>OY757310.1:107684002-108284002 GCA_963583905.1 Stenurella melanura | reverse complement strand
TTTCTGTCGTTTGCAAAATCCTATAAAGAATACGTTTTTTGCGGTGTGCACATCTACATAATCTTTTTCAAATAAGTTGTGCAATTTGATGTTTTCACAGAGGGTAAGAAATAAGTTTTTACTTATAAGATAAGTAAACAAGATTTTTATCCAAACTTTTATTTTACTGAAAACCTAATTGAGACCTACTTTACTATAGATATACGAATCCATTAAATATAATATAAATAATATATAATATATATATATATATATATATATATATATTGTTCTATATTCTGCTATCTATTTTATTTTTTATACGTTCGAAATTACTTTTTGAAAGTAAATTGAAATGATTTTATTGAGCGCCAAACAGTTTCTTAAAAGCTGTTAATATTATAGACTATAGAACACCATTAGCATGACCATCTACAATCTATAGAATGACTCTTACTCAGGGTCCAACGAAGTCGGTTCAATAAATGCTCATCGATCAAGATAACAATCTAAATAAATCAAACTCAGTATTGAACGAACAAAGTATTAATTTATTAACAAATTTGAACTTGGAATGTAATTAACAAATTTAAATAACAAAATCTAACTTAACTAAAATGATAAATATGGCCTTTATTTAAAATAAATATGTACCATGGATTTCTGATATAGTAAAGCTTTACCTTGTCTTTCTTTCGACTCGAGTAATGTTATATTATAACCTCTAACTGGTTATTATGATCCTTGAAATATTATGTCACTTGACTGACTTTTTAACCTCTCAAGGCTTCTTCTTCTTCTTCTTTACTGGATTGACGTTTGTTTCTAACCTCCAATTTATTTTCAAGATTTCCTTGAAGTATTTCTATCACTTGCTTGACGTTTGAAATTTCTTCACCATATAAATATGCTAACTGGATTAACAAATACTTCCCTCTTCTAAATCTGCTTTCCGGATAATCTACTTCGTAATACTTTCAAAGTATACTCACTTCTTATATTTAATCAACTTTTACAATTTATTCTTGATATCAATATATCTGGATTGTAATATTCTAACCTTCAAATTACTTTTCTTCTATTTTCAATTTATTAATTATTCGTGGATGAATATTTTTCGCAGCTCGCTGTTCAGCGGTGTCTGATCAACTGATTTGTTATTTTTAGTCGTTTCAATGGGTTAATTTCCAATATTTCAATTGTTTTTTTCTAATTTGATCTAATATTTCAAAATTTAATTTTAATTTAAAATTTAAACTATTCAGTTTTGTTTGTTCTTTACCTTGATTGAATACTGTTTTTAATTCTTTAATTTTCCTGATAAGTTTCTTATTCTACTTTTCAGGATTAAGTGAATAATTGTAATTAATCGAAATATATTGACATATTACATACACTTTCTTAAAATCTACTTATAACTACAATTAACAATTCCAATCTCAAATAAATACTAATTCATACATTTAGATGAATAGCAATGATAAACACAAAATGCTAGTAGTTAAAAACGTACTGCAGTTTCCATACTGACAGAATACTAATATAATAAACTAAAACAAGAAATTGATACGCCAACAAACATTTAACATCATACTATTAGTCCTTTCTTTCTGCATGATGTGAAATATCATTTACAAAACACCTTTCTGCAATGATATTTGAAAATATCTGAAAACTTAAAATGTCATTCAGTGTTTTGTAATATATATGGACTTACTATTTGTAAAATAATCACCCTGCAATGCAAATACTGATAATAGTCTTTCATTCAATGTTCATTTTGTGTAGATTTACAGTGTTTCTACACAAAATATGATTTTCAGCCCTAAGTTTTGACATGCATGTCAGATTTTATAAAATTTACTTTTTGTTTTCCAATTTCATTCTAAATCATTTTAAATGAGATTGTGATTCTCTATAAGTTCATGTTTTATTATATACTATTTAGAATAACCTTGTTAAACTAAAATAACTTCATTTTATGTTTATTTAAATATTTTGTTCGTATTCAATATCAAGTTTCATTCTCTGCATCCTACTCGATGAGAATAAGTGAACTTGAATCAATTAAATAAACCACAGATACTCCTGCTTCTGTATGATCCGTTAAAGTAAAACTGTTATGATTAATTCCTAAAATACATACAAATTTGTGAATTTTATTTATGATTTCAAACACAACACTTAGGTAGTGTTCCACAGTGTGGATATACAGCAATATATATATATATATATATATATATATATATATATATATATATATATATATATATATATATATATATATATATATATATATATATATATATATATATATATATATATATATATATATATATATATATACGTATTCTTTGTATTTCAGGGCACCCACGTAACCCATGTACAATCTGACACCCACACTTTTATACATATAAAATTAAAAGGATCACATGTTGCTGTATCGGCACCCATATAAATCGTGCCTAAATGGCACCAAAATGTATGAACTTGTCATACTACAGGTCAAATTGGCACCCTGCAAGGTTGCCAAGATATTTTACCATTTTATACATATAAAACAAAATTGTCAAAAGGTTGGTGTATTGGCACCCTCGTTAATCTTGGTACAAATGACACCAAAATGTATGAACTTGTGTTATTACAGGTCAAAGTGACACCACAAATCTTCGTGTAATAATATAATAAGTGCATTGAACTTTATCAGTAATTTTTATAAAATCTGCATGAATGCAACTTGAGCTAGAAAAATTTTAGATTTTAGCCCACAAGAATTCCAAGCTGCATCTACATGAATTTATGAATTAATTTATAAATAGATTGTCAAAATAAATTTTACTATTTGCTCTAAAAGCTGACTTTAATTAATAAAGCTTGTTTAAATTAAAATTAGCTTCAATTTAAAAGAAAAATTGTAGCATTTTATGAAAAGTAAAAGATTGGAAAATAAAAATGCTACAGTGTTCGTGGAAGAATTTCATGAACATTTATTAAATTAAATTTGCGATAAAATTAATAATTAAAACAAACAAATAAATAAAATATTTATTCTTGAAATAAACTAAAATAAAAACATTTTCCATTATTAAATGGTGTATGAAATTGTGCGTTAAAACTTACCATCATCGTTATCTCGGAATAGAAAAATTTTTGGAAAAGTTGCCGTGACATGTCGACCATAATTTCAAAGGGGATATTTTTCATAAAGAAATTGCCTTTCCCTTTTCAGCCCCTTAGAGAAATTAAATGGAAAGGGAGTCTAATAATACCTCATTTGAAATTTCATTTTGCCATTACTGCAACCGCTAAGTTTAAAGTTTCCACTTGTTCATATGACAGTTTGTTTATTTGGAAGCACTTTTAAATTACATAACTTATAAATAACTAAATTAAAGAGCTACGTATTTTAAACAATTGGTTCAAATCCGGACGAAAGGACATTTCAAATGAGGTATGCCTCTCACTTTGCATTCCATTTAAGTTTTTTAGGGGATGGTTCCAGGGGGTAAGAAGCTGGGGGGGGGGAGAAAATGATTACATAAAAATGTATTTCCATGAAATTATGGTTAAAAACACTGTTACGACACAAAATTTTATAAATGTATGTAGTCGGAATTTCGATAAAAAATAATTTTTAATTAGACAATTCTACAAGAAATCGATTTTAACTATAGCTTTTTGAAATGGGAAAATTTTATTAAAAGAATAGAGCATTTATTTGGTTGATTTACATTTTTGGTATATTTTAAAACTGACATTGACAATTGTCATATGCCTCCGTTAGTTGGTCTGTACATACGAAAATACTCTACAAGTCGCAATCTTTAACGCATCCACTTTAAACTTCATTTTAATAGCCTCTTCTACTATCAAAAGAGATCCTGAGAGGTCAACCATTTGTAGAAATTTGTAAATAGACTACCGCGCCTGCGTGACTATTGACTGGACTACTGCGCTTGCTAGGCTGTCAATTACATTGCCGCGACGACTGCCATGGCTGCCGACAGTCTGCTTAAAATTTGAATAACGAATGCCGATGGTGGTTTACTCCTCGGTAGACCACTAGTAAATTTCATAATGATTCGTCGGATAGTTTAACGATTATAAATAATTATTCATCACTGACTATTTGCGGACAATTCCTCTCATTCTCTATTGGATACATAACAATAACAATAACAATTAAAATTAGAAATTTACTGTTTAACTTGTTCTGTGGTAACTCAAAAAAAACATGAATGGATTTCAATTTTTACCACATTATCACTACAATGTTATTAATAAACGGTGGTAATATGAAGATCAAGTTTAAATAATTATGAAAAATCTAAGTTACCTAAGCAGCGAACCGTTTATCCTTGGAAATAATTTTAAATCTCTATTGAGAAGAAGAAATAGAGATACGGAATGGAGACAATTCTTTAATTTAATACTCTTTTCTAGGATTGTCAGTTTTCGAGAAAATCGTGTATAGACAAATTAGATCAATAAATGACTAATGTTATATGCATAACACTTATTAGATAAAACAACTTGCGTTGTGTATATTTTTGGTTTTAACAATGGCTGTTAATTTTTGTTTATTGGTAAACTACCGTTATTTGGGAGAAACACTAGCAAATGAAAATTCAAGAAATCCCGAGGAATACCGGTGTTTAATATTAGATTTTGATTTGTTGAATGATGTGTCAGCTAAACCTTTGCACATTTCGACACTATCGTTCGTAGTGTATACATAATTAAGTCGAAAATGAAAAGCTTTTAAAAAATTTACAAGTTCTCTATTTAGTTATAAACAAGAATTAGGGCTGTACCCCTATAAGAAACAAGAGTGCAGCTATGGAGTTATTGCTCCTAATATATGGCACATGAGGTAAGAAGGTGCAAAATAGAACTACCTACCGTGTACGGTGTGCTTTCTTACCTTTGTTTTTCTTGCTTTTCATATAACAACATTCTTTATGCTACCCTATGCTGAGGAGGAACAATAACTCTGAAATATACTTCCGTGCATTCTTGTTTCCATTGGGGTTATAACACTAATTCTTGTTTACACTTTTTATCGGACTTCATCAACTCTTCCATTATTTCTATTTACTAGCATTATTCCTTTATTGACGATTATTATTAATTAATGATTCAATATCTTTTACATCATGCAAAAATATAGATATATACCATATTACAAATTAAAATTCTAGGGAAGTACCCGTCTAAATTATAAATACTGTATTTCTATCAAATAATAATATGTTGACAACGCATTTGAGTTAGAACGTTAGGGAATATGTCAGCGTAACCTTTAGTAAGGATTCCAAAGCTTTAAACATTGAGGTGACCAATTCCAACAAAGTAAATTATTTTTGAGAACGAATTCAGAAAAAGGGTCCTTAGGGGCACCAAAAATGACTTGTTAGACTATTTGTGATATTGATCTGATTTCTTTTTGTCGATACACTACAGACATGAGCGCATCTATCTGTACTAATAGAATTTCAAAACCACGTTCGACCAACTGTATTAAATATTTGAATTTTGTATATATCACATGCGAATGAAATATGATTTAAGGATCAGCAAAGTTTTTGCAAAAAAAATAGCTCGATGTCTTATATAGGTTTCGACTTACATATTTTTAAATTCGACCGTAATATTATCTAGTTGTGATAAACACGCGACGTGGCAATAACTAGGACAGGGTTCATTCTATGTAATTGTGGATAAACATTAGTCTAGTACCTAATTTGGTCAAAGTATTATATTATTGTTGACCACTGATTCTCTGAAAATTATTCTAATAGTTTTAATATAATTTAATTGTCTACAATTATTTCTGTTATTATTTCGTGTTTATAAATTATATGCTTTGTTATATGTAATGTAACTAAGCCAAAATGATGTATCTCAGTACCTGCTTATTTTAAGATTTTTTTATATTAACATTCTGGCGGAGTTATTTGACATTTTATGCAGCTTAGTAGATACTACTTGTTTTTTTTAAGAATATTTTTATTCTTCTATTTGGGATATAATTCTATGAGGCAGACGCAAAAATAATGGTTTAACGATTAATGAAGGAAGTTAATCATTTAACAAGGAAACTTTGATGTACGTCCAATTTGCTTAGTAAATTTTGAGTTAGGTTATTTTGGCTTAAGAGTATAGTATATCTAAACGTGTAAATAGAGTAGCAAATCGTTAATATGATATAAAAAACAATCAGATTTAATTTCATAATGTTTTAGAAAATACAAACTATTAATTTGTAATTAAAATGTGGTGTCCGAACAACATATGCTGCCCCACGCGAGATAGGTGCTACGAAATCAACAACTACGACTCAAATACGTATAATATTGCACACTGCCTATCTAACTAAAAGCAGATCGGCTTTCCATAATAATACCGGTGTTGCCAAATTTATGGTGCCAGAATGCAAACATGTTTATAGTGTGCCACTTTGACAGTATTTATACATGTACATACACTTGTATAAAACGCAGCGCCCCCAGTCGGAAGATGGTCGAACTAATCAATATGTTCGTTCAGAATTATTGTCAATCTGGCATCCACCCAATATTTCGTGAGACGCTCTTAAATGCTGATTTATGACCATTGGAGAAATTATACACGGTGAACGTACCGGCACCTGAAGTCGGGTGCTGCAACGTAAAAATGGGTGCCGTAAAGACAATTTTCACCCATAAATGGTGCCACATTGACAAAAATTATGTATATATATATATATATATATATATATATATATATATATATATATATATAATATATTAATAATAATAAAATAATCTTAACTATACAAATCCATGGTAAGGTCAAATAAACTTAAATGTATAAGTTCATAGTAGGGCAAAATAAACTTAAGGACAGGACAGAGCAACCCGTATAATTTTTAAAATAAACTTAGAATGTGTTTGTGTTTATATCTACTGAATGTCGGAGTGGTAATCAGCGATCTTCCTACAAACAAATTTTAGAATTAGTTTAAAATGTGAATCAACAGTAATATAAAAAAACTTACTATTGATATATAATCAGAAAGACTCTTCAGGAACCTTGTTACGGCTTCGATAGCCGAATCATGGTATAAGAAAAGTAGACTGTATTAAGGTGTAATAACTTACAGGATCTTTGCTTCTTTGTCGACTCCTGCTGATCGATCTAGCTTCTCCTCGGAGCTCCTGGGGCCAGATTCCTTCTTGTACCATTCAATTAGGGGACTGTGCAAGATCACAGTGATGCGAAGACACTTATAACAATTTTTAAGGTACCCGGAAAACAATTTATTTTAAAGGCAATTGCGGCGCGTTCGCGTGCTCTCAACCGAATGTTATCTTCTTCGTGTTTTTTGATTTAAGCAAAACCATCAATTTTTAGAGGCCTTGACCTTGATTTCAAACGCGCTATTTAAATGGAATAAAGTTTCAATAATTATAAAGAAATTTAATATTTTAAACTAACAACCCCAAAAATCAATTGAAACCCGAACATTCTTCCCCGCGAAAATGCGTATAAAAACACGCATTTTACAAAATTGAAAAAGCTTTAAACAATTTAAAAGAAAGAAAAATAAACAAACAAAACTGTGATGAATAACTAACCTAAATAACCAAATTATATCTATTAATCCACCGGAAGTGGACATAACTTAACTAAGGGGCGTTTAAGAGTCCCATTGACAGTTTTGACTGTGGCTACGCGGGCTACACCATCTCCACCAGGATGTAATGCTCAAATTCGTCCCATCTGCCATTGTAAAGGTGGCGACAGATCATCTTTGATCAAGACCAGCGTACCCGCTGTTACAGGGCAGTTATTTGAATACCACTTACTCCTCTGATGTAGAGTGTGCAGATATTCGCGATGCCAACGTTGCCAAAAATCACGCTGCAACCGTTGCAAAAGCTGCCATCGAGAGAGGCGATTTAATGGAATATTATTAATATTTTCGTCATCAGGAACGGCGCAAAGTGGCTCTAGAGTCAGAAAATGACCTGGGGTCAATACTGTAAAGTCTTTGGGATCGGAACTCAGGGGAGTGAGGGGACGCGAATTCAAAATGGCTTCAATTTGACTTAAAACCGTATATAACTCCTCGTATGAGAGGAGTTGATCGCCGATAACGCGGTGAAGGTGAGTTTTCACAGACTTTACACCACTTTCCCATAAACCGCCAAAATGGGGGGCCGAAGGGGGGTTGAAATGCCACTGAATCGTTTCACTTGTGGCAGCCGCTTCCATTGTCTTATTCAAACAATTGGCAGCACCAACAAAGTTAGTGCCACAATCGGAGTAAATGTGCGAACAGCGCCCTCTACGCGCGATAAATCTGCGCAGGGCCGCTAAAAAAGCGTCAGTTGATAAGTTTGAAGCCAGTTCAATGTGAACAGCCTTAGTCGCGCAACAAACAAAAACTCATTGTTATTAAAATTGGGCCAGCGTAATCGACCGCTGAATGTGTAAATGGTTTTACTTCAGAAATGCGACTGAAGGGTAAATTTCCCATTAGGGGTTGAAAAGGTTTAGGCTGGGCGCGGAAACATTTAACACATTTAGACAGAACAGATCGAATAGCTCGTCTTGGAGACAAGATCCAAAATTTTTGAGACAATAAAAATTGTGTCGTGCGAAGACCAGCGCGAAGAAATTTTTTATGATAATAATCTATTAACAGCTCGGTTAGCCTTGTTGAACGGGGTAATAAAATGGGATGTTTTTTATCATATGATAAATACGAGTAATTTAGGCGTCCTCCAACCCTCAACATTCCGTCGTCGACAAAGGCGTTTAGTTTTTTCAAAAGTTTTGAAAATAATTTATTGTCTAATTCATTAGAAAATGTCTGGGCTTGTGTGTCTGACAAGCACTACTAAAGCGGCGGAAAGTTCCGAAGAAAATAGAGGTCCTATACGTTTGGCAGTAGGATTACATATGTTAAATTTGAATCGTAGCATATAAGCCAGCACACGTTGTAGGAGGGAAAAAGACGAGTAATGATTTAGAAGATCATCTATAATATTATTTTCTATAAAAGCTACAAGAGAAGAGATGCGTTCTTCTTCGTGAAGACTTTCAAAAGGCATGAATTTTGTGGAGATAGGCCACAGGGTATCGGGCGATCGTAGAAATGCGGGTCCTTGAAACCAAAGCTGATGGTTGACAAGTTCTGATGGGAAAAGTCCTCGTGATGCGGGATCGGCAGGATTATTTTGTGACTCAACATAATGCCAACAAGAAGGAGGTACTTTGTCTTGAATTAACGCCACTCTATTAGCAACAAACGTCTTCCAACGATGCGGAGATGACTTTATCCAAGACAATGTTATTTGTGAATCCGACCAGGCAACAATATTATTAAATTCAAGCTTGGACTTGTAGATTTTAGAGACAAAAGCAATCATCTTTGACAACAACAAGGCGGCGCAAAGTTCCAGACGAGAAATAGAAATGCGTTTTAGAGGTGCGACCTTAGACTTCGCACACACAAAATAAGTAGAGAAATTACCCACATATCCGCCGCACGCGGCATCGGCAAAACCATGTATTTCCAGGGAAACAAAATTATCATTTATTAGGCGACGTGGTAAACCAATTTGAGACAAGAGTGGTAACTCGGCTTTATATTGATTCCACGACCTTAAAATATCATCACTAGGAGGTTCATCCCAGTCAAGCCCTAAAATCCACATGCGCTGAATGAGACACTTAGTAAAAAAAAGTCACTGGTGCGATAATCCCTAGTGGATCATAAACTCTCGCCAATTCTGACAGAATATGACGTTTCGTACAACTGCGATCTAACGGTTCTATGCGAAAAAGGAAATTATCTTGGAGAGGATTCCATTGCAAACCTAAACCCATTAACGAGTCAGATTCTTGATTGAAAGATAAGGGATGCATGGAAAGATGCGATTCTGGAAAAATAGATAATAAGGAGAGATCATTAGACGACCATTTGCGTAATTCGAAACATCCTCTTTGGAGCAACGAAATCAATTCATCCCGTAGATGAATCGCTTCTGAAAGAGAGGAACTTCCTGTAACAATGTCATCAATGTAAGTGTCGTTCTGAATTACTAGGGCAGCTGCTGGAAAAACCCTACCATCTTCATAAGAAAGTTGATGCAAAGTGCAAATGGCGAGGAATGGAGAGGGAGCCAGGCCATAAGTAACAGTACATAATTTAAAATCCTGTATAGGCTATAGAGGCGAAAATCTCCAAATAATTCTTTGGTAATCGCTTTCGCGAGGAGAAATCAGAATTTGGCGATACATTTGGCGAATGTCGGCCGTGAAACACACTTTGTGAACCCGAAAATTCAATAAAATGGTTAAAATGTCATTCTGTAATTTAGGACCAATATATAAACAATCATTTAGCGAAGGTTGGTTGGGCATGCGAGCTGAAGCGTTAAAAACCACCCTCAGCTTAGTAGAAATACTATTCGGTTTAACGACACAGTGATGTGGAATATAATAGTGACAATTAGGAAGGCGAGTGTTACTCACAACTTCCATATGTCTTAAATCTAAATATTCTTGCATGAAATTGCAATATTCTTCATGCAGGCGCGGTTCTCTCAACAAGCGACATTCTAGTGCAAAAAATCGTTTTATTGCAAGTGAGCGTATTTCGGGAAAAGTGGGAGATGATTCGCGAAAAGGGAGCGAAAGAATAAATCGCCCGGTATCATCTCTTTGACACGATTCTACGAAAATATTTTCACATAACTGATCTTCAGGAGATAATGAATGCATTTCTGGCACACTTTCGATTTCCCAAAATTTTTTTATGGAAGATTCCAAACGATCTTCCTCATATGTAGTAAGAAAAGAAATATTGATATTTGCAGATGGTGAACATTCAATTTTTCCTAATAGAACATAACCAAAAACAGTATTAATAGCATATGGCTCACCAAATTTACCTGAAACATGACCATCCAATAAAAGTTGAGGATATATATCTGCCCCCAACAAAATATCAATTTCTCTTGGACAGCGAAAATCAGAATCCGCCAATTTTAAACCATGCAAATGGGACCAATCAGTTGCTTTCAGAGGCGAAGAAGGCAACTTGTCACAAATTGTTGGCAAGATTAAAGCGTCACACATAAAAACCGGAGACTCTTGCCCAACAGGCTTCAAATGCAACGTGACTGCACCAGCGTTACGAATAGGAACTGTTTGTCCCAAGCCCTTAACGGAAAATGATGGACGGAATTTTTTCAAACCTAAGAGGTGGTGAAAATTTTGGGAAATTACAGAAATCTGAGATCCCGAATCTAAAAGAGCCTTACACTGATGGTAAATGCCATACCGGTCACGAATTTCTACACGGGCAGTAGACAATAACACTCCCGAAAAGGGGGTGGTTGCGCTACTTGTCATACTCATGCGAGACGTAGAAGGTTGATTTTCATCCTGAGGTGGATGTGATATTGTGGGCGTATTTAAATTATTATTGCTCTCCCCTGCAGAATTGGATTTGCCCAGATGCAGCAATGTATGATGGCGCAAGCCACATTTTTTACAAGTCACGACAGAATTACAAGTTTTCAAATCATGAATGTGGCTCAAACAATTGAAACATAAATGTAATCTTTTGCAAAAATTAAATCGTTCAGACGGCGATTTATTTATAAAAGCGGGACAATTAAATAATAAATGGTTAGCGTCGCACATACTACATTTTAAATGACTATTCTCCGTGCGTGAGAAAAATGATTGGTTGAAGCTATTGCGATATACATTTGTAGGCGATTTTGAAGTATTATTATTATTATTATTATTAAGTCGTTTAAATTTATTAGTTTGCGACGAAAAGGAAACTGTGTTTAAGGCGACATAATGTTTATCTAAAAATTCGAAAAGAGCTGTATATTGCGGCACTTCAGTAGAGTCATGCGTTACTTCAAACTTTTGTGCGGTTTCAGAGTCAATTTTTTTAATCAACATATTAAATAAAATAAAATTCCAGCTATCAACAGGAAAGCCATTGTTGGTTAAAGCGGACAAGTTTTCTGCAAATGTATCTAATAATTTTCTTAAATCTTGAGCGTTTGAACAACCTATTTTGCGACAATTTTCAATTTCTGACCAGTAAGAATTGGCTAATAAGCGAACGTTAGTATAACGTTTTACTAAAGTATCATAAGTTGTCTGGTAATTTTCAGCGACCATAGGTAAACGCTTTGCTAGCGAAAGCGGCGGTCCCTGTAGGGCCGAAAGTAAATAACTAAATTTTTCGATATCTTTTAGCGAACTTCTGTTATGAACCAAAGCATCAAACATATCTTTAAAAGTAGGAAAACATATTAAATCACCACTAAATTTTATTAATTCTATCTTGGGTAACTTTGCGTGTGACAGTATAGACGGATTTGGATCCGGTTGGACTGCAGGTGGACCGCGCTCAGATTCAAAAAGTTCTGTATATATTGCTTTTGCTGAATAATACGACTGATTAAAAGTTTCTTTGGTTTTATCCTCCGCATTAATATCTGCGTTCTGATCAGTAGAAAGTATAAGTAAAATATTTGAATGTTGTTTGGTGAATTCATCGCGAACATTTTCAGCGTCGTCAAAGCGAATTTTAAATAAAGTTCTCTGGGATGTGTCAGTTTGCGCTTTCACAGCCAAATTATTTAGTGTTTGAATTTCATTAATACAACTCTGCCTGATAGCTTGGTAGCGTCTTAATTTGTCAGCCATACTAAGTAAAATTTTAATAATAAAATAAGCGTAAAAGTACAAGCGAAAGAAAACAAAACAATGCTTAATTACGGCTAAATTAAACGTCGATCCCACCAAGCGCCCAAGTTGTCAATTAACCTAATCACTCGCTTGGCAGCTCGAGTTGACTGATAGCAGTGATATCGATAATATATCCCCACCCTTACAATTTTAAAGTGAAGACGGTGCAAGAACTAATAACAAGAACTCTTAAACCCCCACCACTAAATCGTACCTAGGGATCTCTGCGTGGTTCACAATTTAAATGGCGAATAAAATAAATTTAATTTTTCACAAAATTAATACAGAAACTTTTTCAATTTTCTAGCGTAAAACTCAACTTATGACTATGAGAATTAAGTAAAAATGCTTGATTTTCAAAGGAGAATGCAACGAAATAAGATTCAAAGATACCGAAAATTTTCAACACAAAAATTCGATTAATTACATAAGCGTAAGAGTCCAAAAAAATCGCGGTTCGAAGGTCCAATGTTACGGCTTCAATAGCCGAATCATGGTATAAGAAAAGTAGACTGTATTAAGGTGTAATAACTTACAGGATCTTTGCTTCCTTGTCGACTCCTGCTGATCGATCTAGCTTCTTCTCGGAGCTCCTGGGGCCAGATTCCTTCTTGTACCATTCAATTAGGGGACTGTGCAAGATCACAGTGATGCGAAGACACTTATAACAATTTTTAAGGTACCCGGAAAACAATTTATTTTAAAGGCAATTGCGGCGCGTTCGCGTGCTCTCAACCGAATATTATCTTCTTCGTGTTTTTTGATTTAAGCAAAACCATCAATTTTTAGAGGCCTTGACCTTGATTTCAAACGCGCTATTTAAATGGAATAAAGTTTCAATAATTATAAAGAAATTTAATATTTTAAACTAACAACCCCAAAAATCAATTGAAACCCGAACAAACCTAATAACTGCAGACTTTGATTTTGAAAAAGTATTTGACTTCGTGCCACTATCGGGATGAGTTTTCATAAAGTACCTTTGTAGAACTTCCAGAGTTGCATTGGCTTTATCAGGGTACTTCATATTAAACATAAAAAATGAAGCATAAAATTGTTCTAACGCAGGAATGAAAGAAGAAGATCCTTCGTTAATAGTTATATTCTCGATTACAACATAATATTTGTCTTCATCTAGAATAAAGCTTTGAAATAAAAACTTACATATGGATTATTTTTAACAGCTTACCTTGAGCAAGTACTATGCAGGGACTTAAAGAATTCACTTCTTCTACATGGTTTTTAACATTTCCATAATAATAGATATTACCGGTAGCACTTTCAATATATAATCAAAAGATTCTCTGAAATATTTTGTTAAGCCCTTTAGTAGTTCCAGTTGTTTATCTGCGAGTTCTGTGGGAACCTTTTTTATCGAACGTTTGGAATGTAGGTAAGCTAACATACGGTCTAATTTTATATTAATAGCAACTTCTAATTGAGCCAATTCATGACCCATTAATTTTCCATAATGCCAGTGTATAACACGCTCATCTAATAGACATGGCCAAGTTTCTTTTATCTGGTTAATAGAAGGATTTATTTGGAGGAACGTCCCTTGTTGCTGATATGTTTTAGATAATAGTTGAAATAAATCGCCATCACTAAGGATGTGAAAATCTTGGTTGAGTTTTGTTATGTCTACCGCATCTACTACTGATGTACATTCCTTTAAATTTGATTTTCCGTCAACAAAAATGTCACCAGATTTTTTTCTCTTCTTTGATACTGATTGAGCCTCGGAACCAAAACGTCTTTTTGCAAGTTGATTTTTATAATTATTGCGATCTTTTAATTTCAAAAGCAGAGTACTTGAACCATCCCCTAGTACTACTCCATCATCATCTATATCTTGAAAAGTTTTTGGAGATTTTTCTATTATTTTATGGACGATAATTCTAAAATGATTTAGTGGAATGCGTGTTTGAATTGTTCTCATTTCTCGTATTATAAGACTTAAGACTTCATCTTCAATATGTTTTCCTCTTTTACCGTCATTAATTTCTTTCAATATTTTATCTGGCAATTTTTCCCACGGTATTACAAATTTTCTCCAAAAATCTTCAGAAACAATACTTTCGGGAGGGTTTAGCACGTGAAATAATTGTTCTGATATAGGAACAGTAGGACCACTAACTACTGTTTCTACAACACTTGAGCACTGTGGAGATATATTTTCTTGATCAATTTCAATGACCATTATTGATTTATTTGAATTATCTTCAGTCTCCAACATTTGAGAATCATTAGTGACAGTGCTAGGTAGACTGTTTTCGGCAGAATGTATAATTAAGGGCATCCACAGTTCATTTTTTTGTAACAATATAAATATTTCTTTATGCAAATACAGTAAGGTTTCATTTTCATCCACAACTGTTCCATCAGTTTCTAATACTAACATCGATCCGTCTATTTGTAATTTTTCGGAAGCTAAAATCAGACTAATATAATAAATACACTTGAAAGAAAATGATATTATAATTATACCTTTTAGTATTAATTGCTTATATAGACTGGGGTCAGAATCATGCAGCACTGTTTTTTTTGTGCGGAAACAGTTCCAAACTTTAAACAGAATTTTTTGTTCCATACTTCAATCAACTATCACTTAAAAAATAGTAGTCCTTTCAACCTGCAATTAACTTATTATAGTAATATTTTGTATATTGTGTACAGGCCAGCAGCAAAACAATAAATAGGTAGACTCCGTTCCAATAGAGAAGAGACTCTACGCTCAAATTACTTAGTGTCGGTTTCAAAAATAACAAGTAAGCGTAATGACATGAACAAATTTAGTAGCTTATTACAGGGTGTTTAAAAAAGCATGTGCCATGGTTTAAGAGGAGATTTGTCACTCAAAAATAAGACAAATAGTTCAAATCAACATGGATTCATTGTTGTTTCGTTTCTGATATACATGGCATTCAAGTTTTATTATTCTTTGGGCTAATAATATTTATGTCACTCACTTGTTTAATTTTTGACGACACAGGCAAAAAAAGTCACCTCTTGATGTTTTTAGCTTTCCGCTATATGTAGGAGATAAACGCAATTTACTTCTTTCTCTTTGTTTGTTTAATATATTTAAAAGACTTTAAAAATTGCATATATCTCATACTCGAAGCCGAAATGTAAAACACATAAAGAGGTCCACACAACTGTGCGTCATAAACTAAACTAGTGAGTGCGTCATACATATTTTCTTTAAAAAATTAACCTAAAAAATAATAAAACTTTAACAGAAACCATAATGGACCCATGTTGATAGGAATTATTTATACAGTTTTTAAGTGAGGAATCTCCGCTTAAGCGATGGTACCTGTTTTTCAAACACCCTGTATAGGAGCAGACATCACTCATAAAATATTTTATTCGCATAGAGCATCTGCCTTGAAATAGAATACATTATCCTGGTTTATTGTTGTGGTATATAAAGGTTCATGTTGTAGTAACTCTTCATAAAAACACCCTATTGTTTCTTCTTTAAAACTTTCCAATTTGTAGTATAGTCCTGTGCACTCATTATATATAATTTTCAATGAGCTTCCAATGAAAAATATTTTTGTATAGTTTTTATCGATAATAATATAACGTAATTTTAGAATTAAAAAGTCGCCAAAAATATCTCTACCATAGCATAGAAAGGATTTTTTGGTATATTTAATACCTCTGTAAAATGCACAGGTACAAATAAATAGTAACTCATTATTAAGTTTTTGTCGTGCCAGTGTATAAACATCTTGTGAATAAGTATCATCAAATATTGATATATTTTCGGCATATACTTTATCTTCAAATACACTGGGCTGAGAGGATTTTAGTGCTTGAAGCATTTGATGTTTCTCAGAAAGCGAATAAAGAACATTACGAAAATTTGGGCAATGCTTAACAATATTTTTAAAATATTTATGTTTTGATTCAAAGCGCAGAGTCCACAGGTGTTTTAAGGGACCAAACTGGCGAGTCAAATAAGGATAATGTAACATATAATGATGTTTTGGTCTCAAATTTACATTTGGGAATAATTTTACACGAATTTCAATATATTCATTTATTAAACTTTTTAAATAAGCAATCTGAGTAAAAGAAAGTTTTATAGATAAGAGAATATTACAAATCTTCCTGAGTAATAGAATCATCTGCCAAGTCGAATCCGTAAAATCGTTTATTAACTGTGAAATAGCAAAAGGTAATAATTGTAAAATTAACAAATTTTCATGAGCTGTACCTGGTAACTTTTCACATTTTTCTTTGAAGTTCGGAAAATTTATACTACCATCACAAATTTTCAATTCTTTAAACGATGAGTTTAATACATCTATTGTAAAACATTTTTTTCGTATTAAATCATTCAAGCCCAACATTAGATCATATTGAACCACGCCTTCCAAAATATCATGAGCTAAACAAGGTGGTAAACCAGGCGCGCATACGTGATAATTTGATAAGGAATTTAATATCGACCTACGTTTAATTCCCATATAATGATTTTTATTTATCATTAATTGCAGATCTACATCTAATTCGTATAATTCCTTTGAACGCATATTGAAATAACTTTCAATGTTTTTTTTCTCGATATAGCAATATCTACACATATACGGAGTTGTACTAAAATTTTCGCAGAAACCACCAATTTGGTGACTTCCTAAATTGTCCCCTAACATGGCAAATAATGATCCCTTAAAATTGTGCCCATCGACAGTAATACCAACTTCTTCCAAAATCTTTAAATCTCTCACAATAGTATCAAAAACTGCATCTATTCCGAAATGTTCAATATCTGTGTTTTTGGCTAATGCAACTAGTAAAATATTATCAACTTTACTCCAAGTATGAGTGTGTAAGTTACCCAAAATCATATATATTCCTACGATTTTGTGCTTCTTTCTTGAGGAACCTAATGGGTTACAAATTTCAAAAGCATCTTGAAACATTATTATTTTTAGGCATGTAGGATGTTTTTAAAAACAAGACCATCAGTGAAATCTGATAAAATATTATCAGGCTTTATTTCATTTGATGGAGATAAACACCAATTTAATACATTTTTATTTTGTAACAGTACATCTAAAGTTTTTAATATAGGGACATAAAAGAAAAACCTTTCTGTATTTATATATTTACCTAGACTTATACATTCTGGTACTACAAATTTAAATACTTTTTTATTATATTTCTTTCTTAGAAAAGGCGTTTGCAAACTGTCTACATTACAGTGTGCTCTATTAAATAAGTTTAATTCATTTAGTTTTTCGGTGGAAATATTTATATTGTAACTTTCTAACAAAACAGAAATTAGGTGTTGATTTGATATTTCGGTTATGTCATTGAAGCCCTCAATTATAGCATTTAATGCTTTATCAGTAAGAAAGTATTTCGATTGCAATTTTAGGAACAACGTTGATAGTAATGTTGACAGTGCTGCCTTGTGATCATTTAAAGAAAATGAATCCATATTATTTATATCCTTTCCGCCTAGAGAAATGTTTTTATTTTCTCCTATTTGTTGCAAATCTTCGATGTTAAATACATTTTCTGTATTAAAATCAGTAGAATTTTCATTAAAATGTTTTCGAAACAAATGGCTTCGCCATGTCGAGATATTCAGAAAAATCAAATCAACGTTTTTACATGTTTTAAAAGGACATTTAACTTCGTCACCATTTTTTATGTGCTGCGAAACATGACTAGATATTGATCTTTTCGATTTAAAGCTGTAGGAACAATTCTGGGCTTTACATTGTGCATCTTGAGGCTTTTAAAATCCACGTGATACCTGTAAATATGCATGTAAAACGTTTTGTAAGATCTGAACTGCTTGTAGCAGCCCTCCTCGAGGCATTTAAACGTACAGTTCCATAAGTATTTATGAACTTTTTGATGTGTGTTGTATTTAACCAGAGCATTGAATTCTGCATAACAAGTCTGACATTTCAATTGCGGTACATTAGGCATTTTCTGAAATATTAAAATAATTTAAAGTACAAATTTTCAAGCAAATATTTTTTGTAACAGAGCACCAAACAACTTAGAGCAGGAATTTTTGTAACGGCCTGCAAAAGAGCAAGGCGCATCAAAATAACTGTTACAGTAATTTTACACTGAAAATCGAGGCCTTTGGGAAATCAAGAAAGTCCCGTTGTGTTAATGTAACCTTTATTCAACTAACTGATTTTTCCCATTGTTAAATTGCAGCACAATTAAATTATTTTAAAAGCAAGTGTCCTTCAAAATATTTCTTCAATGAATTGCAACATTATATTTAACCTTTTCACACCTATATGATACGTGATACATCGGTAAATTTTTTAATTCATTTAATAATAGTTTTGTAGCTGACTTTTGTGTTTCTTCCATAAGAATACAATTTATTTAATGACTTGTTATTTTGTGCCCCCTTGGAAATTTCAAAAGTCGGCGCCTATGGTGCAAAGAGTTAATTATTGTTAATTTTCGTAAAGAACAATGTTTTAGGTACCAGTTTTAACTTGCTTATACATTTTTTATAAACATTTAAGTTAATATTGATACAAGTGTATATATAGCCTATATAGCCCAAAAAATATTTGTTAAGATGAAATTGATTTCCGGGCTTATTCTTTAAGTTTCGATTTTTGCGTAACAAACAGCATTTTTGGTTAATCATTTTTGTCATATAGCATTTTTAATTTATCATTTATACGTTTCTGTAGAGTTATTTAATAAGCATCTGATGATATGCATTACTGTTTGAAAAATAAATATATTTACATCTACATAGGGGGCGGGCGCTTCATTGGAATAGTTGAATTTAAATTTTAAAAATTCCGTTTTTTCAAATATCTCGGGAAATTTTTATCGGTCAGAAAGAAAGTTAAATTCTTTTTTAAAGAAGAGGATAATTTAAAAAAAGATCATATGATTTTTTCGTTTGATTAATGGTTTTCATGTAAAATGAAGTGAACGTTACTAATTTACTATTGTATGGAATTATGGATTATTTTATTAATTTGTAATTAATAAAATAATCCAATAGGCGAAACATCACAAAAAGCGTCACATGTCCGTAATAAATGAGCCTAAAATAACGTGAAAAATCATCTTAAAGAAGAAGGTGTAGACTTTCAGATGTATTGATTTGTTTCTATAGGACATTGCTCCTGCAGAATGGATATGCATCTAAAGAAAAAAAAATCACTGAAAAAAAGCCCTTTTCTATTCATAATTTTATTTTATCTTCAAAAATTGATTAAAATGTACAATTCCTGTCGGGTTGCATTCTAAATAATAGATACTTTAATTTAATTATAGCGCAAGGCGTTTTCCGTTTATTAGCTTTAAAACAGAGCACTTTGAAATTTTGTTAATTTCAACAGTTTTGAGATTAACCACAGAAGTAGCTGTGAAATCGCGAAATTCATTCATATCAAAAGTAAAAAATCATAATTGAAGCTAAAGCTGTGTTCTATGTAATGTGTAACACAGTTTTTAATTTCACAATTAACTTTCTTTTTAATTCACGTTTATGCGGGTATATCAAAAATGTGGATTTTTTACTTTAAGAACAGTATTCGGTATTTTAGAACTTGTATTTTGATGCTTTCAATTCATAATAATTCCTTTTGATATGGCCCTATCAGAAAGAAGTACAATAGGTTTAAAAGCATGTAAAATTCTTTAAGAAAAGGTGTCGTGAGTAATACATGCATTTGCCTATTGTAACACGCGCTGACCTTTTTTGTTTCTTTTTTTCTTAATTTAAAAACAATTCTTGTTCCCCTATTCAAAAAATAATTTAACTTTTTTTGACCCTCTATAAAAATGTAAAAATTTGCATTTTTTAAATGATATATTTTGAAAATACCCGCGTACCAAATTTCAGCCATTCTTGTTTACTTTCCGAAATTCGACAAATTTTTTGTCTTTGTTAACAGAACTAATTAATATCTCAAAAGCAAAAAATATTTTCTCTCCTAACCCTTACTCATCTTAGATCATAAAATGATATAAACATTTAAATTATGAAAACATGATGGTCTTTCAAAAATGCACTATTTTGATTTTTCTCAATTATTTCAAAAGCTAAAAAATCTATCTAGAAGCTCCATTGATATGTCCAAGAAAGTATTTAAAACTTTCTCCATTTAACCGACTTTCTACCTAATATAATAAGCGATACATGCAATCTCAGTTTGGGTATATTTCTTGTACTTCCTAATAATTATATTGACAGTTCAGTAATAGTTGTATACTCCCAAACTACCAATTATGTATAATCAACTTTAATTCAATATTGTATAAGAAAAATATTTTCTTTAAAATTATAAAAAGTAGATTTTCTGGTTTAATATATATTTTATATTCTTGGAGTCGTGAGAGAGAGTAGATGCGTGCCGAGTCGCTCCACTTTAAATCACATAAAGACCGGTTAAACTTTGAGCGAATAAAATAAGATTTATAATGTATGGTAACTAAAAAAATTATATAAGTTTGAACTGAAGCAAAATAAATAACTAATAATAAAGTGTGGTGAATAGTATCTGAATGCCTCCAGTGAAGTTTTTACCTATGGTGAAGTGAATGATATCCACTCAACAACATCTGGAAGGATGAAAACGAGGACAAGTGGGATGGGAATACAACAGAAAAAAGAGAGAAGCTGCCAACATAAACAGAAAGCGACCAAAAGATAATTAAATTTTGAATTTCATAAGTGGAACCTCTGATTCGTGATCAGCGACCTCAAAAACCCCGAGAACTCATTTTCAGCCTAAAAACCAAAAGAAAATACTAGTTTTTCCAGTGAAATTGACTCTACTTCTGGTCCGCCATTTTGAATTTACCAAATTAGACCTCTGATTCGTAATCAGAGTGCATTGTTTCCAGATAATTTCGTACTGTCTAACTGTAGGAAAGCCGAGAAATTAATGAACTAATTTTGGGGGATGCTAATAACTTTCCGCCAGTTTAGCTCTTCGTGAGTTCTGCAAGTCAAAGCGCACTAGCAATCGTATGAACTATCATATGTGTATTGTTGCCTCAAAATTTCGTACTTTCTAAATGTAGCAATTCCGAAGAATTAATTAATATATTTTCGGGGCTGCTAATAATTTTCCGCGCGTTTATCCCATCGTGAGCTCTGCAAGTCTACATCGCACTAGCTATCGTATGAACTATCATATGTGTATTGTTTTCTCAAAGTTTGGTACTGTCTAAATGTAGGAATTCCAAGTAATTAATTAATATATTTTAGGGGCTGCTAATTATTCTCAGCCCTTCGAAAGCTCTGTAATTCTTCGTCGCACTAGCCATCGTATGAATCATCTTATATGTATTGTTACCCCAAAATTTCGTACTGTAAAAATGTAGGAATTCCGAGAAATTAATATATTCTCGGGGCTGATAATTATTAAACGCCCTTCAAGAGCTCTGCAAGTCTACGTCGCACAAGATATAGTATGGACCATCATATGTTTATTGTTTCCCCAAAATTTCGTACTGTCTAAACGTAGGGATTCCGAGAAATTAATTAATATATTTTTGGGGATACCAATTATTTCCCGCCATTCAAGAGCTCTGCAAGTTTACGTTGTACAAGTCATCGCATGGACCATTATATACGTATTATTTCCTCAAAATTACATACCGTCTAAATGCAGGAATACGGAGAAATTAATTAATACATTACCGGGACTGCTAATAATTTTTCGCCCTTTCAGCCCTTCGTGAGCTCCGCAAGTCTACGTCGCACTAACCATCGTATGAATATATGTATTGGTTCTCCAAAACTTCGTACTGTCTAAATGTAGGAATTCTGAGAAATTAATTAATAGATTTTCGGGGCTGCTAATTATTCTCCGCCCTTTCAGTCCTTCGAGAGCTCTGCAAGTCTTCGTCACACTAGCCATCATATGAACCACTACATGCGTATTGTTTCCTCAAAATTTCGTAGTGTCCAAATGTAGGAATTCTGAGAATTTAATCAATGTTTATTCGGGGCTGCTAATTATTTTACACCCTTCGAGAGCTCTGCACTTTGTTGCACTAGCCATCGTATGAACCATCATATGTATATTGTTTGTTCAACGTTTCGTACTGTCTAAATGTAGGAATTCCGAGAAATTAATTAATATATTTTGGGAGCACCTAAGAACTTTCAGCACTTTCAGCACTTCGAAAGCCCTGCAAGTCTACGTCGCACTAGCCATCGCATGAACCATTATATGTGTATTGTTTCCTCAAAATTTCGTACTGTCTAAATGTAGGAATTCCGAGAAAATAATTAATATATTCTCGGTGCTATTAATTATCTTCCACCCTTCATAGACTGGAAGATAGCCACAGATTTTCAGAGGTGATTTAGTCCAGTATGCCTCTTGGAGTATATTAAGGTATAGATATTCTGACGATAATAAACCATATATTACACTCAGAGAAATCTGGCGTTTTAAAAAGCACAGGAAATCACTTTGATATTAATCAATTGCTATATTTAATTCAAATCGCCAAAACTCAACATTTCAAGTTCGTAAATTAATACTTTTATATTGATTATTGAACAAATTACTGCTTTAGTCACTTCAAAATATAGGGCATTTCCTTTCCTTGAATATTTAAAACGATTTTCTCTTAAAATAATTAGTTGCCACATGGTATATTTGTTTTCAAAGGAATCAATAATGAAATAAAATCATGTTATTTAATTATAAAATAATGTTTTACTTGCCTGATTATATTAATAACTCATCCATATAAATAAAAGTTGATCATTTTCATGTTAAAAGAAGTTGATTTGTCTTTATATTCGATAAATAACATTTTTAAGGTAAATCACAATTGAATCAAAGTTATAGTACTTTATTACAAAAGGGGGTCTTACTGGCATCTTGCGTGTTTATATTTTAATATTTCATTCTTATAAATCAAAAGTAAAGCCTTTACCTTCTATAGGAGGTTCAACATTTCTGTAGGATTTATTAACATTATTAAATGGTCCATCACCAAGTCTTCGATCACGTGATTGTATTATCCACTACATGAAGATTACTAGATGCTGCCTTCAAACGTTTTCATTGGTTTATACTAATAACCGTGACGACAGATGTTTCCTACTTTTTGTGTTTTTCGGTGATAATTTAGGCTTCATTAGCATAATGAGTTTCACAAAGTCTTTCAATTCCGAGAGCTTCTGCTGAGTGTACAAACGTAGAAACTCACAAAAAAAAAGAGATTGAATACAGATTGGTGAGTTTCTCAGAAACAAAATAAATTATAATCTGGATCTAAAAAAATAAGTCCCAAGAAACTGGATTGCGGGAAAATTGTACTTTTAACAGAATACCCTCGTTCCACATGTCCTTAATAATTTTATTCTCGACGTTATGCATGACTTCCTGTTTGCAACATTTTGCTTCCATTAATACAAGAAAATATAATTTCTGTGGATACCCTAAATAGTCGTCTTTTTCAATATGGTGACTGAAATTCGTTATATCTGTACATCTGTTATTGATGTTAATAGGCTGCAGTCGCTTAAGTAGAAAATGTCTGCTAGAGAAACATTTATTCATTTTCTTCTCTATACTAATGGCAAAAAGTCTTTAAGAAACAAATTTTAATAAGTATTTTTAGAAAAGAAATGTATAATGAGGCTATGATTTGAGAACCGGAAAGGGGATTGATTATGTATGATTTCTGTTTTTTTTATTATTATTATAATAGATATAATATATGTATACCTACATAAATAAATACTTTATATACATAAACATTGATTGTTTTATTGTACCTAAACAGTAAACAAGTTTTAATAATTTGAATCTATGAAATAAAGTGACATTCACTATTAATTTGATATGAACTCATTTTTAAATTTAACTAGTTGTCCTATTAATTTAAAATCAGCTAAGTTTTGTTTTAAGTGAAACATAAATGAATCATTAGGATTTATTAAATAATGTGTAAATAGGGGGCATTTACTTTAAAATTGCTCATATCATAAACCATTGTTATGTCCTTTTCAAATTAAAGTATTTGAAAACAAAATGAAACACGAATGAATCAATGAAAATTTCCTAATAAGTGTTGGGGCAGTACTATTATTTCAAATTTACAAACACTTTAGATTTATTGCTATGCGTCTATCAAATGAAACAATTTTCCTTTAGAAAGAAGATGCTACAATATACATTTTATTATGCTTGTCATGATAATAACTTTATGGTTTTCTGATAAGTTCAAATGAACAGTATGCTGTCGTTTTAAAAGGACCTACTATTTAAATCATCATCACATTCGGTTGTTTTGGAAATGCATCACATGCTATCTTTTTGATTTAACTACAAACACTAATTGATTGATTGATTTGCCAGCGTAAGGTGGGCATTGCTGCCAATTCCGGTGCAGGGAGATTTGTTCCACCACGCAGCCCGATCGCCCACCGATCATCCCACCGTGTGCCAGAACAAACCCCCAGTGCTTTTATATACCGCCGGACCAGCTGCATACGCTGGATTGGACATTGGACATACTTGTTGTCAGCAGCGAGAGCCGCATGACGCATGGGGTAGGAGTATAGGATGGAGCGTGTAGGTGTTTGTGAGATGTTTCTTCTTGTTTTCCTTCTGTCTTCATGGGGTGGAAAGTGTAGGCGTTTGTGAGATGCTTTTTTTAGGTTTTCGTGCTTCTTTTTACTTTCAGGTATTTGTGATATGCTTCTTCTTAGTTTCTGTCTGTGATCATCTTCTCTCCTATTCTACTTCTGAGTTTTCTGTTTCTTCTGTTTCTGAGTCTGGCAGTGTGTATATCCTTGATATTTCTTTATTGTATTCCATTTTTTGTTGTGCCAACTTTTCCCAGTGTGTATAATCCTTTCCTAGCTTATTCATAATTCTCTCGATTGTTGTAATCCATGTGTAGCATGGCCTCCCTATTTTCAGTTTGTTGCTGTTCATTCGTAGCGCTTTCTTCAGTAGGTGTGTCGTGTCCCGTCTTTGGAGATGTCTCCAGTATTTTATTGCGTATGATTCTATTCTTTTGATTATTGTTCTTCCCTCTAGTAATGTTGACGTTTTCTGTCGTTTTTGTGGTTTTCCTGTTTTTGCTAGCAGTTGGATAATGTCCCTTTCAGCTCTTCTCAGGCTTCTTCGGTTGGCCTTTATCGTTGCTGCGTTTTTGACTCCATATATCATCGTAGTAGGCATTATGATGGTTGTGTATACCTTTTTGGTTAGGCACCATGGTGGTTTGTTGTCCTCAATGAAGGGTAGTAGAGCTTTTGTGACTCTGTAGGCTGTTTTGACTTGGTCCAGGACTGTGGTGAATAGTCGGGGGGATAGGGGACATCCTTGTTTGACTCCTATATTCTTCATTTTTGATTCCGTCGTCTGTCCAAACCATTGTATTGCAGTGTTTTCGTGTAGGCATGCTTTTATTATTCTGTTTATTAAGTAGTGCGGTACTCCTCTGTTGAGCAAAGTGTTGACTATAGCCTCATGCCTTATAGTATCAAATGCCTTTTGGAGGTCAATTGAGACTATATATAGTTTTGTTCCTTCTTTCCACTTTTCTTCCAGGATCCGTCTGGTGGTGTACATGTGGTCGTCAGTCGATCTACCCTTGATAAATGCCGTTTGATAATCTGGTAGTTCGCCGATGTATTTTTCCATTTCTCTGAGGAGGAATTGTGCGTAGTATTTATACCCTACACTGCAGAGTGTTATTCTTCTGTAATCGTCCACGTTTTGTGGTGATTTTATTTTAGGGAGCGGTATCTGTATGGTTGTATTCCATTCCTCAGGCAGGGGTGTGGTTTCCGTCCATGCGTTGGTGATGATTTCTAGGATTAGCTGTTTTATGTTGTCCGGTCCATAGTATACTAGTTCGTTATTTATTTTATCTATTCCCGGGGCCGTGTTTCTTTTAGCTCTGGCCATTATTTCTAGTAGTTCGTCTTTTGACGGTGGCTTTCCCAGAGGCCAGTGGTCCATTTCTTGTATTGGTTCTATTTGACTTCTCTCTGCGTTTCCTTCTTCTAGTTTCCTGACCCAATGCTGCAGTGGTATGTATTTTCTTGACTGCGTATTGTTGTTTCTCCTGTATGTTTTGGGGTGTCTAAAAGTTTGGTTTAATATCTGTCCTGCTGGAGTGGATTCTATGTTTTCGAAGAATTCCCTGCATTTTTTTTTCTGTTCGTGCCTCCTCTCTGTGTCTCTTCTTTCTTTCCTCGCTTCTATTATCTTTTTGTCTATGTTTGGTGTATATTGTTTTCCTGTGGCCTTTATTTTCTTTAGTTTTTCGTAATTTCTTTTCGTGTCTTTTCTTGTTGGGCTCATAGGGGATTTGTTCCTTTTCAACGTTTTCCTCGCCGCTATTTTGATTTTTAAACCCATTGTTGACCAATTTAGTTCCTTTCCTGTTAACTGTTTTTCTATCTCCTCCTGGTATTTCTTTTTTATTCCTTTGTTTTGTAGCAGTGAGATGTTCCATGTGTCATTTGCTGTTTTGTTGTATCTTTTTTTTTCTTTTTTTCTTCTTGTTTCTTTATTACTAGTGTTCCATATAATATTTTGTGATCTGTTTTGACGTTTGTTGCTTGTTTTGCCTTAATATTTTTGACCCTGTCCCTTATTTTTCTATCCACTAGGATATGGTCTATTTGAGGGTTGATGTTTCCTTTACTCCAGGTATTAAGGCAGGTTAGGTTCTTGCTCCATGTGTTTCTAACTGTTAGATCTAACAGATGTGCCAAGTTTTTTAGCAAGCTTCCATTATCGTTTGTCCATGTGTGAAGTAAGGTTTTTCCTATGATATTCTTGTCTTCATGTGTTTGGTCGTCCTTTCCTATATGCGCGTTGAAGTCTCCTAGTATTATTGTGTTCATTTTTCTATTCCTATTTCTTCTAGTCTCTTGGGTAATCTGTCTGAATACTCGTCCTGCCCGTTTGTCGGTGGGCACATGTACTCCTAGTATGCATATGTTTTCCTTTCCAATTTGTAAGTCTGCCATGGTTATGTTTTCGTTTACTTTTCTTGTCTTTATCTGGATAGGGGTGTTCCGTCTTATTGCCCATGCGACTCCTCTGCTGGTTTTTTCTTTGTCCCCTCCGCTTAGATGCCATTTGTGGTTTTGAGTAACTGCAGTTCCGTCTATCGTGTGTGTCTCTTGTATGCATGCAACGTGTATGTGTTCCATCATAAGAACCTCATCGATTTTTTCTCTTTTCTCTCTCGTTATGCATCCTCTGACATTCCATGTCGCCAGAATGATGTCATCGTGTTGTAATTCTTGACTGTTGGCTTCCTCTGTTCTTTGTGATATTTGGTACATGTTTATGTGCGTTGCTTCCTCTAATTCTGGGCGGGGTGTTATATCCCCAGTTCGAGCGTATGTTTCTTCTGGTTGTTCTGCTTCATGTTTTTCTTGTGCAATAATCGCGCTATCGTAGTGATTTCTTTCGTTTCAGTGCTTCCTATATACTATCTCTAGTGGTGTGTTCTCTCTTCCCTGTTGGTTAGTAGGATGGAAGATTATATGCTCTCCTTCTTCTTGATGTACTATTATTGTCCTGTTTTTCATATTTGTTGTTACTGCAATTGTTTCCTACCCCCCCCCAAAAACCTTCTCTTCTCAGATCTCGAATGAATGCATTTATTTTTCCCGTATTAGAGTTGTATCTATTGTAACGGGGTGCTAGTTCATGGATGGATGCCTGCATGAATGGCATGAAATGGTCTAAGTGATTTTCGATATAGTCAGCTACTTGTTTTCGTAGGGTTTTCGTCGCATTGGTATGTGCCTGTGATGTTATATTTTCTCCCTCCAGTTGGTGGTTTAATGCTCCATATAGGCAGTTTCCGTCGCCGTCGATTTTTTGTACCAGTAATTGACGTGTTCTCGTTTCAACGTCCTGTATTAGTGTGTCCATTTTATTTGCCTTGTTTTTCAAAACCAATATTAGCTGGCTGTAAGAGAGTCTTTTTATTATGTTATCTGTATCGCGGTAAAATAACTTTTTACAGCGAGTTGCAAATGAGAAAGCGGCCCGAGAGAAACCTCCGCACACCCTGTATATTGTTTTGATTTTTGTAGTGCCTAATTCAAATTCCCCATATAAAACTAATAACTCTGCAGCGAGAAACAAAAAGTTTATAGTAAATAAATTATTTCTTAAACAAAAGTACCCGTTCCACATGAAGAATTCATTCATTCGCGTATATGTGAAACAATAGATTTCCGAATCACAACATTCTTCCCATCTGTGAAGGTTTAATAAATATATCTTAGAAATAAATAGAAATAACACTTATCTTTCATCCTTCGTACTAGCCACTTTGGGGAGGGTGGTCGGTCGTCTTAGGTACATGCACTTGTGGATAATTTACGAGTTTATGACCTGGTCCCATTCAACGTGTTTATTTTCTTTTTATCCGAGTTATGTTGCCAGATGTCTGTACCCTTTGTCGAGCTGCCCATATACGCCTTTAGTGATGTCATAGTTAAATATTAAATATCAGCTATATGAATTAGCCAAATTTATGTTAATATTTATCAACTAATGTAGGATTTTCCACTCTTTAATTCAACACATTTTTGCGCGTTTCACTCCGTGTTTACTCTAGTTTTTCGGGATTTCATGGGATCCACTTAAAAACGCGTCTGCCTTCATCGACGAACCGAACTGAACCTGATTTAACTACAAACACTAATGAAGACAAAATATATTTGATTCATTTTCAATCATTATCGTTTTTTTAAATTTTACAATGTTTTTTCTCTGAGTGAATGAATAATCCCGGGTTCTTCATATTTAAAAGTTAGTTAACATATGTTTGCAAATTAAGGGTTTTTATGCGATTTCTATCAGGCTGCCATGTGCTTCAAAATGAAATCTAACTAAAAAGCTACAGGCAAAGTCATTGGCATACCGTTTGCGTGAGTCCATAAGGTCGCGTCGGACAGGTGTACTTGTATTTAAAAAAATTATTTATCCGCGTTTCGGAACAGTCTGCCATTGAGTAGTATACATCTTTATGCTATACGCGAGCTAAAAAAAATGGCATACCGTTTGCGCATTCCCAAGGGCACCTCGCATTAAAAAAATCTAGTAAATGTTTCTTAATAATGTGCCTTCATTTAATTCAGTATGCCATTATGTTCCCATGCAGTTTATGATAACTTATGATGTATATGAAATTGGCATAGCGATTGGGACAGTAAGAAGTGCAGGCATACGCAACAGAAGTTGAAAAATAGATAATGAAATTTCCGTGTTTTTAAACAGTATTCCCCTTTGTTTTTCACTCCATTCAGATGTATTTAGGTGGTATACCGAATGGCATCGTTTGGTTCAGTCCAAGGCTGTCAAGCACAAAATAATTTCTAAAAGCACGACAACGGCTAGTGCGAAATAAACTACTTATTTTTTATGATTTTATACAATATGCCTCTCCGTTTTTAGGTGAATCATGTGATATCTACGCCAAATCATAAGCGGCATACTGATTCAAAAGGTTCATGGTTTCCAAAAAAATAGAATTTTCATTGCGGATAGAAAAAAACCTAGGCACAGGGCTTGCCTTTTACGTTTTATCATTTATATAAGTTTTTTCCTCCGAATTTTGATTGTTCGATCTCACTAATATTCTGAACTCGATTTAAGTTGGGAACAACACAAGATATCCGGAATATTTGAGAATATAAGTAAGCTCGAAACTACAAAATTTTTAATTTTCTGGACTTTTTGGCTATATCTCGGAAACTAAGCGAAATATCGAAACATATCGAGAGACCTTTTTTGTGCAGAATTTAATTTCTTACATACGAAGTGCCCCAATTTTCTGGATCCGAAGATATATGCGGTAGAAACTTTTTTCGCGATAATATTAAAAAAAAATCCCTTGTAACCTGTCGGTCAATAATGAAGTGTCCGTGAGAAGATTTATTGTAGAATCCGATTGCTCACACACAGAACACAATTTTTCGTTATCCATGTCTGAATAATCAGTACGTGCGCTTCGGTGGCTGCTACAATACTGGACAGTACATCAGCGGTGCCAATGGTTCAGCATGATAAGATCTACCTACTTGCATAAAATTATCCGATTTTGTCGGATATTATCCGTTTTGGCGCTTCTGTTTATAAAAATGGCATGAAAAATAGATACGTGTACATTATTTATACCTACATTAATTAAGTAAAAACGTTATGTTTAATTAGCCTTAAAATTATTTTACGAAAAAGTAGAGATTGACCTTGTAAGAAAATTATCCTCCACCACCAGCACATGGTTCCATGGCACGTGCTGCCAGAGTATTCCAAAGTGGGGGCCACACGACCAAGAACAAGGCTTAGACCCAAACAAGGGGGAAACATGACGGGATGCGCCGTAAAAAATATTTAACATGCTTTTTCTATACGATAAACACGCACAACTGGTATGCCATTTTATTTTAGCGAACTTTGTGACTAATCTGAAGTGTAAACTGTAAGGCATATTGATAAAAATGGCGGCAAATTTTTCCTTAATTTCGCCACAACTTTTAATGAATTTGAGTAAGTCAAACTCGCACAATTTGTATGCCGCTTGAGATTTCACTTCATTATATTATGATTACACCAATGACGGAATGGCATACTGGTAAAATATACAGAAAATTATTTTTCTATTTTACAATTTAACTTTCATTTTTTAATATGATAAACCAGTTTAAATCGTATGCCATTTTACATATCGACATTTTAGGATACTTATTTTTTATTGAAATAAATTTTTTATTGAATTAAATCACGGCACATTATTAAGAAAAATTTACTAGATTTTTTAATGCGAGGTGCCCTTGGACATGCGCAAACGGTATGCAATTTTTTTCTTAGCTCGCGTATAGCATAAAGATGTGTACTACTCAATGGCAGACTGTTCCGAAACGCGAATAAATAATTTTTTTAAATACAGGTACACCTGTCCGACGCGACACTATGGACTCACGCAAACGGTATGCCAATGACTTTGCCTGTAGATTTTTAGTAAAATTTCATTTTGAAGCACATATGTCAGCCTGATAGAAATCGCATAAAAACCCTTAATTTGCAAACATATGTTAACTAACTTTTAAATATGAAGAACCCGGGATTATTCATTAATATGTGGTTTATTATCGTCAGAATATCTATACCTTAATATACTCCAAGAGGCATACTGGACTAAATCATGTCTGAAAATCTGTCGCTATCTCCCGGTCTATCAAGAGCTCTGCAAGTCTACGTCGCACAAGCCATCGCATGGGCCACTACAAGTTTATTATTTCCTTAAAATTTCATACTGTCTAAATGTAGTAATTCCGAGAAATAATTTAATATATTTTAGAGGCTGCTAATTATTCTCCACCCTTTCAGCCCTTCGAGAGCTCTGCAAGTCTACTTCGAACAAGCCATCGCATGGACCACTATGTGTGTCCTCAAAATTTCGTACTGTCTAAATGTAGTAATTCCGAGAAATTAATCAATGTATTTTCGGGGCTGCTAATTATTTTCCGCCCTTCGAGAGCTCTGCAGGTCTTCGTCGCATTAGCCAACGCATTAACCATTATATGTGTATTATTTCCTCAAAATTTCGTACTGTCCAAATGTAGGAATTCCGAGAAAATAATTAATATATTTTATTTTCATTTATTAATATATTCTAATTTAATAATAAATTCTCGGGGCTGCTAATTACTTTTTACTTTCCGCCTTCGAGAGCTCTGCAACTCTACCTCGCACAAGCCATCGCATGGACCACTCTATGTGTATTGTTTTCTCAATTTCGTGGTCCACATATAGGTATCTCGAGAGATTAATTAATTTCTTCACGAGGTTATCAATTATTTTCAGCCCTTCGGAAGATCTTTAAGTGTACACCTCACCACCTTCTCGTCATATGAAGCATCACATGCTTATTATTCCCTTAAAATTTAATTCTGTTTAAATATAGAAATTTCGGGAAATTAATTAATAAGTTTTGCTCGTTTTTAATTATTTCCCCCCTCACGAGATCCGCACTTACTAGGCCTCAGATACTATGCCAAATAAATGTTCTCCCAAAACTTCATGGATTATATTTTCCGACATTGTGTATTATTGTAATTGTCCGCTAAACAATAAAGTACACATGTAATATTCACAATTTAATGACAATTAATTTAATATTGTTGAACTGTACTGTAAGATTTCGGTCGAGACAGGTTTGATGATACAATTGTTGGTAAACTAAATAAGAAAAATTTCTTGAAGACAATTTTACTGAATTTCGAGTAAAATTGTAATTTTAAATTATTCATTGTTTAGCTCTTGAAACATTAGATGCGGTGGAACAGAGCCAACTTTAATAATACATCATGCTGAATTAATAAAATATTATTTAAAAACATGGCCCTTCCCCCGACGCCTATGGTCGCTCGGAGGAGTTCATAAGTATTAGCTGCTAGGTCCCAAAGATCTTTAATACAATAGATGGTTTTGTCATCGGCAGCACCGCTTGCATCGAAATGAACGGCTGGCGCGCCGCGTGTCATCGGCAGTCAGGCTACAAATGAACTGCGATGCGCGCCGGCACCTATATTTATAAACTCGGGTAAACGGAGCGCTGACCAATCAGGTGCTCGCTGGCCCGCCGGCTTGTACATAAAAATGCACGCCGGAATCCAGCCAGCATCAGTCGAGTCGAGTCTACTGAAGCGTGCAGACGTGTTCTTCTAGCGGCAGTAAAGTGAAGTGACTAGTTAGTTGTGTAGTAGTGAAGTGGCAACCCCACAACGAGGTTAAGGAGAGAAGGGCAAATTCTAGATGTCTCTTTCAAGGCGGTAGAATTAAAAGATAAATAAAAGTCTCCCTCATTTGGAGACCAATTTGTTTATTTTTATTTTATTTATATGTACTTTTCTCCTACTAATAAATTATAGGTATTCCCTCCCGCCTGACGCCAGGGAGCGTAATTTCCGTGGACATGGCGCCCAACGTGGAGCAGATTCCTTTTGGAGAGAGGAGGACCCGCAACAACCCAACAATCAAAATTCTGAAGAGATAGATCCCCAGTGGCGCCCAACCGAAAATCTACGAAGTATAATGACCAGACTGATGGAGGAAAGTGTTAAGGCAGCCATCGAAGCCATTCGAGACCACCCGAAGATACATACAAGGAGGTCGAAACCGATGCCCACCTTCGCCGACCTAGAATGGGAAGATCCAGTCAACTTCCTAGACGAGCTAGAAGAGGCCATGGAGAAGGAAGACATACATGGAAGAGACAGGGTACGTGTGGCGATCGAACAGCTAGAAGGCCCCGCCAGGACACTGGAGATGTGGAAATCTACCAATATAACATTTGAATTCCTCAAGGAAAAACTGCTCCGACAGTTTAATGATACCGCCAAGCTGGGAAGACTAAGGTCCAGACTGCACGGAGAGAAGCAAAAAGATGATGAGCCCGCGGCGATATTCATTCAGCGCAAGATAGGACTCTGGGTGCGAGTAGAGAGGTACACCCCGGGGGAGGAAATCGTCTGCGAGGTACGAGAACTGTTAAGGCCAGAGCTGAGATTTGCTACGAGGAATATGCAGATTTCAACGTTGGAAGACCTAAGCCGAGTTGCTGAAAATACCGAGGCTGACTATAAGGAACTCCAGCGACAGCTGAGACCGCTGCCCAGGCCCGCGATTCCTCCACCAGGGACCAGCAACCAGCCAAAATGCAGAAGGTGTCCAGGATATCACTTCCATCGTGAATGTCCTACAAATCAGAATCAAGCGGGACCCCGGCAGGCCAACAGTCCCAACAACCAAGCAGGCCCCAGTCGTAACCCGGGACCCGGACCATCAAACCAGGAACCACGAGGGAGTCAGGCAACCACCAGGCAGCAGGCAGGCAACCACCAGGCAGCAGGCAGGCAACGCACCGAGCCAGGGTGCCCGGCTCCAGAATTAAGCTCATCGATCGGAATGACGGCCGGTCCCGGCCCATCATCACACTTATGGGTCGAGGCCAACGGACGCCATCTACTGGCACTGCTGGACACGCGAAAGTAGTAAAATAGGACACCCTCCTCTTTCCCTGCTATGAACGTAGCAGCACCTCTTAATGGCGAATCGATGTTGGGGAAATTCTACTTGCGTGTAAAAAGGATCTTGGGGGGCCAGAGGTGTCCACACAACGCCGGAGTACCTACCGCAAAGCGGTTTAACCTCCGATCGAGTGGGATGTTACATATGGCCAATTCTAGAAAATAATTAATCTAATGGGGTTAGTAGTAGCTAAGTTAAAGTGATAAAATTAGGGTTAGTAATAACAATTAAATAGTAAACGACAGAGAAAATAGCACTAGACGAACAAACACGGATTTGACTCTGGTTTCTCATCCGGTTTGCGAAAGAGTGCATTACAAATGTTTGTGCAGTAAAGGTTAAAAGCGGCAGCTAGATGGAGAGCTACTACTGGACAAGAGATTCCCCCAGGGGTGCAAAAAGCAGGGGATTTCGAAGCAGATATTCAGGGAGAAGCTCTGGTCGAGCGGGGATATCACCCAACTGAGCGACTATGTGTTGGCGTAGATCGTCGAAACGACGGCAGTGCAGAATACGGTGGATCGGGTCGTCGGACACCAGGCACTGTTCACAATAGTCGGTGAGGGATTTACCCACTCTCAGTAGGTGAACCCCAAACTCGCCATGTCCCGTGAAAATTTCAACAGTCCTGCGAGAGAGGACGGGCTCATCCGTGCCCAGCCAGGCACCAATATCAGGTATGAGCCTGAAAAGATGCCTGCCCTTGGTGGATTCATTCCACTCCACTTGCCAACGGCGAAGGAGAAGATTATCGATATGCCGAAGAGTATCCGGCATATGTCGGAACTCAGCGAGTGAAACTCGCTCGCCCAAAAAGACGGTTTGGCCTGTGGCTCGGAGTTGCGCAGCAGAGTGTAATCTGGCTAGCTCCAGGTGGACAGGGGGAAGCCTACATAAAATACATAGTGCTTCTACAGGTACCGTTCTATAGGCCCTAACCATGCACCTCAGGCATAGTGCCTGAATCTCTCTCAGCTTTCGGACCACTCTGGAGTGTTGGAGACGGTGGCCCCAAATAGGTAGGCCATAACTTAATATTGGCAGAACAGCACGTTGATAGATGGTGCGGATGGCGTTTTGTGGGGAATTCCACGAGTGATGGATGAGCCGGCGAAGGACAAGAAAGATTTTCTTGACCTTGCCGACTATATATTCAACGTGCTTGAGATAGCCGAGGCGGTCATCAAGCACGATACCCAGATATTTCATAGTATCAGTCCTAGAGATCGGAGAGCCCTGTAGGTGAACCGTAGGGTTCCTATCTAAACGTCCGCCGAAGACCATATATTTGGTCTTCTCGACGGACGCAGCCAGCTTACAAGAAGAGGCCCAGTCGCTGAAAATGCGCATACAGGCAGCAGCCTTCTCTCCGAGAGAGCGCCTAGAGTTTCCGCCAATCATGACGGCTACATCATCGGCATAGGCGATGGACTTACAGCCCATCGGCAGGACAGAAGTTAGGAAATCGTCAATAACTAGGTTCTAGAGGAAAGGTCCCAGGGCAGAGCCCTGAGGACATCCCTTAGTGAGTCGCTTCTCTACAGAGTAGTGAAGCGAAGCGTAACTGACAACGCGATCTGAGAGATAGTTGGAAATAACTCTCAGTATGGAAGATGGGAAGTTTTTGCTTCCCATGGCTAAGACGATGGAAGGCCACCATAAGTTGTCAAAAGCGCCTGCGATGTCTAAGTAGATGACTAAGGTTTACTTGCACTCATTGCTGCTGGCGGTGGTGGTTAACTCCCTGAGGGGGTCTATAGTAGACAGTCCGGCACGGAAGCCGAACTGCGTTGGAGAAATGATGTTGGGTCCGAGGGACTCATAAATAAGTACGAGCAGGGTTCGCTCGAAAAGCTTGCCCAGCTCTGGCAGTAAGGTTATTGGCCTGAAGGCCTTGGGATCGGAGAGATCCTTGTCCGGGGCTTTTAATATTGTTATTAGGATCCCTCTTTTCCAATGAGAGGGGAACCAGCCAGCAGCGAGGCAGTCATTAAAAAGGTCAATATAATAATCGGCGAGAATGTCCTTAGTAACGACAATAACGCGGCCAGGGATGTTGTCCCATCCAGGTGCTTTTCTGGGCTTGATCTTGGCGAGAGCTTGGTCGAGGTGACGTTCCGTCACCAAGACCGGGGCCTCCGCATTTCCTCAAACTAAGGCAGAGCGGGCTCGGGAGTCCGCTTGGAGCGGCGAGTCGAGATCAGGATCGTCGTCAGGCATGAGGCGATTTATGATTTCCTCTAAGGTGCATGAAAGGGTACGCGTACAGCGGCCATCAGCCACTACGGCATGAATGGCCTCCGTTGGGCGCACCCTCCCTGAGGCGATCTTGTAAGTCGTACCCCACGGGTCGGACTCCAGGTCATTTGACACGAATCTTCGCCAGCTATCATTTTTGGCCTGTTGGATGGCATTTTTATATTTTCCTCTAAGGAAATTATATCTTCTAGTGAGATATGGTAGATTTCTACCGTTACTACGAAGGGCGTGCTGGCGACGGTGTCTGGCGACGTTGACCCTGTCCTTTAAGGACTGGAGTCCGGCCGACCACCACGATGTTTTGTGGGGCCTGCAGGGCCGCTTACAGAGTTGTGCCTCGCATATCGCCGACAAACCTGACGTGAGCCTCTCGACTCTAAGCTCGATGTTATCAATATCTGCGTCCCGTGGCAGAAGTTGGAGTCCCTGTCGGAGAGAGACGGTCTCGGTGCGAAACCTCTCCTCGTCCATTCTCGCCAGATCGTACCCATACTTGGCAGTCTGTCTGGGCTGGCCCGTCTGGGAGTATGAAAACTCTAACAGACGATGGTCGCTATTGACTAGATCTGGCAGGACTTGCCAGTTAACAATCTTATGTGTGGCGGAACTATTAGCCATCGTGATGTCAATGTTACTCTCACCATTAGGGCTGGAAAAAGTTGTGGGAAACCCCGGTTCATTGACGATATAGAGGTCGTTGGCGGTGACAAAGTCCTCCACCAAGGAACCTCGCTCATCCTCCACGACCGAAAACCACGACTCAGCCTTCGCATTAAAGTCACCAGCGATGATAATAGGAGAGTTCCCAAGCGCCAAAATGATATCGGTTAATCTCAGGAGAAAAGGATCGAGCTCTTGACCCGGCGGGAAGTACACCGAGATAACATAAAACCTGGAGATGCCACTAGAAACTTCAGCTACACAGATGTATAGATCAGTAAGGTCCGGAAGAGCCAGCACATCCAAGTTGTCGTTCATAACGATTATGGCGGAGTAGAATCTTGCGTGGGACATGTGCCTAACGATACGTGTGTTGCGTCCAAAGCCAGGAATATATCTGGGGGAATTCCCCGAAGAGACCGTTGTATACGGCTCTTGGACTAGGAGTATGTCAATACCCCGTTGTTCTGCAACAACACGAATCTCGGATGTGGGAGTTTTGGCACCTTGAAGGTTAACGACTGCACTGCTGGACAGCGGAGCAACACATTCGTGAAGAGCGACTACGTAGAAGATCTACCGAGAAGTGACCATTCAACAATGCCCGTGCTATTGGCCGCGGCCAAGGAAATCAAGCACACCCAAGGCAGCGTAGAAGTAATTATACGAATAGGGGACTGGACGGTTCCCGTGGAGATGCACATCTTGAAAGACATGACCAAGGACATGATCCTAGGAAGGGATTTCCTAGCGAAGCAAGACGTGGTAATCGACATCTCACGCAACTGTATCCATGCAGGGGTATCGGAACGACACACCTGTTCTGGGAGACGGAAGCCAGGACCGAGGATTCGGCCCCCGCAGTTACCCGAAACGCACAGCCGTGCTTATGAGGAGGTGATTACCCGGTTCTCTGACGTATTCCAAGAAACCTTGAGACAGCCTACGACGAGGATCACCATGCATGAAATCCGCCTAAAAGACGACAAGCCGTTCAAGATTCGCCGCTACCAGTATTCCGCCCACAAGAAGAGGATCATCAGCGAGGAGGTAAAAAAGATGCTGGCCGCTGAAGTAATACGCCGCAGCAATAGCCGCTACTGTTCACCGATAGTAATAGTGAACAAGAAGGATGGGAGCTCGCGCTTCTGCGTCGATTACCGCCAGCTGAACACCCAGACATACGAGGAAGTGTCTCAACTACCTCCCATACGGGAAACGATCCGAGACCTAGGAAACGCGAAGATCTTCACCAGTCTAGATTTGAAGAGTGGATACTGGCAAGTACCAATGCACCAAGATAGTGTACCTCTGACCGCCTTCAGTACCCCAGACGGAGCTACATACGAATTCCTAGTGATGCCATTTGGGTTAAGAAACGCCCCATCGACGTTCCAAAAACTAATGACAGAGGTGCTGGCCGACTACATCGACGTCTTCGTTAAAGTATACCTGGACGATATTATCATATATTCCGAGAACCACCAGGATCACCTTCGTCATCTGGCATTGGTATTGGAACGACTGATGATACATGGACTTCACTGTGGGCTCCCCAAGTGCCGTTTTGGGGCAACCGAAATAGACTATCTTGGCTACAGCATCACTGTGATGCAGAACCAACCCCAAGAAAAACATGTCATACAAATTCAAGAATTTGCGACACCCCGGACAAAAAAGGAGCTTCAAGCCTTCCTGGGCACCGCTAACTGGCTACGCGAGTTCATCCCCGAGTTCGCCGAACTATCCACACCTCTGACCGACCTGACAGGGAAAACGAGGTTCCAATGGACTCCCGAAGCTGAAGCCGCGTTCCGGAACATCAAGGAGAAGTTATCCCAGCCTCTAGCCCTCTGCCGACCGGAGCCAGGATTGCCGTTCTACCTCCAAACAGATGCAAGTACCCATGGCATAGGCGCAGCCTTGTATCAGAAAACGCCAAGCGGAGAGAAGAGGATCATATCATGCTCCGGCGCCAAATTCACCGGACCAGAACGCCGCTACCACATTAACGAACAACAGACACTCGCCGTCGTATGGGCCTGCCGCCGGTAACGCCATTGGCTCGAGGATCCACACTCCACCCTCGTCACCGACAGTCGGGCACTCAACTGGCTGAACCAATTCAAGGACGAGAGGGCTAAGCTAACCCGGTGGGCCTTGCAGCTGCAAGAGTACAACTTCATGAATGAACCAATTGCCAGATTTCCTGTCTCGACACCCCAAAGAAGCTATGCCACCAGACACCGGCGACGACTCCCGCTTGCTGCCTCCCGAAGAAGTCTTCCCCGTCCAACCAACCAATCCAAGGGCTCTCCACCGACGAAATACAGATGATGGAAGCTGAACCCGAGGAACTCACCACGCTGTTTGATGAAATCAAGGCTGCCCAGCTCACCGACTTCGCTGTCTCTGGTTCAATCGAACGATGGCAAGAAATCCAGGACCAGGAACATGACTTAGACCCTTGGGAAAGACGCCTAAAGGACCAGTTCAGAGTAGAAGACGGACATCTATGGCACATCAACGAAGCAAGGACCGCCCTCGTCGTGTTCCAAGATCTGCGGCCCCGCATCCTGCATCACTACCACGACGCCCCGGATGTCGGCCATCCAGGCCGCGATGAGACGTACCGGGCAATAAACAACCGATATTATTGGCCCCAACTAAGGAAACACGTCGCCAAATATGTCCGGCTATGTATGGTATGTGCTGCCACAAAACGAGGACCTCTTCAAGCTGCCGCTCCACTCCGACCCAGACCTCCAACCTGGCTCTGGCAGGTGCTAAGCCTTGACGTCATGGGACCCTACGAGGAAACACCATCTCACAACCGAGTCATCATCGTGCTAACAGATCTCTGTTCCAAGTGGATAGAAGCCGAGGCCGCTCCCCAGGCCGATGCCAACCATATACTAGGAGCCTTGGAACGGGTATGTCTTCGATGGGGTTACCCTACTTATCACCGACAACGCCAACACCTTCACAGCAAATAAAATAGTAAATTTCTGCCGGAAGAACAAAATTCGACACTTCACGTCCCCACTTTATCACCAGAGGGCCAACGCATACGAGAGACGGAACCAGGAGATAAAGAAAGCCCTCCGCGAGAAGCTGATGGAAAACGTCAAAACCGATGGGACGTCGTGCTGCCACAAATCCTCTTCTCGCTGCACAACCGGAAGAATGCAGCCACCGGCTACTCACCAAGCGAGCTACTTCTGGGAACCGAGCTACCCCGTTCAGGAGATTGGCAACATCCCGAGCAACGCCGCCCGCTACCCGAGCCACGACGAGCAGCCAGAAGCAGACAAGAAAGGCAGCGCAGCAACAGCAAGCCTACCAAAACAAGCTGTTCCCAGAACCAAGACGAGCCCCGATAGAATACCGACCCCAGCAGAGAGTGATGTGCAGAGGTTTCAAGGATGCCCGGACCAGCTTCGGACCCACATGGGAAGGAGCCTTCGTTATCCTTTGAGCCCTGGGAGATAACACATACGAAATTCTTCGGAACGAGATCCCGATGCCCGTCCATATAGACGATATCAGGCCTGTGCCAGGTCAGAAGCCAGTCAAGAGACCTCCGGCAGCCACCACCAAGCCCAAGGCCATCCATACAATCTCCAGGAAAAACGTCAACACGGACCCATCTCTCCCGGCTCAGCCCCCGCTTAGCCTGCCAAGTCCCGAGCCACCTCCCCGGATTCAGTCCAGCCGGACTGACCCAACTGGCAGAACTCCGCAACAGAGAACTGCCACTGAATCCAAGGATGATGATAATGATGACAACAACGACCCTGATGTCCCAGCCCCACCAGAGGAAAAACCAGCAGCAGCCGCTACTCCACAACCACCAGCCCGGCAGCCACCTCCAGCCATGCCCGGTCCTTCCACCTCAACCAAGAGGCCATTCAAATGAAGCACGAAATCCCAGCGCTGCCAACCGCTCCACAACCACCAGCAGAGCCAGGGCCTTCCACATCAAAGGTGAGACGATCAACCCACGAGGCCCCTCACCAGTTTCCATTGCCCTGGTGGGCAAAGATCTTGCCCACATCCAAAGATGATAATCAATATCCAGCAACCAGCCAAATGCCTGTTTCCAGCTGGCCCCAGGGGATCAACATTGATGATACCAGCCAGCTCTATTGTGCTGCTTTAGGACCCCGTTGCCCCAACACGCATCATAACAGCAGGACCTTGCAGCTCCATAATCTCAACAGGACCAGGCGGCCCCGGGCGTCGCAGAGACGACGCCCAGAAGAAAGAAGATCAAAATACTTTTGTACATATGTAAATAGTTAGAACGCTGTATGGCGACGAATTGTTAGTTAGGATATATATATGACATGTTAAACTTATTTTGAAATACTTATGTGGAATATTTAAGGTTATATCTTGTATGTCTTTATTAAAACATGTCAATAAAGCCAAAAAGAAGGGGGGTGGTGTCATCGGCAGTCAGGCTACAAATGAACTGCGATTCTTCAGTGTGTGCCCCTCGGGAGGGATGCACTCGGCGTCCGCCTCTTTGGCGCTTGCCGTAGGTTAATAGTGCTTTTGTTTCTGGACTTGCCCTAGTATGGGTTAACTGTTGATAGGATGATTAATTGTTCAGGCTGAAATATGCAGTGGAAAATGTTTATGTTTGAAAATACACCTGGGTGGCGTTGCTTGCGTTAGTTAGTATATGGGAATAGGTAGTGTACATGTGGTCTCGTTTAGTGGCATCTTTTGGACAGTTGGTGTTAGTTGGGTTAGGTGACTGATGGCTCTTTTGTCACGTGAATATAGTTTTGTGTCTAAAAATCTTCCTTATTGATATATATTGTTTAGTTGTGTGATATTTTATGTTTTGTATGTTTTATTTTATATTGTTTATATGGATTTTTTTATTGTTTTTCACTTTTTTTTTAGTTTTGTTTTGATTTTTTATGTTATGTGTAGATTGTTATTGTGTGTTTTGTTTGGTATATTTGTTTTTATTTTTTGTATATATTTTTTCAGATAACAAATTAGTTTGAGCATGTTAGGTGATGGCAGGGGAGTAAAGGTAATTAATAGAAGGATGTTTGGAGGGTCGAGAAATTTGGGGGTGAGCGGATCCTTAAGAGTTGGATTATCAGATAGTTGGAGGGCTGAGGTAAAATTAGGAATTTGGCGGTGATATATGAAGTTATTTAATGTGGGAGTGCCAGTGATATTATGTATGATGTTGGCGTGTGTACTCTGGTAGAAGTTACCACAAATTCTAAGAGCCTTGTTTTGTAAGACCTGCGGTCGACATTTCTGTGCGTTAGTGAGTAGTGGATACCATGATGGGGAGGCGTATGTGATAATAGGACGGAGATATGACTTGTACAAAAGTGTGGCAGTATGAGGGGGGGAGTTCTTGAGAATGGAGTACAGTTGTCTTAGCCTAGCATAGAAATTTCTGCTAATATGGTCGACATGTTGTGTAAAATGCATTCTACGGTCTATATGTAGACCGAGATAGCGAAAAGATTTGAACCATTCTATTTGAGTGTCGTTTATTTTAATTTTGTCTGTAGGTGTGGTAAATTTTGTGGTGAGACAGGCAGTTTGAGTTTTGTCAGAGTTAACAAGGAGACCCCAGTTGCGATAAAATTGAGTAGTAATGTCGGTTTGCTCTTGTAGTAATTGGGTGAGAATGCTAGAATTTTTAGAGGTGGCAAGAATTGCTGTGTCATCTGCATACAAACATTGTGTGATGCGATGGTCAATAGGGGGTGGAAGATCGTGAATGTATGTGGTGAATAACACAGGCTCGAGTGCAGAGCCTTGAGGTACGCCAGAAACGATGGGGGTAGTGGGAGAGCACGCCTGATTGACCGCAACTCGGAATGTTCTGTCGGATAGATATGACTGTATTGTTTTCATAATACGAGTGGAAATTCCCGAGATGAGGAGTTTATAAAGCAGTCCAGGGTGCCAGACTTTGTCAAGGGCCCGCTCGAGGTCAAGGGTGACAAACCCCGTGAGTAGACCTCGGTTATTGTTGGTGGTGGATATTTCACTGACGCGGAATAATTGCTGGGTAGTAGAGTGACTTTGGCGAAACCCAAACTGAAACTGGTTTTCAGTTTCGGCTTGGGTAAGTTGGAGTTGAATTTTTTGTAACAAAAGTGTGTCTAATACTTTAGCCAGGGCTGAAAGAATGCTGATGGGTCGGTAGCTAGTAATTTGGTTAGCGGGTTTATTGACTTTAGGGATATTTACAATTTTAGCAGATCGCCATTTAAGCGGGTAATAGGTAAGTTGTAAGCAGGCGTTAAAGATTTTGGTTAGGTATAGGTAGGTTTTGGGTGGTAAATATTTAAGGGCAAAATTGGGGACTTTATCAAGCCCTGGCGATTTTTTAGAGTTCACTTTAAGGATGGCCGATCTAATTTCTGAGGGTGTAAAGAACTGGGGGTCGTTTTCAGGGAGTAAATTTAATTTAGTGAGTCTATAAATTAATGAATTGACAAGTTGCTGTGTTGAATTGGGTATAAGATTTGGTTGAAAGACAGAGGATAAATGTTGGAGCGTCAGCTTTTTCCACGTCAGTTTGAACTACCCCCTGCGGAGTTTCAAGGGGTGGTAGTTTAGTAGATTTTTTAATGAAAAGGCGGGGGACAAAGTGGGGATTGTTAGGGTGGGAAGCAGCTAGTTTAGTGATAAATGACTGTCGAAATAATTAAATGTCGGAATCTAACTCTTTTTTAAGTTTGTTAATGTTGGTTTTTAATAGTGGACAGTGGGTGTGATTAAATTTCTTCCTCAACTTGTTTTTAAATTTAATTTTATCGACTAGCTGCCGGGGTAGTTTAAAATGGTAGGATGCGGACGGGAATCTTTTCTGGCTTAATGTTAAGGCGTTTAAGATTTGATCGGCGAGTGTTTCAACTAACATGTCTATCTCTTGGGTGGTATTACAAACGGGGTTATATGTTATATTAGAATTAATGTACTGTGTGAATAGATCCCAGTTATAGTCACTTTCTTGTAATTTCTTACCGATGATTGGAATTTTCTGGTTTAAGGTTAGAGTGGTTTTTACCGGGTAGTAATCACTGTTGAGTGCATGTAAAACTTGAACATTGTAAGGTAGGTGTAAATTCTTAGTGATGGTTAAATCAATAATTGAAAGCGCAGGGTGGGGTCTGGTTCGTTCAAGCGGAGAAATAATGTTTATATCAGGGTAGCTATTGATGTAATTATGTAGAGTAGTGCCGGCGGCGTTAGGATGGAAAGAGGCTAAATTCCAGCTCGGATATTTGGCGTTGAAATCGCCAGATAGAATGTAGTGAGTGTTAAGCTGTGCGATTTTGTCTAGGTCTAGAGTATCGAGTGGAGAGGCGTCACTTCTGTACGCGGAAATGACGGTTGTGTTGATGTTGTTTAGTAGGATATTTATAGCACATGCTTCAAGCGATATGAATGGGGGTAACAGAATTTGGGAGTAATTTATGTAATTTTTTATTAAAATGGCAGTGCCTCCGCCTGGTCTGCCAATTCTATCTGAACGATAAGTGTGATATCCAGGTATGTTAAAAGTTTTATTAGGCTTTAAGTTGGTCTCGTAGAGACAGCATATATCGATATTATGCGTTTTAAGTAATAACTCGAGCTCGGTTTTCTGTCTAATTACGCCATTGGCGTTAAATTGGAGGAGATTGATGTAATTTGTGGACCTTGTGTAGTGTAGTTATAAGAAGTTTAAGTTCCAGCCATATTTTTTTTAGATTAAAGTTTTTGATAAAGTTGAAAATTTCTCTTAGTGGGTTCTCCTCTGTTGGGTCAGGGATGGGTAAGTCGTTAGTCTGTGGTTGGTTTTGGTTTTTTTAGCTCGAAACTGCTGCCAGGCTCGAATATTCTGCTTTGATATTGCATCCGCAGCTTCCTGAGATAATGGGGGGAGGTTAATATCAGTCAAGGGTGGTGGTGGTTCTGTGCGGGGCTGTCTGTTGTTGTTGGGCTGTCTTTGGGCTGACGTGGGCAGTTGTGTGTTGTTTTGTGTGGTGGTTTTAGGCGCGTACCTAGTTTTGGCCGCTACGTAGGCGGGGCAGCCTTTGTAGTTGGCAGGGTGATCTGCACCGCAGTTTGCACATTTGCATGCTTCTGTGATGCATGATGCGCCTGGATGCGAGGTACCGCATCTAAGGCACCTGGGGATACGGTTACACACCTCGGACTAATGCCCGAAGTGTTGGCATTTGTGGCATTGAGGTACGTTAAAACGGTTATAAATAGATACCCGGACACGGTAATAACATAGGTTAGTTAATTTTTGGCATGCTTCCAGCGCTTGTTTAGGTACCGTCAGTAGGAGTAAATTTGAGGGTATTTTTTCCCGTCTTTAGGCAACATTATACGGGCTATACGTATAAATGGGAGACCAAGAAGATTGAGCTCGTCTTGGATTTCCTGACTGGTAGTGTCGATGGGGATGTATTTGATAACTATTTTAATCGGTTTTAGTGAGTCAATGTCGTGAGTGAAGTATTCAATATGATTGCGAGATAATAATGTGGTAATCTGAAAATGGTCCCGGGGTTCGTTGGGATAACAAATTAGAGAAGTGTTATTGATTTTAAAGCTAGGTGGAGGTTGTATGAGCGAGTTAACGGCCGAGGCAGTGCCCCTATGATTGGCAGTGTAGATTTGAATAGGGTGAGGTTTTCATTTTGGCGGAGGTTGTGACGCACTAGTGGCATTTGTGTTTAGGGGTGATTGAGGGGTGGTAACTGTTTGTTGGTGTGATGAGGTTGAATTAGGTTGGGGGGTTGAGAAGGTTGTTGTGAACTTAGCTCAATGGCGTCGAAGTTCTGCTGTTGAGGCATTTTTTGAGCGGTTTTTTTGCGCTTGTTGGGATTAGATTTGGACTTGGGGGTTGTTGTATTAGTATTATTTGATGTAGTGGGTTGTTTGGTGGTGTGAATTAGACTGGGGTCTCTTGCTGAGTAGACTTGGATGCTTGTTGTAGAGATGGGTGAAATAATAGAGTTAGGGGAGGGCATGGGGGTTGAATGTGTAGAAATGACAGAGTAATCTGAGTTATATTCATTGTCATCTATACGTCCTTCTGAATTGTCTGGGGTGGATATCTTTATCTTGTTTTGAATGATAGGGACAGTACTGGGGTTTGTGGTAATTTCCATTGCAGACGTGGCTGAAGTTTATGAACAGATGCTTTGTTCATCGGAGTCGTCGGTTTGTCTGATTTGTTCATAGTTAGGTAATAAATTAGAACATATGGGGGATGAAGTAAATTTAGGAGGAGAGTGTAAATATGCTATTTCGTTGAAAGTGGTAGTGGTGGTGCTAGTGGCTGTGAGGGTTAAGTTAAGATAAGACGGATATATTGGTGGGCTAGTGTTGTTTGTGACATTAATAGAGGGTAAATTCGGTGCAGAGTTGTTGAAAGAGCAGGTTGATTTAATAGATGAGCTATTTGAGGTATTGGTGTTACTAGGGTTAGTGTTGTTAGCTTGAGGGGATATGGATTGAATTAGTGTGTTTTCTAGTGAGTTAGTGCTTGAATCGTTATACTCAGGTGTATTAAAAGTGACCTGAAGAGATGTGTGTGTGTGTGTGTGTGTGTGTTTCAGTGTCTGAGGTGTCGCTTGTTTGTGTTGTGGCATTTCGGATACCGTCCGAGCTGGTTGATGCTTGCGGGTTTTGTGTCATCGGGCCCTAAGCCCAAGCTAGGAAAACCATAAAAATTTCTTAATTTTACTTAGGACCTAAGAAACATACTCCCCCTTGAATCTAGTATTAAATTATATCTAAATGTGGCTAGCTTTACCACTAATATTTCATATCAGGCTCTCAGCCAAATTTAGCATAGTAATTTTATTTAACTTTAAGATTTCATTACTATTACAAGTGCATATTATCATAAACATTCATTTTAAGTCATAAGTATCCTCTCCGGTGTGCACCAGGAGATATAAGCTCCCTCCGAGCAAACATTGTAGATGTGCACAGGTCGAACGTCGACAGCCAAATGGAGAGGCACAGATCTGCGATTCATATTTATATGAATCGGCGCAGCCCGCTTAGGCTCCACCCCTCAGCGCTTGCAACTTTGCGCGCTCTCCATTGGTGCGACTCAAACATATAAAATAAACGCGTTTTGCACTTGATAGTCAGTCGATCGCCAGCAGCCGCCGCGGCATCACTCACGTACCAGATTCTCAACTTTTCACTTTGTTATTTAATTTCCATTTTGTAATTCTGTCAGGCTGCAATTCACTTTTAATATTTATCATTTAACCCCAGTTCCGGCGGTGTATCGTCAATACACCGCAACGGCCCAGTTTACCCAGTTTCGTGGCAAAATATTTTAAATATTTTACACGACCCAAAACTCTCGAGATTTTGGTGTGACAACTAGACACACCAAAATCCATCACAAAAGAAAATCGTTACATACTTGATACTTTTTCGGCATAGCCTTTGTCAAGGTTGCCGCCATCACGAAGATAAGGAACAGCAACGTCTTCGAGGGATTCTACGCTTCAAGTTGACACTCCGATAGTTACTACGAAATACGAACTCTCGTATAGACTGGTCAACCGCGCAAGACTTTATAGACAGTGAGAGAGTTCGTCGCCGTACAGGGACTAGGTAAGTGTCAACGAAAGTGCTCCGCTTCGCTTCGCTTCGATCTGTTCCCCTCACCACGGCAGAGTAAAAAGATACCTCTACCTGCTCGTGGCACCGATTCCAAGACATCAGCCGCTCCTGAATCAACTGTACTCCGCATCCAACATCATATCACCGCATGCTCCAATCATCCAGTGGCAAGTCAGTTCATACGCCACTGTCCATCCTGATCTCCACGAAACATTTCTGCTCCTGATTTCCGCTGTGTAATTCAGCACTGTTCGAGAAAGGCCGACTCAGGCGACTTCAACGTGGGCGACGTCCTCGTCCACATTGGTCTCTTGAGCCACTCGCCTCGTCGGGAATTCGGCAAGCTAAGGGACGCATTTCGACTCAACGAGCGTACCGGAGTGTTGAGAAGGAATTAGGCCCCTGCTCTTGTCAAGACGCGAATGACAGACGCTTCCTAAATTCAGACAAGGTATTTTATTCAAATTTTCAGTTAGGGCTGACCACAGAGTGCCTAGCTGCACGTCGGCAACGTCCGACCTAGCCACTCTGTTTATCTAGGACTTAGACTTGAAAATATTTTAATTATTCTATTTATCGACACACTGCTTTTGGCTCGCAGTTGTGTCGCTGCTCGCAACAAACCTGCTTGCAGATATTATCTCGTCTACGGACGACACCCGGGTGGAAATATTTAATTATTTTATTTATCGATACACTGCTTTTGGCTCGCAGTTGTGTCGCTGCTCGCAACAAACTTGCTTGCAGATATTATCTCGTCTACGGACGACACCCAGGTGGTTTTGCTTTAAGTATTTTTCAGATCTAAATTAAGGAAATGGCACATTCTCAGTCGCCGCTTCCAGCAACGTGGGAACACTCCGCGCATGAGTTGGGTAACCCCGGCCGCTATCTATACAATGCCAGCACACACGGCTGTGCTCCACCTCTCACGGCGGCGTCGCTTCACGGCGTCCCCGTAGAGGCAGGGTTTGGTCTCCATTCAGGGGGCCAGATTCGTGGACATTGTGTCCACGAATCTGGCCCCCTGAAAGGAGACCAAACCCTGCCTCTACGGGGACGCCGTAAAGCGACGCCGCCGTGAGAGGTGGAGCACAGCCGTGTGTGCTGGCATTGTACAGATAGCGGCCGGGGTTACCCAACTCATGCGCGGAGTGTTCCCACGTTGCTGGAAGCGGCGACTGAGAATGTGCCATTTCCTTAATTTAGATCTGAAAAATACTTAAAGAAAACCACCTGGGTGTCGTCCGTAGACGAGATAATATCTGCAAGCAAGTTTATTGCGAGCAGCGACACAACTGCGAGCCAGAAGCAGTGTATCGATAAAATAAAATAATTAATGGTAGTAATTCTGGAGAATAACGGGGCATTGGAATTTTCGCGTAATTTTTTCAGGGTACACTAATTTGGGGTCGTAGAACACGAATCTGAAGTCGGTTTTCAATGCAAATGCACAGTTTTTCCAAAAAAAATTTTTGAAATTTTCCACCATAACACGAACTTTTTGTCAGTGTAAACACCAAAAACACCTCGATTTTGACCGATTCGAATCCCGTATCCACAATGTAGGTGCTTTTTAGAACAATGCACCTTTTACACACTGCAAAAAAATTGCTTTTTCATAAAAAATAGTAATTTTATTTATCTGAATCAGAACTCCATTATTTGACAGTTCAGCCATAAGATTGTCGCGCATGCGTGTCAAAATACCCTGAAAAGTTGGTGTCTCAAGGCACAACAAAGAAATTCATTTTATAAATACCTATTAAAATTGATAAAATAAAATACATAATTTAAATAATAATGTTTTTATTATATATAATACCAAAGCCTGATCTTTTATTAAGAATGTTTTCAATATATAGCGTGTCCCAAATCGGTTTATTTAAAAATGGCCCGTTTTTGTTATTGCCCACTATAAGGACCAGCGAGGAGTTGAGATGACGCACATTTGCGCCGGCGCAAATCTTCCTTGCCCTTCTCGGATACCACTTATTACTGATAACCAGGTTGAAAATCTGTAGGTGGTATCCGAGAAGGGCAAGGACCATTTGCGCCGGCGCAAATGTTCCTTGCCCTTCTCGGACACCACTTATTTATTAATTATAATCAGGTTGAAAGTCAGTAGGTGGCATCCCAGAAAAGCAAGGAGCATTTCCTTTCCTGGCAGGGTATGTGCGTCATCTCAACTCCTCGCTGGTCCTTAGTGGGCAATAACAAAAACGAGTAATTTTTAAATAAACCAATTTGGGACACAGTATATATTGAAAACATTCTTAATAAAACATCAGGTTTTGGTATTGGCGACGATGATAATAAAAGCATTATTATTTAAATTATGTATTTTATTTTATCAATTTTAATAGGTATTTATAAAATGAATTTCTTTGCTGTGCCCTGAGACACCAACTTTTCAGGGTATTTTGACACGCATGCGCGACAATCTTATGGCTGAACTGTCAAATAATGGAATTCTGATTCAGATAAATAAAATTACTATTTATTATGAAAAAGCAATTTTTTTGCAGTGTGTAAAAGGTGCATTGTTCTAAAAAGCACCTACATTGTGGATACGGGATTCGAATCGGTCAAAATCGAGGTGTTTTTGGTGTTTACACTGACAAAAAGTTCGTGTTATGGTGGAAAATTTCAAAAATTTTTTTTGGAAAAACTATGCATTTGCATTGAAAACCGACTTCAGATTCGTGTTCTACGACCCCAAATTAGTGTACCCTGAAAAAATTACGCGAAAATTCCAATGCCCCGTTATTCTCCAGAATTACCTAATTAATATTTTCAAGTCTAAGTCCTAGATAAACAGAGTGGCTAGGTCAGACGTTTGCCGACGTGCAGCTAGGCACTCTGAATTTAGGAAGTCGTTGAAGTCGCCTGAGTCGGCCTTTCTCGAACAGTGCTGAATTACACAGCGGAAATCAGGAGCAGAAATGTTTCGTGGAGATCAGGATGGACAGTGGCGTATGAACTGACTTGCCACTGGATGATTGGAGCATGCGGTGATATGATGTTGGATGCGGAGTACAGTTGATTCAGGAGCGGCTGATGTCTTGGAATCGGTGCCACGAGCAGGTAGAGGTATCTTTTTACTCTGCCGTGGTGAGGGGAACAGATCGAAGCGAAGCACTTTTCGTTGACACTTACCTAGTCCCTGTACGGCGACGAACTCTCTCACACTGTCTATAAAGTCTTGCGCGGTTGACCAGTCTATACGAGAGTTCGTATTTCGTAGTAACTATCGGAGTGTCAATTTGAAGCGTAGAATCCCTCGAAGACGTTGCTGTTCCTTATCTTCGCGATGGCGGCAACCTTGAAAAAGGCTAAGCCGGGTTCGATAATTTTGTGTGCATTTCGAATACCTTTATTAGATTTGATTTTGGTGTGTCTAGTTGTCACACCAAAATCTCGAGAGTTTTGGGTCGTGTAAATATATAAAATATTTGCCACGAAACTGGGTAAACTGGGCCGTTGCAGTGTATTGACGATACACCGCCGGAACTGGGATTAAATGATAAATTAGTTAAAGTGAATTGCAGCCTGACAGAATGACAAAGTGGAATTAAATGACAAAAGTGAAGAGTTGAGAACTGGTACGTGAGTGATGCCGCGACGGCTGCAGGCGATCGACTGACTACCAAGTGCAAAACGCGTTTATTTTATAGATTTGAGTCGGACCAATGGAGAGCGCGCAAAGTTGCAAGCGCTGAGGGGTGGAGCCTAAGCGGGCTGCGCCGATTCATATAAATATGAATCGCTGTCATCGCCAGCGCTGCTCTCGGTGAAATGAACGGCTAGGCGCGCCGCGGTTATATTTATGACCTCGGCACAACTAGCGCGGACGAATCAGAGCGCGTCTCGAGAGGCCGCAAACATATGTAAACTCGCCGGCCACAGCAGCCGGCATCCAGTCTTCGACAGCTCTCCTGAGAGTTAACTACGAGCAGTAGCTACGATCACAGTGCTCCCCTGGCACTTTTGCATAGAACAAGTTGTTTTATTTATAGTAGTGATAAATAATAATAATAAATAAATATTCATAATATTAAAAATAAATAAAGTGAAACTATGGCCACTAGAAGCGGCAAACAATTCAACCCAGTCCTGACCGACATAGAGGGGGATCTGTTCTCGCAAGAGACACCCCCGCTCAACGAGGCAGCTCCAGCGACGTCCGACGCAGCCACGCCACATCAAGACTCCGAATTCCGGGAAGGCCAGGAATTCTCCAGGGCGTCCACACCTCCCTCCAACGCACTATGGGGCACCATCGTCGCCGAACGTCTAGAACTGACGCCGCCAGCACATCAGCTAACCCCGGCATCGGAGCGACGACGTCCACAGGGCACCCAAGCTCACGAGTCGACGCCGCCCAAGGAAGAACCTAGGAGGGTTAGGTCCACCACTACCACAGAAGCGACGGCAACCACCCTACCCAGCTACGAGCAGCTAGCTCATCTGCTAGCCATCACCACAGCCAACCTTTTTTTTTTTTTTGTGGGAGGGGAAATCCTTCATGGACGCCCCGTGCTTTGCTCTATCGCAGCGGGGGGTGCCGGACTCCTACCGGCTAAAACCCCTCCCTTGTAGGAGCGACATGCACTGGTACCGTCCTTTCGGACATTCGTCGCGTGCATGCGCCCGTCTTCTCTTCAGGTTCTATCTAGGTGACTGTGTATGGTGTATTTTAGTGCTAGGTCCTTGCTTGCAATGTTCGCTCCTCTGTTTCCTTTCTGCGGAGTATTTTTGTTATCCCTCCAGCTATGCTGTGCCAATTCCTTTCGTTGCTGGTCATTAGTTGGATGACATTATCAGTTGTTATGTCAACTCCTACCAGAGTTTTCATTTCACATCTCGCTTCTTCCCATCTCATACACATTAGGACTGTGTGTTCTGCGGTGTCTGGTTCGCCACAGTACACGCATCTATCGTCCTCGCTTTTGGCGATTCTTTTAGTGTAACTCCTAAATGAGTCGTGGCCTGTTAGGAATTGGGTGATGTAATACGTGAGTACCCTGTGTTTGCATTTGACCCATGGTTTCAGGTCGGAAATCAGGCGTTTGGTCCACTGGGCCGTTTCGGTGTTGGCGTTCCACAATTCTTGCCATTTGTTGATGATGTCTTCTCTTATGTGTTGTCTAACGCCGTCCCTCTGTGCCAGTTGTTCTGTGTGCAGCAGGTTCCTCTCTTCTATTAATAGTTCGATGGGGGGAGTCCCACTGATCGCTTGTACCGCCATGGCCGATACGGTGCGGTATGCGCTGGCGACCCTCAGGAGTATTTTCCTCTGGGTGCTGCGTAGCTTATCTTTATGCCTTTTTATAGCGATTGCTTTGTGCCAAACTGGGGCCCCATATAGTAGTGTTGAATGCACTACTTCCAGGAGTATTTGCCTCTTTGGGGCGCTAGGACCCCCGATGTTTGGGAGGATCCTAGTGAGGGCCGTGATTCTCCTTTCTGTCTTTTCGATTGCGTGCGCCACGTGTGCCCCGAAGGACCCCTGGGTGTCGAAGACGATGCCCAGGTATTTGACAGCTTTTGTTGGTATAATCTCCTTATTTAGTAGGTTTATTTTTATGTCTGCTCTCTTCCTTGGACCTTTCAGTATAACTGCCTCGGACTTTTCGGGGGCGAGGCTGAGGTGGTGCTGGGCGAGCCATTGATGGATAAGGTTTATCGCTAGTCTCGTGGTACCGTTTAACTGGTTGGTCGTATCTGCAGAAATTATTAGCGCCAAATCGTCTGCGTATCCAATAATATTTGCTCCTCTCGGTAGATTAATCCTAAGTACCCCGTCGTATACCACGTTCCACAGCGTTGGCCCGAGAACCGATCCCTGTGGAACGCCTGCTGTTGTGGTGTATGTTTCTTTCCCTGATTTTATTTTACGGTCTTTTAGGTAGTTAGATATCAGATTTGTGAGGTATTTCCGTAAGTTGTGTTTCCTCAATTCTTCGATTATGAGGCCCCAGCTGGCCGAGTTAAAGGCATTTCTTACGTCTAAAGTTATAAGCATGCACCATTTCTGATTTGGGTGCTTAGCCAGTTCTGCGACTTTTAATGCAGCTTGGATTGTCGACTTGCCCTTCCTGAACCCGTATTGGTTGTCCGCGATGGCGTTTCTATTCTCCAGTTCCTCCACCAGTCTATTCCTAATTAGGGCCTCGTATAGTTTGGTTAAGACGTCTAGCAGGCAAATTGGCCTGTGTGCTCCCGGGTCGTCTAGTGGCTTTCCTGGTTTCGGGATTAGAACTAGTCCAGCCATTTTCCACTGCGTGGGGAAAGTTTGGTTTTTCAACAGGGTATTAAACATTGTCAATATTATGTCAGGTCCTGTGTTGAGGTTTTCTTTGATTAGTTCTGGCTGGATGCCGTCGGGCCCTGCTGCCGTGTCATTCTTTATTCTTTTGCCCGCCTCGGCCAGTTCCTCCGCGGTGAAAAGCGGTGGGTCCGGTTCTATGTCTTCTTCTCTCCACGTGTCGTTTCGTGTGGGGAAGAGCATATTTATAATTTCTGTCCTCTTCTCTGGGGTGATAGAGTATGGAGCTGTTATGTTCGTGAGGCGCTTTGTGACTATTTTATAGCCGTCGCCCCATATGTCTTGGTTTAAGTCTTCACATATGGCTTTCCAATGTGCTCTTTTCGAAATGTTTATACTTCTCCTGAGCTCTTTTTTTTCATTTTTTAGCTCGGCTCTTAGGGCCAGTGTTTCTTCCGTGGCCGGTCCGCCCCTGCGGGTGGCACGTTGTAGTCTTCTCCTGGTGGAAGTACATGCTGTTCTAGCTTCATTGATGTCATCGTTCCACCAGTAGGGAACTTTTCTTGGGTTGTTTCCCGTTTTCTGGGTACATCTCCTCTGGGCCATTCTAATATTGTCCACGCATTCTTTCGGAGTGATGGGTGCCTCGCTTGGTCTGTATCTGTCCCAGGTTTCAGCAAGTAGGGTTCTGAAAGCGGATTTGTTTATCAGATCGACCTGTTTGCCTGTCCATTTTTGTTTTCTTACTTTGCTTCCTGCGATCTTGAAGGTAATGAATTTATGGTCGCTCAAGGATTCTTCGTCAAGGACCTTCCAGCTCTCAATCTTAGGCGCCATGTTCGTGGTTGACAAGGTCACATCAATGTATGAGGTGCCGTTTACCCTTACGCATGTGGGCGTACGCCCGTCATTGTGCACTGTTAGGTTTAGAGCGTGAATCCATTCCACCAGCAGTTGTCCCCTCCTATCTATGATTGAGGAGCCCCATTTGCGGGCTTTTGCGTTCAGGTCCCCGAGTAGGATGGCTGGGCTTCGTCCGTTGTTTGCTTCGCCCATCATGTCTGCGAGAAATTGTTCGAAGGTTTCCATAGAGCAGTTCGGAGAGATATAGCCACATATTAGTTTGTATTCCTTCGTTTCGATGCTTAGAACTCCCGCTTTCCTTTCGACCCCTTTGACCTCAACCTTTTTGTTAAGGAAATATGCTGCAACATCTCCGTTGGTGTCAGTTACCCAGCCCTGTTTGGTGGCTATGCTTTTGTTAGGTTCGCACGCAACCATTATGTCCGCCCCTGCCCTTAAGGATGCCGCATAGGCCATGTCATGTGCGGCCCTTGATCTGTTCAAGTTTGCTTGGAGTATTGTTGACATTTTAGTTGCGTGTTTTTTTTTGCTGACTCCGCCAGCGCCTCGTGTGCTGTTTCTGCTTTGGTTTGGTCTAGCTGGCCTACTGTCTTGTTCTGCGACTTTTTCAGTTCCGGGCAAGCTAGCGAGTCTGCTCTGTGGCCCGCCTTCTGACAGATTGGACAGAAGGGGTCTTCGTTGCATTCCTTTGCTTTATGTCCTTCTTTCCCGCATCTTAGGCATAGTGTTTCTCTGTTTGTTCCAGTGCATGTTCGGGGAGTGTGCCCAGTCCCCCAGCATTTGAAACATCTTATGACTTCGGTCCTTTTCTGGATCCGCGCCCTTGTCCATCCCATTTTTACCGTTTGCAGGTCTAGCAGTTTCCTCGCTAATGCGCTTGGGGCAGCTACTGTAGCGTTTTGGCTGTCTGCGAAAGCCGGCCTCACAGATTTGACGGTTATTTCGTTCTTTGTGTCTCCGCGGCTGTTTGCAGGGCATTTTCCACTTCATTTAGAGTTGTCGTGCCGTCTATTCCTTTTACGTGGATGATTACGTTTCTGCCCGCTTGCCTTGTGGTCACGCCATCTCCTCCCATATTTTTCGTGATTTCCTCTTTTAGGGGTCCGATTCCTCCCTTGTCTCTGTCCACTGTTAGGAGCAACTCCCCTTTTTTGGTGCTGCGTACTGATCTCACCTCTACCCCAATTTGGTTGAGGTTGGCCTTCTCCTTGACGGATTTTAGAAGTTCCGCATAAGTCTTCCCTTCGGCCGCTACCACTATGGCCTCTGTTGTCTGTTTTGGTTTATTCGCCCTGCTTTGTTTGTTCCCCATGCCTCTTCTCGGGGTGGGGGCCGCGTTTGCTGGTGTTGCTGTCTTCTTTGCTGTTGGTGTGTATCTTACAATTTTTATGCCGGAATCTCTGTACACAAATTCTAGGAGCTTTTTGATGGTGTTCCAGTTTCTGTCCGTGGTCACTAGCGCCGCTCGGTTTCTGTTAGTTTCTACCATCATGTCCTTCCATTTTTTTATGCTATTAAAAGTGTCTTCCACCTCTTCTTCAATGGCTATTTTATATGCGACTCTGGTAATTTTGCCCGTCGCTTTCGTGCTGACCTCGTATGTAGCATGTGAGAAACCATCTTTGTGACCTCCCTCCTCGTTGGTTTCCACGAGTTCCGGGAATCTCCTGATGAACTGTCTCGCGATTCCTTTGTCCATTTTGTCGTCCGGTTCCGTGCAGATTGCTACATCTCTTTCGTCACCTTCCGCGACGGGGTTTCCCTCCACCTCGCTGACTGCCGAGTAGACCTTCTCTGGCCAGTGGTGGTTCATGATCTCGCTAAAATCCTTGAACTCTCTTTCACCGGACATCGTTTCGATGATCATTTTTGTCAGTTTTTCGTTTTTTTTTGTCCACGCAATTGCGCCCCCCCATGGTTCGTCCGTTTGGGTGGCCGCGTCGGTGAGTTTTATTCTCTCCGGTTGTGTTGTGGAAGCCCCACTGAGAGTCTCCCTCTCTCCTTCCGTCTGAGTATCACATTCGGCCGTCTCTGGCGCTGATTCCGAGTTCTCAGGGTTTCCTATCATCCTAAGGAGCGCCATGGTTTCCTTAGATGAAAGTTGGTTGGTCAAGTTTTTCAGTTTGATCCCAGTCTCTTTTATTTCTTTTTTTGTATTGGGATTCTCTCTGATCAAGTTTGATAGTAGCTTGACCTCCGATTCCACTTGCTTCACAATGCTGTTGATTCTCATTCCCAGGAGTTTTATGGTCATCTTAGTTAGGGGGATCGCCTTTTGTCCTTCATTGCTCTCCTCTTTCCGTGGTCTCTTAGCGGACCTGTTCTCGTCCTCGTCCCAGGTTGGATCGAGGATGGCCATATTTATTCCTATTGCGTCCGGCGATACTGGTCCCGTGCTTGACAGTCTCCCGCTAAAGGACTTTGTGCGGCCTCGGATTTCTGGATTTAGTCTGAGAGGTATTGCACCTGGTTTAGTGATCTCAAAGTTGTTAAAATGCTGTAAATTGTGACTATCTGGCTGGACTTCTATAGTTTTGTCTTCCATTGTCTGGCTGTCTTTCTTTTCTGTTCCGCTGGGTTTGTCTGCCGCAGTGTTCGTTGAGGAGCTCCTGCTCCTCGGAGGGCTACGTGGTAGCGAGCTCCGTCTCCCGAAGATTGCATTTTCGTCCATATTTGCTAGGTCCGTAAGGAAATCCTTTTCCCTGCCGGTGTCCGTTGTAGTCTTCCCATCCGTTATAATTATGTGATTGTTTTCCATCTAGTTCCCACGTGTTGGGTCGAAGTAAGGGGTCAACTCCCGGGTGACGCCCATTCCGAGAGCAAGGCGTTTCTGCCGCGGGGTGCGCCTGGTGCCCCCCAGGTTTTTACGACTTCGCTGTCGGTTCTTTTATAGAGGTTGCCTCCTCGTGGACCGGCCGGTTAAGGCAAGTCCCCCGGTCACAGCTGCTACGCGACGTTCCGCTACGGTGCCATTTTTTTCTTTTCCGCAGAGGTCGTTGAAGCGTGGGCCGTGGTTGCGGTTTTAAACGAGTGAGTGGCACAACTCACCCGTGGCTCGGATAAACCCCGGGTTCGCCATTTCCCGTAGCCACATCTTTACGGACCACAGCCAACCTGGCCAGGGTGGTTCCCTTTCACACCTTTCGCACCGCTGCTAACCACACTGGACCCCCTTCCTGACAAGAGCGTCGCACCGAAGCCAACTGTAGCGTACTCATTTTAAGATAGAAGCTACATGTACATTTTATATAGAGCTCCCCAAAAAGAAATGAAAAGCGGTAACCAAGAAAGAAAATAAGAAATACTTCAAGAATAATATTCTGACAAAAATTAATAAGATCTATTTTGCTGTTTGTTTTAACTTGAAACAATATTATATTATTGTATTATACATTTGCAATATATGATAATTCAAGATATTTAATTTTATTTTATTAAATCTGTGGTTAACGCTAACCACAATTGGTGACCCCGACGTGATACAATTGGCGTGGTTTCGTCTAGACCATTGACCAGTTGGAGCATTTTGGTGCCCGGCGCAGAGGAAGTCTCGTCTGAAATTTATAGCTGAATTTATGGTTTTGGATCCCTCCGAATTGGCAGTCTGAGAGTTGTTTTTATTAGCATTGATGCTAAGTGTTATTTGCGAGGCCAAGTGAGTACGTTGCATATATTACTCACCATTACTTAAAAGTTTGCTAAGCAATCAATATTTTTTTTTTTCCTACGTCTGTCAATTTGTGATATTAATAATGGTTGATCCACCTCAGACAACTGTCGAGTTAATCGAATCCCTGCCTGTTAATCAACAATGTGTAACGTCTGTCAAATTACCCCCTTTTTGGATGTCAAATCCATTGATATGGTTCATGCAAGTTGAGGCACAATTTAATGTTTCGAGAATAACCTCTGATCGTAAAAAATACGACCTAATTGTTGCCCATTTACCCTTGGAGATAATCAATAATATTTACGATGTTATCATTAATCCTCCAGAACGAGATTTGTATGGTAATTTGAAAACTATTGTAATTTCACGCCTTTCCTCCAGTAAAGAGAAAAGGCTTGAAGATTTATTAACCGGTTCAGAAATTGGAACCAGGAAGCCTTCAGATTTTTATCGTTCTATGTTAGGTGTTGTTGGCGGTTCGCACATGGTGAGTCAGGATTTGCTAATGAATTTGTGGAAGCGACGTTTACCGAAAACAGTTTATATTGCCTTGACTGCTTCGAGAAAGTCAGATTTGCAAGTAGTTCTCGACATAGCTGATAAAGTTTGGGAATCTTGTCAGACTCCAGTTCAATCTAACTTTTCCGCTTTGCCTGTTTCAATCCCTGACACGTTTCCGCCCACAACATTATCAGACCTTTTAACTACTTTTAATAACTTTTCTACAAGTTTCCAATTGACTTTAAATCAAGTTTTACAAAGACAACAATCACTTGAATCACAATTGTCTACTTTACAATCTTCGAATGATACGATTCGTCCTTCCACGTCTCTAAATGAGACACGTTGTACTAATTGTCATAACCGACGTCGTTCACATTCACGATTTTCTAATAATCGAAATAATTTTGATCCTTCGTGCAACACAACTTGCTATTATCATCAAGTATATAAAGACCGAGCATATATGTGCGGCGGTCCTTGGTGTACTTTTTATAACGTTCCATTATTTGATAATAAATCAAATAAATCGAATAATTCAAAAAACTAGACAGTTCTATTGTCATGTCTGCTGACACTAGAGAGCTTGACAGCAGACGTCGCCTTTTTATTTTTGATGTATCAAATAATTTTCGCTTTTTGATTGATACCGGAGCAGATTTGTCGGTTATACCGAGAAATGCTTTTACAGATTTAAAGGTAAACAAGGATTTAGTTCTTACCACGGCTAACGGTGGAATTGTTTACACCTACGGTAAGAAACTTTTGAAAGTTAATTTGGGATTACGTCGTGTGTTTACTTTCATTTTTAATATAGCTGACATACAGATCCCGATTATTGGTGCAGATTTTTTGGCACATTTTGGTTTAATTGTGGACTTGAAGAACAGTATTTTGATCGATAACAAGACAAGTTTGTCAGTGAATTGTTACGCCGAAACTAGTTCTGTCATTTCCACAAGGTTATTTTCTTTTGAAGACCAATATACGGCATTGTTGCATGATTTTCCGCAATTGGTGGGAACACCAGATTATTTTTTACCTGTAAAACATACTGTTCAACATTTTATTGTGACTGAGGGTCATTTACCTTTTAACCGTCCACGTAGATTGGATGCAGTGAAATTTGATATTGCTAAGGAGGAATTCGCCCATATGGTAGAATTAGGGATTTGTAGAGCATCTTCTTCATCTGTCGCTACCCCACTACATATGGTTGCAAAAAAGGAACCCAATGACTGGCGTCCGTGTGGTGACTACCGACAGTTAAACTCTGTAACAGTTCCTGATAGGTACCCCTTACCACACATACAAGATTTTAATGCTCATTTATTTGGTTGTAAAGTATTTTCGAAAATCGATTTGACTCGTGCTTATCATCAGATACCTGTCGCCGAATGTGACATTTATAAGACAGCAATCACAACCCCTTTCGGCTTATTCGAATTTATGCGAATGCCCTTTGGTTTGAGAAATGCTGGTCAGACATTCCAAAGATTTATGAATGAAATTTTTTCTAACTTGAAATTTGTTTTCGTGTATCTTGATGACATTCTTGTAGCGAGCTCGGATCATACACAACATTTGGAACATTTACGCTTAATCTTTGAACGCCTTAATGACTATGGAATCAATATCAAACCAACTAAATGTGTTTTTGGCACTAGTGGTTTGACCTTTTTGGGACACTATACTAGTCCAGAAGGTATTGTGCCATCTAAAGAGAGAGTTGAAGTTATTATTAATTTTCCTCAACCATCTACTATTAAACAACTTCAACGTTTTATCGGTATGATTAATTTTTATCATAGATTTGTCCCTAATTTTTCAGAAATTTTGAATCCTTTACATTTGTTGAATGCTAGAATGTTGCGTGATAAAAGTAAAGTTATTAATTTCTGGCCATTGGATTGTTCTGCTAGTTTTGAGAAAGCTAAGCAAGCTTTAATAAATGCCACAGTTTTAGCTCACCCTAGTTGTTTGGAAGGAGTGACACTTTCATTAACTGTGGATTGTTCTAGTGTATCAATGGGTTCGGTGTTAGAACAGACATTTCATAATTCTACTTCTCCATTAGGTTTCTTTTCTCGAAAACTGACAGATGCGCAAAAACGATATTCTGTTTTTGACAGAGAGTTACTGTCACTTTTCACTTCAATTAAACATTTTAGACATATATTGGAAGGCCGCGTTTTTACTTGTTATACCGATCATAAACCGTTGGTTTACGCTTTATCGTCAAAAGCAGACCGTTCACCTCGGCAGATCAGACATTTGGAATTTATTTTACAATTTACAAACGATTTACGACACATTCCAGGTCATGCTAATATTGTCGCAGATACTATGTCACGGATTGATGACGTTAACGTTTTGGAACGAAATACTTCAGACATCATAGACTCGTTAAACTCTTCCAGTTTTAATTTAGCAATATTAAAAACTACGCAAGATGATGATGATCAACTTATTTCTTTATTAAACAATCAAAAGGTGAATAATAAAAACAGTAAAATAAGCTATTTGTTAAAACAAATTACCTTTTCGGATTCGCATTTTTTAATTTGGTGCGATGTTTCACGTAATGGATGTCGTCCTTACGTACCAAAATGTTTACGTCGAGTAGTTTTCAATATTTTTCATAATTTAACTCATGCTGGCATTAAAGCTACTAAAAAATTGATAACCACTAAGTATTTCTGGCCCAGGATGAATTCTGATTGTAATTTATGGGCGAAAACCTGTATCAACTGCCAAACTTCAAAAGTCAACCGTCATACTAAGACACCTATAGGTGATTTTGAGGTACCCAAAGGCCGTTTTGAACACATTCATATCGATATTGTAGGACCTTTACCTCCTTCGCATGGTAATTCTTATATATTGACAGTTGTTGAAAGATACACCCGCTGGCCAGAAGCATATCTGCTCGTAGACATTACAGCAGAAACAGTCGCTAGGACTCTTTTTGAAAACTACGTATGTCGTTTCGGTGTTCCACTAGACATAACAACAGACCAAGGAGTGCAATTTGAGTCAACTCTATTTTCGGAATTTTCAAAGTTTTTAGGTTTTCACCGGATTCGCACAACTAGTTACCACCCTCAGAGTAATGGTATGGTTGAACGATTCCATCGAACCCTAAAAACCACATTATTAGCGAGAGCAAATACATCACATTGGTACGAAGAACTCCCTATCATTTTGTTGGGTTTGAGAGCTATGCCTAAAACTGATTTGCGTTACTCATCAGCAGAACTAGTTTACGGTCAAACGTTACGCCTCCCCGGAGAATATTTCATTAAATCAAATTTTGACCCACAAGTTTCTAATTTTATTGTTAAATTACGTGAATATTTTGATAATTTACAATTTACTGCCTCAAAACGTCAATTTTGTCAAAAATCTTTTATCAGCTCTGATATTAACAATTGTACATACGTTTTCCTTCGAGAAGCTCGATTAAAATCTAAGTTTTCACCTTTATTTGATGGGCCTTTTGAAGTAGTTTCTCGAACTGATAAGATTATAACTATCCTTAAACGGGGTAAAGCTGTCACTGTCAGTCTTGACAGAGTTAAACCCGCTTATTTGTTAACTGATGAGGTGGATCAAACTTTTACTTCTTTACCTAAACGTGTTCATTTTGTTATTGATTGCTTGCGGTAATTTTTCTTTTGGCAGAGGGGTATATGTAGCGTACTCATTTTAAGATAGAAGCTACATGTACATTTTATATAGAGCTCCCCAAAAAGAAATGAAAAGCGGTAACCAAGAAAGAAAATAAGAAATACTTCAAGAATAATATTCTGACAAAAATTAATAAGATCTATTTTGCTGTTTGTTTTAACTTGAAACAATATTATATTATTGAATTATACATTTGCAATATATGATAATTCAAGATATTTAATTTTATTTTATTAAATCTCTGGTTAACGCTAACCACACCAACCACACATACATGAAGAAGCCTCTACCTCCGGCCCGGAGCTGCTCGGCGAACGTCCATACAACCTAGAAACCACCCCGAATTGGCCGCAGCTATTCAGCGACGCCTCGCTGACACCTCGCCGTCCGCCGGCCACCCCTCGCTGCATGGTGCCGTCAGCCGCCGCCTACCCAAGCCGAAGTCAATCACCGGAAGGTCAGCACCTCGTCTCGCAGACCTCGCCGACCAGTGCCGACTACGTCACAGCCAGCCAACCAGGACTGGTCTTCCAGGGGAGGACAACCCCGCCACACCAAGCCACAGCACCTAGCGTGACATCGAACATACAACAAATAGCCATCCAAGGACAAACGACCGGGGCGATCCCTGCCCCCTCTGCCACCATGACAGGGAACCTCCAGCCAAACCTGGGACTGCCTTCATACGAACAGCTAGCACAACTACTGGCCCTAACCACCTCCAATCTGGCGCAAGTGACGCAGCAACAACAAAACTGCCGGCCCCCCATCACTGCACGGAGCTCCCCACAGCCGTACGCCGACTGCGAGCCAAATTTCCGTGGACACGAAAGCGTGCAGTAGGCAGGCAGTATCTCCACATCGCGTTACCAGTTCACGTCTCCGCGCTACTCTCTCTCCGGGTTGCTCTCAAAATTAATTAAACCTCGCGTCCAGTGATTTTTTAAATAGTTGAGTTTTATAATAATAAAATCTAGCGTACAAATTTTAATCATAAGTGGTTTTTACAAAATCCAAGACTGTACTTTAATCAATAAACAATTTTTATACTTCTCTTCGTTATCTAAAAAATTCGTCGTTTTATTTACTAACTATTAATCAACAAGTGTAATCGAAGCCTATCTGAATATTAGTCCAAGTCTCAGAGTCTCAAAAGAGCTAGCTGGCGCCCTTCATTAAATAAATTTGCTAGCTGTCATAATACCAGTCGTACTCTAAGCTCGAGACGACCCATACAAAAAGATTAAGCTATACATAAATAAAAAATTACCAAATCTTAGAACCCGAAGGCGCAAGGCACAGCGTCGCTTCGTGGACATGTCTCCCAACTAAGGGGCGTTCAAAAGTGCAAGTTAAAAGTGCCAGAAAACAGAAGAAAGAAGCAGAAACCAGTAGAGCGGTGAATTGTTAAAAGCATTCTTGAACTGAGTAGGGAGTGCCTAGACAAGGAACCGTACTTTACGAGAAGAAATCGACACGCGCTTTTGGAATTTTTTACCATGGAAACCTACGAGGACTTGATGCGAACTTTAAGGGAAGCTGCCCAAAGACAAGACGTCGATGGACCAGGCCCGTTCACTCGTGATAGAGAGGCAACTGCGAACATCGTCAACGTAGGCCATCATGATAGAATCTACCCTTCTCATGTTAGAGAAACTTACCCACAACCGACACCAGAACAAAATACTTCAGGTAGGCAAATTTTTTCAACACCTCAACCACAAAATATTCAGCAAACTTCGTTCTTAAACACAGTCGAGTTAAATCAAGTTTTAGCAGGAATGTCACAAGCTTTTCAACAAGCAATGCAGTCAGTAATTAATCAAAACCCGCAAGGGAAACCAGATAAAATATTACAGTCAATTTCAAATTCCCCTAGTTATATGTTTCAAGGGCTAGAATACGAGAGTGCTAGAACTTTCATAAATAAAATCGAAGATAATTTTTTCAAATATAATATTCAAGAAGATAGCGAAAAACTCTTAATCATTACTTCTCAACTTAGAGGCCAAGTCAAAGAATGGTATGAGCCGCATAAAATCTCATTTATAACTGCTCAACATTCAATTTACGCTTGTGTCAAACGTTTGATTCTATGGCCAGAAGGGCTCACGCAGAATATCTTCTACATAATAAATCGCAACAAAAAGGTGAATCTGTAACTATTTTTATTTCCAAGAAAATTGGCCTTTTCAATCGCGTCGATCCCGCTAGACCAGCATTAGAACAAGCACATTGCATTTATCGTCAACTAATACCCGAAATTAAATCGCAAATACGCTACAGAGACTTCGCAACGCCCGAAGAATTATTACAAATCGCCGCAGAAATCGAAGAAAGCATATCAGAATTTCAATCTTTTCAACGTAAATCATCGAACACTAGTAATAACTTTAACAATTATAATCAAAACTCAAACGCAACCCGGAGACAAAACTATAATCGATCTACATCGCCGCCAAATCAATTAGCTATTCAGTCAGGTCCGGATTCAGGAAATTCCGTACTCGTACCAAGACCACCGGGAAATCATGATAGATCCCCACCATCACCTTGCAGAATTTGCCAGGAGTGGCATTGGTTACGGGAATGTCCAAGGAATCCCTATTTCCAGAACGGGCAGAATCAGGGAAACGATCAGAGGACCGGCGCCCCTCGCCACTACAACAATTAATTCATTCCACGGCGACCGGTCCACCACTTTCATCATCAATCACAAATTCATCCACCATACCGTTTCAACCTTATGAAACCTCATCAGATCAGTACGGCGATGTAATCGATGTTTCTACGTTATTCACTGAACCAATTGTAACGAACCACGCTTCGTTGCAATCCCTCACCATCCCTGCTTCATTCAGTCAACCCCTGGGTTCTACGCCAGGTCAAGCTTTCGCAAATCACGCTTTGCATCGCCGACCCCTGGGTACTTCGTCAGGTCAGACTTCCTCATCCGCTTCTGAAGGTCACGCCCCCAGACAGCCATCCACGTTCAGTCAACCCCTGGGTCCTACGCCAGGTCAAGCTTTCGCAAATCACGTTTTGCATCGCCGACCCCTGGGTACTTCGTTAGGTCAGATTTCCTCATCCGCTTCTGAAGGTCACGCCCCCAGACAGCCATCCACGTTCAGTCAACCCCTGGGTCCTACGCCAGGTCAAGCTTTCGCAAATCACGCTTTGCATCGCCGACCCCTGGGTACTTCGTCAGGTCAGACTTCCTCACTCGTTTCTGAAGATCACGCCCCCAGAAAACCATTAATTACAAACCCCGCTTCATTCAGTCAACCCCTGGGTTCCACGCCAGGTCAGACTTCATTACCAGCAGCTGAAGGTCACGCCCCCAGTTCGCTGCCAAAAATACAGTTCGAAGGTCACGCCCCCGAACAAACATCCACGACATCAATGGGAAACTTCCTTTCTTTCACAAACAATACGCATCGAGTTTTGCCGAGAATTCCTATTAAGGTCAATGGTATAGACGTTAAAGCCTTTGTTGATACTGGAGCTGCTAGCAACGTGATAAAACAAGGACTTATAGATCTGGATCTTAGGAACAATAATTCAACTATTTTTACAATGGCATGTGGAGGACAAAACATTTATTCGACAGGCAATGTTAATCTGGAACTTGAGATCCAAGGAGAGCGAATACATGAAGAATTCGCAGTAATCCAAAACTTGAATGAGGATTTAATTCTAGGCGCGCCGTTCCTGGAGAACGAGGGAGTTCACCTGGACTATGAGCGAAAGTGCTTATATGTAGGAAGGACGTCTAGAAAAACAATCTACTGGGACCAAGAAGAAAGATACATTGACCCCTCTGCTAGCCTGAGTGAAAAGATAATTATACCACGCGAAGCCGATGCACATTTACGACCCACTTTCAACAACTACGCAGACATCTTTAGTGACAAGCCCACCAAAGGCGTCACGACAACAACCACCAAACGTGCTATTCAAGTCTCCGATCAGAATGTCGTACGTCAAAAATGTTATCCCATGTCACCCCATAAAAAGAAAAATATATTTCACGAACCCATTATTGTAAAGATTCCAAGAATAGCACCAAGATTTTGCCTAGATTACAAAAAATTAAATTTCAAAAGGAAAAAGAAATTAATCGACATTCAAACCGATTATGACGACCCCGATGATGACAACCTTATTCCCGAACCAGTTGAACCAATTTTAACACCAACCAACCCTATACCCATCGTTCCCGATCCTCTTCCTATACCTATGTTCACAGATTTCAACGAACCCTCAGCAGTCCCACCAACATCAGAGGAAGAATATCAGCCAGAAACCATGGTAGATCCAGGACCCTCTACCTCTGAAAGCCAATCAGACATCCAATCCAACACGGCCAATCTCAATCCCCAACCAACAACGAGCTCTCGTCGAAAACGAAGACGAGCTAGAATTGTTATTCAAGACGAATAAAAAATTGTATGTATTCAACCTAGTTTAAGGACATTTATTATTTATTTATAAAAGTAATGTGTATATTCGCATTACTATTTATGTTCAATGTTTATTTATTTTATTCCCCATATGTATAACCGCATTTATGTTCAGATTTGTTTTCTTTAAAAAAAGTCATTTTTCGTTTATTATTTTCTTATAAAGTAACCAGAAATTTTGCTCATTTTTACTATTTATTTGACAATACCATTTTTAATTTACACATTTTTAGAATAAATTATTTTATTTATCGTTATTACTTTAAGTTCAGCTAATCAAAAAATTTCTCTTGACGAATCTCACTCAGTTATTTAATTATCTTTTAAAATAAATCACTTTTCTTTTTTGTTCATATTCGTCATTAAACTAAACAAAAATATTCTCATAAAATAGTTTCACAGATCTCAAAACTGACCTATATATTTATTTTCCATCATTCCATATATGTATTTAATGTCATACTTATTTCATGTATTAGTTTAAGATTTACATTTTTCAATCATTCCATGTACAAAACTCAACTATTCCCAAACATCACTCTACAGTCAGGGGGGTGTTGTAGTACCTAAAATTTTCAATCCCAATTAAGTTCAAATTTTCCGAAAAACACTCGTTTAAAATTATCAAATCGATTGCCTGCAACAAAATCTATAAAAAAACATATCTGTCTATTTTCATAAATAATACTAAAAATTCAATAACTTCCGTTGTATTCTAATTCAAAATCTCCGAAACTCAAGCATATCACTAAAATCATGCAAAGAACCTATTTCGATCAAAAAACCCGATAGCAAAATTTTAATTTTCTCTCAATTCATAAAATTTTCAAAAGTACCCCTAATTTATCTCGTCGCCGTCGATACGCATAGCCTTCCGCTTAACAAATAACGTTTGAAATATAATTCAGTCATTCTAAAGCTCACAAATAGTCTTTGTGTAACTTTTTTCCTTTTGTTGGGGTTTATTTTAGATGTAGATTTAGTGGGATTTGTGTTTTTGCTAGATGTTTGGCTAGGGGGTTGTTTATTGGGTTGATGTGTGTTAGAATTGTCCATGGCATGGACTTGAGCGAGAGCTATATCAGGGGTAGGATTATAGTTTATTATGCTTGGTGTAGATGGGGTGGTTGAAGTTTGTGGGAGAAGATATGTCACTGTTTTCGCTAAATAAGTCGTTTATGAGGGTGTCAATTTCTTTTGGGATTGATATTTCCTTTTGGGTGGTTTACCAGGGGTGATAGAGGGGGTCAGTTGCATGGGTGAACTGTGAGAAGCGTTTGATGCGACGCTGTCGCCATCAGAGTTATCTGGGTTCCTTGGAAGTTCATAGTTTGGAATAATGTTTGAGCAGATAGGGGTTGAAGTGAATAGTGGGATTGAATAGTTTGCCGTTGAATTAGTGAACGTGGTGGTGGTATATGTAGTGGTGATAGTTGTGGCAGAGAGCGTGAGATTTAGGTATGATGGGTAAATCGGTGGACTTGTGGTATAAACCATGGTGGTAGAGGGTGAATCTGATGGGGCTGAGACGTTAAATGAGTTTGTTGAGTGTATTGAATTATTAGGAGAATTGTTTGAGTTATTGTTATTGCAATTAGTATTATTAGTGGTTGGGTGAGATAATGGCAAAAATAGGTTAGTACAGGGGTTAGTAAGAGTGTTATCATTCCTGGGTATGTTTAATGTGTGTACCTGTTGTTTGTTTTGTGTGTATGGATCGCTCTCAGATTCGCTGGTGTGTGTTTCGGTGGTGTGTGGTGTGTGTGTATATCGTGTTCATTGTGATTCTCGGATGAAAGTGTTGTTAGCTGTTTAAACCATTCCTTCTTCCGTCGGCCCATATTGAATAGGTAGGTTGGAGTGTCATCGGGCCCTAAGCCCAAGCTAGGAAACCATAAAAATTTCTTGATTTTACTTAGGACCTAAGAAACATTCTCCCCTTTGAATCTAGTATTAAATTATATCTAAATGTGGCTAGCTTTACCACTAATATTTCATATCAGGCTCTCAGCCAAATTTAGCATAGTAATTTTATTTAACTTTAAGATTTCATTACTATTACAAGTGCATATTATCATAAACATTCATTTTAAGTCATAAGTATCCTCTCCGGTGTGCACCAGGAGATATAAGCTCCCTCCGAGCAAACATTGTAGATGTGCACAGGTCGAACGTCGACAGCCAAATGGAGAGGCACAGATCTGCGATTCATATTTATGTGAATCGGCGCAGCCCGCTTAGGCTCCACCCCTTAGCGCTTGCAACTTTGCGCGCTCTCCATTGGCGCGACTCGAACATATAAATATAACACGTTTTGCACTTGATAGTCAGTCGATCGCCAGCAGCCGCCGCGGCATCACTCACGTACCAGATTCTCAACTTTTCACTTTGTTATTTAATTTCCACTTTGTCATTCTGTCAGGCTGCACTTCATTTAACTAATTTATCATTTAACCCCAGTTCCGGCGGTGTATCGTCAATACACTGCACCGGCCCAGTTTACCCAGTTTCGTGGCAAAATATTTTAAATATTTTACACGACCCAAAACTCTCGAGATTTTGGTGTGACAACTAGACACACCAAAATCATTTTATGAAGGATTTCGTTAAGCGACACAGTCGATTAACAAGGTAGTCGGTATAGCCTTTTCCAAGGTTGCCGCCATCACGAAGATAAGGAACAGCAACGTCTTCGAGGGATTCTACACTTCAAGTTGACACTCCGATAGTTACTACGAAATACGAACTCTCGTATAGACTGGTCAACCGCGCAAGACTTTATAGACAGAGTGAGAGAGTTCGTCGCCGTACAGGGACTAGGTAAGTGTCAACGAAAGTGCTCCGCTTCGCTTCGCTTCGATCTGTTCCCCTCACCACGGCAGAGTAAAAAGATACCTCTACCTGCTCGTGGCACCGATTCCAAGACATCAGCCGCTCCTGAATCAACTGTACTCCGCATCCAACATCATATCACCGCATGCTCCAATCATCCAGTGGCAAGTCAGTTCATACGCCACTGTCCATCCTGATCTCCACGAAACATTTCTGTTCCTGATTTCCGCTGTGTAATTCAGCACTGTTCGAGAAAGGCCGACTCAGGCGACTTCAACGTAGGCGACGTCCTCGTCTACATTGGTCTCTTGAGCCACTCGCCTCGTCGGGAATTCGGCAAGCTAAGGGACGCATTTCGACTCAACGAGCGTACCGGAGTGTTGAGAAGGAATTAGGCCCCTGCTCTTGTCAAGACGCGAATGACAGACGCTTCCTAAATTCAGACAAGGTATTTTATTCAAATTTTCAGTTAGGGCTGACCACAGAGTGCCTAGCTGCACGTCGGCAACGTCCGACCTAGCCACTCTGTTTATCTAGGACTTAGACTTGAAATATTAATTTATTTTATTTATCGACACACTGCTTTTGGCTCGCAGTTGTGTCGCTGCTCGCAAACAAACTTTGCTTGCAGATATTATCTCGTCTACGGACGACACCCAGGGGGAAATATTTTAATTATTTTATTTATCGATACACTGCTTTTGGCTCGCAGTTGTGTCGCTGCTCGCAACAAAACTTGCTTGCAGATATTATCTCGTCTACGGACGACACCCAGGTGTTTTTGCTTTGAGTATTTTTCAGATCTAAATTAAGGAAATGGCACATTCTCAGTCGCCGCTTCCAGCAACGTGGGAACACTCCGCGCATGAGTTGGGTAACCCCGGCCGCTATCTATACAATGCCAGCACACACGGCTGTGCTCCACCTCTCACGGCGGCGTCGCTTCACGGCGTCCCCGTAGAGGCAGGGTTTGGTCTCCATTCAGGGGGCCAGATTCGTGGACATGTCGCCCGGAACGTGGGGCAACCGAATACAGAAGTATTCACCGAATTTCAAACGACCCAGCCGGCTTGTGTAAACATTCCAAATTTAGAAAATAATAACGAATTTATTAGGAGTACTTTCCAAACTCCTTGGCGCCCAATAAACCATCAAAATAGCACTCAAATTAGAAACTTGTCTGCAGCACACTGCAGTAATATTTGTCAAGGGGATTACTGTGAAATTTTTGGACATTCAGGAGGGATAGAAATAATTCATGCGCCGGCTTTTCATGCAAGCCAACAGGGGACTGCCGAGACGGTGCTCAATCGGCGAACGCCCGCGCCTGAACAAACACAGTCACAAGCGCCCGTGTCAACCACCGGTCTTGTGAATGCTTTAACAGAGTTAATTTCGAGGGTAGGCACTACCGATAGGCCGCGAGAGCCTGCACCTACTTTCGAGGGTAAAGATTGGGAAGATCCCTGCCAATTTATTGCTGAACTTCGACAATATTTTTATAGAAATCGTATACCAGAAGCTGACCAGGGGTATGTAGCGGCGAGCTACCTGGGGGGCAAAGCCAAAGCATGGCACGATATTTATAGGTACGAACGCTCCGATTTTAACACTTTTAGCCAGCGACTTATAAACAAGTTTAACGATCCTGCGCTTTTATGCAATTTAAAATCACGCTGGTATGGGGATAAACAGAAAGCTAGTGAGGGAATTGCATCGTTCATTTTATACAAACATCAACTAGGCAAAAGGTTGGGACTGACGGACGATCCGGCAGTAAAGTTTCGCCAAATAATAGAACTCGCTCTACCTCAGATTAGGTCTTTCTTGAGGACTCGGGCATATACTGACATAGACTCCTTCGTACAGTTTGCGGAGGAAATCGAACGCGATGTGTCGGACAGGCCATCACAACCGCGTCAGAATATGACTGCAAATCAAGAGAGGGGCGGGCAAACATCCCAACGCAGGGAACCTCAGCCGCAGGCAGCGAACCGCGCCGCGGCAGGCCAACAACAACAGGCCTCTGCTTCACAACCCAACAAGCCACCGTCGCCTTGCAGGCACTGTGGCGATCACTGGCATTTTAATAGGGACTGCCCTAACAGGGGAAGACAAACTAGTAGTGCATATCAGAGCCAACAACAAAGCTCAGGCCGCCCCGCTCAAGTAGCGACCGCCTCAGCTAACAGTAACTTAGTTGTAGATAATCAAATTGCCGGCCCATCGTCGGAAAACTAAAAGAGGGGCGAGTCATACTCCGCTCCTCGCCCCAGTCTCCACGTGCTCCACCAGCACCCCTCGCTGCTCCAAACGCGCAGATTAGCAGCCTGCAACATGCCTCATTGGGGAACACCGAACCTTCGCTTCTCAGCGTGCTTCTCAACGGCAAACACGCACTAGCTCTCCTCGACAGCGGGGCTAGTCACTCTTTTATTCATTCACGCATTGTAGACGACCTGCCGGTGCAGGCAGCGAGCCTCACCGTCAAACTCGCGGACGCGGCATGCGCCGTCGAGGCAACAGGCAAAGTCGTTTGCAACTTAAATATTATGGGGGTGGAGACGAACGTCTCTCTGCACATTTTAGCCAACATGACAGACGACATTATCTTGGGCAGGGACTGGATGGCACAGGAAGGTGCCGTCCTTGATTTTATTAACCGGTGCCTCTATTTCGGAACTACCACCAGACACAGCGTGTTCTGGCACGCCCAGCGACGGCCTGCCGAGGTAGCCAAGACACCGGTCGTCTTGACAGACACCCAGGTTCCCCAACAAGAACGTGAAGTTTATCAAACCGCGCTAAACAAATTTTCAGACGTCTTTGCAGAGGGGCTTCGTCAACCCACTACTCGGGTCTGCACCCACAAAATTAAATTAAAAACCGACAAACCCTTCAAAATTCGACGGACGCAATTTTCTCAGACAAAGAGACAGATCATACAAGAGGAAGTCACTAAAATGCTAGCAGCGGGTGTTATTCGCCGCAGCCACTCACAATACAGTTCACCGGTTGTTATTGTGACAAAGAAAAACGGGAAGCCACGTTTTTGTGTGGACTACAGGCAACTAAACTCCATCACAGAAGACGAAGTAGCACAGCTACCGCCAGTGCGGGAGACCATAAAAGAGCTCGGCGACGCTCAAGTCTTCTCGAGTTTAGACCTGCGAAGCGGCTATTGGCAAATACCCTTGGCGGCTGAAAGTATCCCGCTGACAGCATTTAGTACTCCTGAAGGGGCCACATACGAATTTACCGTCATGCCTTTCGGTTTACAAGGCGCGCCTGGCACTTTCACGAAAATGATGGCAGAAGTACTCTCCGGTTTCTTAGACAACTTCGTCAAGGTCTATCTGGACGACATTATAATTTATAGCGATACCCACGAAGAACATCTAGTCCATCTGCAGATGGTACTAGAACGCCTCAGGCTTCACGACCTGAGGTGTGCGCTTGATAAATGTATCTTTGGGGCGGATGCGTTAGATTATCTTGGCCACCGGATCACGGCCCGACATAACGAACCGACGGAGCATCACGTACTACAGACACAAAATTATCCAACTCCACGAACTATGAAAGAACTGCGGGGTTTCCTCGGCACAGCAGGGTGGCTCCGCGAATACATTGAGGATTTCGCGATCCTCGCCGCCCCGCTGACCGACCTCACAGGAAAGAATAGGTTTGTTTGGACTAAAGAGGCCGACGAGGCTTTCACAAAATTAAAGGAAGCTCTCTCTCGCCCTCTGAAATTGCACAGACCAGTCCAGAGTGAACGGTTTTACCTTCAGACGGATGCAAGTTCTCTGGGCATGGGCTGTGTTCTGTTTCAGTTGGACGAAGAGGGCAACCGAAAAATCATTTCCTGTAGTAGTGCGAAATTTAATGCCACCGAACGACGTTATCACATAAATGAGCAGGAGGTACTTGCCGTTATTTATGCGTGTAAGAGGTATCGCCAACACCTCGACGATAAACGTTTCACACTTATCACCGACAGTAAAGCTCTAGTTTGGTTAGACAAGTATAAAGATGATAGGGCAAAGCTCACGCGCTGGGCACTTCTATTACAAGAATTCACGTTTGATGTAGTGCATTGTCCTGGCCGCGAAAACCAACTGCCAGACATGCTCTCACGCTTCCCAGCCCAACCTGAGCGGGATATCACCGACGTCGTGGACGAGGAGCGCCTCTTGCCACCAGTCGAGCGAGACGCGGCCGGAGAGCTCCGTGTAATCAATGCGGGCGAACAGACTCTCTTCGAGGCCATAAAGCAAGCCCAACTCGCCGACCTACGCTGTCAAGAGCTCGTCGTCCACTGGCACCAGTATGTCGCCGGGGAACAGGGGAATTGGGACTTTATACAAAAATTCATTGTAGAAGACGGCCTTCTTTACAACATCGAAACAGACAAAAAGCTATTACTGGTACCCAAAGGTTTACAGCAGCGTGTTATAAGCGCATATCACGACTCTGTCCTCGCTGAACACCCAGGCAGGGATGAAACATATCGACAGGTGGGGCAACGATACTTCTGGTCAGGCATGTGGAGACAAATCAAAACACACGTACGTTATTGTTTAATCTGCGCTTCGACTAAGGCTAGCGCGCGGCAACCGGCCGCTCCCTTGCGTCCTCGCCCGCCTACACGCCCTTGGCAGGCTGTCAGCATTGACCAAATGGGTCCTTACCCAGAAACGCTTAAACATAACAGATACATCATAGTCATTTCAGACCTATTTAGTAAGTGGGTGGAGGCTATCCCGACCGAAACGGCGACGGCCGCGGATATGATATATTGCTTAGAACAGGCTTTCTCGCGCTGGGGTTATCCGGAGAGCATCATCTCGGACAACGTCTCACAATTTTACAGTGACGCTTGGGACCGTTTCATTCAAAAATATCATATCGCCCATTATACTAGTCCAATATACCACCAGAGAGCTAATCCGGTGGAGAGGCGAAACCAGGAATTGAAGAAAGCACTGCGAGCCCAACTCATGCGCGCTCCACACACATCGTGGGACTCTCGTCTGCACGAAATTCTCTTCGCCCTCAGGCGCAGGAGAAACGCCGCCATGGGAATGTCTCCGTCAGAGGCATTACTTGGCGCCGACTTACCAATGCCCGGCTCTTGGCAACACCCGGCCGAACGAGAGCCCGTTGATAATCGCGGAGTAACACGCGAGCGCCGCATCGAACAAGCTCAACGACGTCAAATCATTATTCAAAGAGACCTTTTTCCGCAACCACGTACAGCCCCAGTCCAACTGACCGTCGGACAAAGAGTGCTAACGCGAACACACGATGAGGAAAGACGCGAGTTCGGTAGAACCTGGTCAGGACCTCACTTAGTTGTCGCAGTGCGCGGGGATGGGGTGTACAGCATACAAAAGGGCGATCGTGTGGCCCTCATTCATATAGACGATCTTAGACCGCTACCGCCGGCTCGTGAACCGCGAGACGCGTTCCGCGACGACGGTGCCACAAGCGGCGAAGAAGATGATGAGGCCCAGGATTAGTTTTAAGAAATTTTGTATTGTTCTATCTGTTGTTAGTTTTAAGTACCCATCCATTGTCCCATTCTACCTTATAACGTTTTTTGAAAAAATTATTTGAATAAAGAGAACTTAAACAATTATTGCACACTTACACACACAACAGATCTCGAGAGGGGCGTGTCATCGGGCCCTAAGCCCAAGCTAGGAAACCATAAAAATTTCTTGATTTTACTTAGGACCTAAGAAACATTCTCCCCTTTGAATCTAGTATTAAATTATATCTAAATGTGGCTAGCTTTACCACTAATATTTCATATCAGGCTCTCAGCCAAATTTAGCATAGTAATTTTATTTAACTTTAAGATTTCATTACTATTACAAGTGCATATTATCATAAACATTCATTTTAAGTCATAAGTATCCTCTCCGGTGTGCACCAGGAGATATAAGCTCCCTCCGAGCAAACATTGTAGATGTGCACAGGTCGAACGTCGACAGCCAAATGGAGAGGCACAGATCTGCGATTCATATTTATGTGAATCGGCGCAGCCCGCTTAGGCTCCACCCCTTAGCGCTTGCAACTTTGCGCGCTCTCCATTGGCGCGACTCGAACATATAAATATAACACGTTTTGCACTTGATAGTCAGTCGATCGCCAGCAGCCGCCGCGGCATCACTCACGTACCAGATTCTCAACTTTTCACTTTGTTATTTAATTTCCACTTTGTCATTCTGTCAGGCTGCACTTCATTTAACTAATTTATCATTTAACCCCAGTTCCGGCGGTGTATCGTCAATACACTGCACCGGCCCAGTTTACCCAGTTTCGTGGCAAAATATTTTAAATATTTTACACGACCCAAAACTCTCGAGATTTTGGTGTGACAACTAGACACACCAAAATCATTTTATGAAGGATTTCGTTAAGCGACACAGTCGATTAACAAGGTAGTCGGTATAGCCTTTTCCAAGGTTGCCGCCATCACGAAGATAAGGAACAGCAACGTCTTCGAGGGATTCTACACTTCAAGTTGACACTCCGATAGTTACTACGAAATACGAACTCTCGTATAGACTGGTCAACCGCGCAAGACTTTATAGACAGAGTGAGAGAGTTCGTCGCCGTACAGGGACTAGGTAAGTGTCAACGAAAGTGCTCCGCTTCGCTTCGCTTCGATCTGTTCCCCTCACCACGGCAGAGTAAAAAGATACCTCTACCTGCTCGTGGCACCGATTCCAAGACATCAGCCGCTCCTGAATCAACTGTACTCCGCATCCAACATCATATCACCGCATGCTCCAATCATCCAGTGGCAAGTCAGTTCATACGCCACTGTCCATCCTGATCTCCACGAAACATTTCTGTTCCTGATTTCCGCTGTGTAATTCAGCACTGTTCGAGAAAGGCCGACTCAGGCGACTTCAACGTAGGCGACGTCCTCGTCTACATTGGTCTCTTGAGCCACTCGCCTCGTCGGGAATTCGGCAAGCTAAGGGACGCATTTCGACTCAACGAGCGTACCGGAGTGTTGAGAAGGAATTAGGCCCCTGCTCTTGTCAAGACGCGAATGACAGACGCTTCCTAAATTCAGACAAGGTATTTTATTCAAATTTTCAGTTAGGGCTGACCACAGAGTGCCTAGCTGCACGTCGGCAACGTCCGACCTAGCCACTCTGTTTATCTAGGACTTAGACTTGAAATATTAATTTATTTTATTTATCGACACACTGCTTTTGGCTCGCAGTTGTGTCGCTGCTCGCAAACAAACTTTGCTTGCAGATATTATCTCGTCTACGGACGACACCCAGGGGGAAATATTTTAATTATTTTATTTATCGATACACTGCTTTTGGCTCGCAGTTGTGTCGCTGCTCGCAACAAAACTTGCTTGCAGATATTATCTCGTCTACGGACGACACCCAGGTGTTTTTGCTTTGAGTATTTTTCAGATCTAAATTAAGGAAATGGCACATTCTCAGTCGCCGCTTCCAGCAACGTGGGAACACTCCGCGCATGAGTTGGGTAACCCCGGCCGCTATCTATACAATGCCAGCACACACGGCTGTGCTCCACCTCTCACGGCGGCGTCGCTTCACGGCGTCCCCGTAGAGGCAGGGTTTGGTCTCCATTCAGGGGGCCAGATTCGTGGACAGGAGTGTCCACGAATCTGACCCTCTGAATGGAGACAAAACCCTGCCTCTACGGGGACGCCGTGAAGCGACGCCGCCGTGAGAGGTGGAGCACAGCCGTGTGTACTGGCATTGTACAGATAGCGGCCGTGGTTACCCAACTCATGCGCGCAGCGTTCCCACGTTGCTGGAATCGGCGACTGAGAATGTGCCATTTCCTTAATTTAGATCTGAAAAATACTTAAAAGAAAACCACCTGGGTGTCGTCCGTAGACGAGATAATATCTGCAAGCAAGTTTGTTGCGAACAGTGACACAACTGCGAGCCAAAAGCAGTGTATCGATAAATAAAATAAATAAAATATTTTCAAGTCTAAGTCCTAGATAAATAGAGTGGCTAGGTCGGACGTTTGCCGACGTGCAGCTAGGCACTCTGTGGTCAGCCCTAACTAAAAATTTGAATAATAAATACCTTGTCTGAATTTAGGAAGCGTCTGTCATTCGCGTCTTGACAAGAGCAGGGGCCTAATTCCTTCTCAACACTCCGGTACGCTCGTTGAGTCGAAATGCGTCCCTTAGCTTGCCGAATTCCCGACGAGGCGAGTGGCTCAAGAGACCAATGTGGACGAAGACGTCGCCCACGTTGAAGTCGCCTGAGTCGGCCTTTCTCGAACAGTGCTGAATTACACAGCGGAAATCAGGAGCAGAAATGCTTCGTGGATATCAGGATGGACAGTGGCGTATGAACTGACTTGCCACTGGATGATTGGAGCATGCGGTGATATGATGTTGGATGCGGAGTACAGTCGATCAGGAGCAGTTGATGTCTTGGAATCGGTGCCACGAGCAGGTAGAGTTATTTTTTTACTCTGCCGTGGTGAGGGGAACAGATCGAAGCGAAGCACTTTTCGTTGACACTTACCTAGTCCCTGTACGGCGACGAACTCTCACACTGACTATAAAGTCTCGGCACGGTTGACCAGTCTATACGAGAGTTCGTATTTCGTAGTAACTATCGGAGTGACAACTGAAGCGTAGAGTCCCTCGAAGACGTTGCTGTTCCTTATCTTCGTGATGGCGGCAACCTTGAAAAAGGCTATGCCGAAAAAAGTATCATATAACGAAATCTTTATTTGATTGATTTTGGTGTGTCTAGTTGTCACACCAAAATCTCGAGAGTTTTGGGTCGTGTAAAATATTAATAATATTTTGCCACGAAACTGGGTAAACTGGGCCGTTGCGGTGTATTGACGATACACCGCCGGAACTGGGAATAAATGATAAATAAGTAAAAGTGAATCGCAGCCTGACAGAATGACAAAGTGGAAATTAATAACAAAGTGAAACATTGAAAGCTGGAACGTGAGTGATGCCGCGGCGGCTGCAGACGATCGACTGACTGCCAAGTGCAAAACACGTTTATTTTATAGATTCTAGTCGGACCAATGGAGAGCGCGCAAAGTTGCAAGCGCTGAGGGGTGGAGCCTAAGCGGGCTGCGCCGATTCATATAAATATGAATCGCGGATCTGTGCCTCTCCGCCCAGTCAGTCGAGTCGAGTTTACTGAAGCGAACGGACGTGTTCTTCTAGCGGCAGTAAAGTGAAGTGACTAGTTAGTTGTGTAGTAGTGAAGTGGCAGCCCCACACCGATTTTAGGAGAGAGAAATTAAGAAGAGGAGTTTTATATGTCTTTTTCAAGACGATAAATCAAAAAGATAAATAAAAGTCTCCCTCATTTGGAGACGCATTTATTCATTGTTATTTATTTTATATGTACTTTTTCTCCCTCTAACAAATTTAGGTATTCCCTTTCAGGAAACAAGAACAATGTCTTTTGCTGAGGAGGACAGCAACATGGAAGAGGACTCCGCTAGCTCCCGAAGCAGCACACCCCAAGAGGCCGACAAGAACAGTGAGAAGAAGACAAAGGTCCCTCCTGTTATCCTCCGGAAAAAGGAAATCTGGACATCAGTAAGCCTACGGCTAAGAGATGTAGGAATAAAATGCACCAAGGCAAAAGTCGTCGGTGAAGGTATCGCCATAGAGCCCCAAACCGCTGATGACTACCGTAGAATGACGAAACTGTTCTCCGTCGAAAAATGGGAACATCACACATACGCCCTCCCAGAGGAGAAGCTCCTGAGGGTGGTGGTCAGAGGTATCCCGACAGGTGTCGTCCCCAACGATGACATCAAAGAGGACCTCAAGATGCAAGGATTGACACCCACGTCAGTCCACAGAATGACCTCCAGAAGAACGAAGAAGGAGATGCCCCTTGTACTAGTACAAGTGCCCCTCAACCAGGATAAAATCCTAGAAGTGAACAGATGCTGTTCACTAGTCGTCAGGGTGGAAAGGCAGAGAGCGGCCCCGACAATCACCCAGTGCCACCGTTGCCAGCGCTTCGGTCACGCCCAGGGTAGATGCACTGCACAGCCCAAGTGCGTGAAGTGCGGACAGGCCCATCACTCGGCGGAATGCCAGAAGAAGAGGAAGAGTCCTGCCAAATGTGCTAACTGCCAGGGGGCCCACCCAGCAAGTTACAGAGGATGCCCCAGCTTCCCAAGAAAACCAGCAGGTCCCCAGAAGAATTCGAACCAGGGACCCAAAGCGAAGACGGCCACAGCAGAGACCAGAAAGGTCACTACAGGGAAAAGCTACGCAGACGCAGCGAGCTCCAAGAGAAACGCCGCACCTGCCAAACAGGCCAAGACAGCGCCAAAGAAGGGGGTCAAACCCCCGAACACTGCCGTGGCCAACAACCTAACAGCAGCGCTGGCCCAGATGCAACAAATTTGCTCAGCAATGAGTGCATTTTTTGCCCAGATGACAAACATGTTGCAAGATTAAATGGATAATACGCTGGTGAGGCCTAAAATCCTGCAGATCGCCTCATGGAACGTCAACGGCCTCCGAGAAAGGAAGCTAGAGATAGAAGAAATCTTGGAGAGGTACAAAATCGACGTGATGGCCCTACAGGAAAACAAACTTCGCCAGGATAACACCGAACTTCGGAACCCAGGCTACGAAGTCTACAGGGAACAACGTAGAGCAAACGCAGGAGTTGCCCTACTTGTCAAGAGGACTATAGACCACCATCTCATCGACATGCCGGAACTGGAAAACATGGAAGCCATCACCATAGTAGTTTCAACGGAACGAAACGGCCCACTCAAGATAGTTTCCTGTTACCAGACAACTCAACGTCCCCTCCTAAACCATGACCTGGAGGCCCTCATAACAAGGGGTACCCAGACGGTGGCCATAGGAGATTTCAACGCCAAATCGCCAGTTTGGAATTGCAGATTCACCAACATCCGGGGACGGGCACTGCCGCGATTCCTGGAAGAGCACGAGGGAGACGTGCTGGCGTTAGGACCGGAAGAACCGACGTTCGACAACGGAAGACATAGGCCCGACGTGCTGGATATAGCTCTGCTCAACGAGATGAATTTCACCGCCGAACTTCATGCCCAAGCAGAAGGCTCCTCGGACCACAACCCCATCTTCCTAAAACTGGGAGATGGAGCCCCGGAGGAGGCCACCTTCACCAAGAGAAGAACGAACTGGGAAGAGTTCCGCGCAATCTTGCAAAGGAACATCGCACACATTCCCAGAATCGACAGTGAAGAAGAAATAGAAGAGGCCATCATCTCCCTGGAAAACCACATCCAGGCAGCGCTAACAGAAAGCAGGACGGAAACTGTAACGAGAAGAGTTGCAATGCCGATGGGAGAACTCCCAGAGGAGACCATGCAGCTCATTCGAGATAGAAGGAGGGTTAAGAAACTGGTGCAGAGGACAAGACTCCCCGAACACCGCAGAGAGTATAATCACCTAACTCGAAGAGTTAAAGAAGCCCTGCAAGAACACAGGCAAGCCAGATGGCAGCGTCACCTAGAGTCGCTGGATCCTCAGGACAGAAGCATGTGGACCACTCAGAAGGCTCTGCGTGCCAAGCGAAAACCACTCCCGCCCATCCACGGAGAAAATGGAATTGTCTACACTCGCCAGGAAAAAGCCGAAGCTTTCGCCGACAGCTTGGAACTGCAGTGTAGAGAAAACCAGATCGACGACGAGGACGACGACTGGCTGGACGACGTGTCACGTAGGGTCAGAAGGCTGAGACGCATGCAGGATGAAGAAATAATCCCCCCAACTTCCCCCGAAGAAGTCAGGGAAGTCCTGAGAAGCCTCAAACCCCGCAAGGCGCCGGGATGCGACGGAATAGGCAACATGGTACTCAAGAAACTACCCCTCAAAGGAGTAGCTGCGCTGGTGAACATCATCAACGCCATCCTGAGACTACGTAATTTCCCCACCAAGTGGAAGAAAGCCGACGTCATCATGATTCCCGAGCCAGGTAAAAACCTAACCTTTCCTTCTAGTTACAGGCCCATCAGTCTTCTACCGGCGATGAGCAAAGTGGCAGAGAGGATCATCCTGAAGAGACTGAAAACCCTGACCGATGAGCTCCAAATCATCCCAGATGAGCAGTTCGCCTACCGAACCGAACACTCCACCGAGCTCCAAGTTCTCCGTCTAACGGAGCACATCACGGAGGGTTTTGTCATCGGCGTCGGCGTCGCGAACAAGTTATGACTTGTCTAGCGCGCTGTGCTCATGTTTTAGTCTTCTGCCGAAACAGAAGTCATTTGAGCACAAAAAAAGTCTATATAAGACAACACTTTTTCTCAGCGAGCAAGTAGTGATCGATCCTTCAAGTAGTAATGTTCCAGCCTTCAGCAACTAATAGTCTTCTGCCGAAACAGAAGTCAGTTGGGCACAGAAGCCAACGCCAATGCTGACGAGGTCATCCCTTCCTCTTGTGTTGTAACCAGACAGTGTGTTTTATTTGAGTTTTATTGTGTTGAGTGTCAAGTGGCAATGCATACCCGGAGTGGCAAGGCAGTAGGCACTGGGGTCGAGAGCGACGTCTCCACGTCGGCCCCCCCTCACTGCACGACGCCCCTCACAGCATCTGACCACGAAGTGCTCCGCCAACACGACGCCCTGACAAGGGGTACGGGGGTCACGCCCGACGTCTCCACGACGGTGGCCCCACACTGCACAGCAAGCAACACAGCAACCCGGCTCGGCGAGGTAAGCATGTCCTCTGATTTTTCCACAGGCACAAGTGCTACGCATGGCGTCGCGACGACGGCGCCCCACTACTGTGCGTCGCCGGGCTCCGCGCCTAGGCATAGCGAGGCAGGACTCGCCACCAACATAGGACACGACACTGGGGTCACGCATGACGTCATCACGACGGTGCCCCCTCGCTGCATGGCACGCAGCGCAGCCACCTGGCATGGAACCCAGGCAACAAATATGGAATGGAGTAGCAACGATTCCCAGGCGATGCCCCCTTACTGCATGGAGCGCAACGCAGCATCGTGGCACGAAAACTCGGCGATGGAACAGGGATTAGATGGTGATGATGACATGGTGATGCCCCCTCGCTGTATGGTGGACCCAACAGCATCCCGGGCCAACGACGATTCCTCGACGCTGGGAGATCGCCGCTTCGCTGGATTCGCTTCCACACATGGGGAAGCCTCCCACTCTGGCTCAGGGCTGCCCAGCGGTCAGTACACCATTGCTGCCACACCCGACTGGCCCCAACTCTTCAGCGACGCCTCGCTGACACCGCGCCGCCAGCTGGCCACCCCTCACTGCATGGTACCACCAACAGCAACCAGCCCAAGTCCAAGCACGCCGCCCAACGCACAGTACTTCGTCACGCCTACCTCGTCGGCCGGCGCCTACCACGTCACCCCGCCGTACCAGACGGCAAGACCTAGTGCTACGCCCCAAAGACAAATAGTGCTCCAAAACCAAACGACTGGAACGATCCCAGTCCCCTCTGCCGCCATAACGGACCAACCCCAACCGAGCTTGGGACTACCCACTTATGAACAATTAGCGCAACTCCTGGCTCTGACCACTTCAAACCTAGCCTCCATTACCCGGCAACAAGAAAATTGCCGGCCACCCATCACTGCACGTAACGAATCACAGCCGTACGCCACGGAAAAGGCTAACTTACGTGGACATGGCGACCAACAGCGTGAGGCCAGATCTTTCCGGAGGGAAGAGGATCCACGACGACCCGACTATACAGATTCTGGGGAAATGGACCCCCAGTGGCGCCCAACACAAAACCTAGCAGAGAGCATGACAAGACTAATGGAGGGAAGCGTTCAAGCCGCAATACACGCAATACAAGGTCATCACAGGATGCCCACAAGAAGAACGAGAGCGCTGCCCACTTACTCAGGCCTGGAATGGGAGGATCCAGTCAACTTCCTGGATGAGCTCGAGGAGGCGATGCTCCATGAAGACATCCACGGCCGAGATAAAGTGAGAGTGGCCATTGAACAGCTCGAGGGACAAGCCAGACGCACCCTGGAGATGTGGAAGTCCCACAACATTACATACGAATTTTTAAAGGAAAAGCTCTTGCGGCAGTTCAACGACACTGCCACCCTGGGGAAGCTACGCTCCAGGTTACATGGGGAGAGACAAAAAGACGACGAACCCGCCGCCGTTTTTATACAACGCAAAATTGGACTCTGGCTGAGAGTAGAACGGTATACGCCGGAAGAAGAGATGGTTATGGAGGTGCGCGAGCTCCTGCGACCGGAACTAAGATTCGCAACTAGAAATGTCCCAGTGGCCACGATGGAAAGCTTGAGCCGAGTGGCTGAAAACGCCGAGGGTGACTACAGGGAATTTCAGAGGCAACTCCGACCGCTGCCGAGGCCAGCCACCATCCCGCCTGCGAGTAATAATACCAATAGTCTACCAAAGTGCCGCAAGTGCCCGGGATTCCACTATCACCGAGACTGCCCCACCAACCAAACTCAGTCAGAGCCCCAGCAAGGCAACTCCAATTTCCGCGGACACGACTCCAACCAGCGAGCCAACCCCAATTTCCGTGGACACGACTCCAACCAACAGGGAAACCCTAACTTCCGCCAACAAAATGTCCAGACAGGGGGTAACAACTTCCGAGGGCATGGCACCAACTTAAACAACCCTAGCCAACAAGCAGGTCCAACCAATAACTCAGGCCCTGGACAGACATCCACGGCACTACCACAGCACAGAAGTCAGTCGACCACACGGCAAGAACCCCGCGACGCACCGCCATCGGGAAACTCCCAATGGGTCGGGCAGAACTAGGGCGCCCGGCCCCACCGCTGGAAATTAACAGCCTAGAATTACCAACCAAGACAGAGGACGCAGTGCTGCAACTACAAGCCCAGCAACAAGCCACAACCTTGGTGTCTCCACCACCGACCAAGAAGAATGAGATTGACGAAGCTACAGCCAAGCAGGAGCAGGACACGTATCAACCACGCCCGTTGACACCACGGCAACAAAGCAACAGAGCCGCCGCCTTTGCTTTCCTTTGCCCGGGCCGCCTGGACAGGCGGTCACCAGTCAACACCGTGACGCAAGATGCTACCTCCCTCAGCTCAGACCAGTCAACTACGCTCATTCCTCAGCCTCAACCAGGTGAACAGGAACCCAAGGAAGTGGCGAGTATGGACACCTTCCCGGAGCAGCAGGACGCTGGACCTTCCTGGAAGGATAACAGGTCAGTATTGCCAACCACTGCCCCACTAATAGCCTCTGTATCCCTCGACAAGGTATTCCCGCCAACTCATACCCGAGATGTCAGCACGAAGCCATCTCCCCCGAGGTCACCTCCACTCGGCCTGCCAGGCCCCGAGCCGCCTCCCAGGATTCGGTCCAGCCAGACTGACCCAATCCAACAATCTCTGCAACAGACCACCGACATCGATGATGACGATACCGATGATGACGATACCGAAGATGACGATCCCGAAAATGACGATCCCGAAGATGACGATACCGAATATGACGATAACAACGATACTGATGATGACGATCCCGAGGATCCAGGTCATCCAGCCCCACCAAGGCTCGCAGCTCCTACTGTCACAGGACCAGTAGCGCCCGCTGCCCCAGAGCCAGCAGCACCCGCTGCCCAACAGCCAACCACGCCTACTGTCACAGGACCAGTAGTGCCCGTTGTCCAGAAGCCAGTCACGCCTACTATCACAGGATCAGTAGTGCCCGCTGCCCAACAGCCAACCACGCCTACTGTCACAGGACCAGTAGCGCCCGTTGCCCAGAAGCCAGTCACGCCTACTATCACAGGATCAGTAGTGCCCGCTGCCCCAAAGCCAGATGCCAACGCACAAGTCTACATCCGTGGACCTGGTACCTACTTCCGTGGACATGGCGACTATCTACGTGGACATAGCACCACAGCCGCCGCTAAACCAAAATTTCCAGCCCGCCGACTGCCTCCAGTCGTGCCTGGCCCATCCACCTCAGCCAAGAGGAAACAAACAAACAAGAATGAGAAGTCCCCGGCGCCGTCAGCCGCACCGCCGCCGCCAGCAGACCCTGGGCCTTCTACGTCAAGACAAGAGCAGCCGCTCGACACGACGCCCATACTGTTCCCGATGCCGTTCTGGGCGAAGGCCGTGACCACGCCTGGCCACGACCGACAGCAGCCATCCGCCAGCCAGATGCCTGTCCCAGTCCGGACACGAGTATTCGTCAACTCGAACGCCAGCCCGAGCTCAGCCGGCTCCGGCGCACCGCTCCAGGATCCCGCTACCTTAGCACGTAGCACAGCAGGACCTAGCAGCCCCCACGAGGCGCTCCAGTATCTCACTGCCTTAGCCCGCAGTACTGCAGGACGTTGCAGCCCCAATAAATCGCTCCAGTCTCCCGTTGCCTTAGCAAGCAACACAGCAGGACGTTGCAGCCTCATAGGTTCGCTCCAGAATCCCGCTGCCGTAGCACGCAGCACAGCAGGACTTAGCAGCCCCCAATTCGCAACAGGATCAGGCAGCCCCGGGCGTCGCGGAGACGACGTCCAGAAAAAACGAAACGTGCGATAGTATACCATTGTAAATAATTCAACGCCACAGGGCGAAAACTTTGTTCAAACTAGAATACATTTATGATTTGTCACATAAAATACTTTAATTTTAAATATCTTGTTTTACCTAAAATATCTTAATGGACCTATTATTAGTTACTTATATAAAATATCTTACCACACTTAATCTTAGTCTATATATGTTAAAATATCTTAGTTGTTGAAATATCTTAACACTTACTCTTAGTTTATAGTTTTGAAAATATTGTATCCACTCACTCTTACATTATATAATTGAAATTATTGAACTGAAACATAACCTGTATGCCTTTATTAATGTTCAATAAAGTCACAAAAAAGGGGGGTGGTGTCATCGGCGTCGGCGTCGCGAACAAGTTATGACTTGTCTAGCGCGCTGTGCTCATGTTTTAGTCTTCTGCCGAAACAGAAGTCATTTGAGCACAAAAAAAGTCTATATAAGACAACACTTTTTCTCAGCGAGCAAGTAGTGATCGATCCTTCAAGTAGTAATGTTCCAGCCTTCAGCAACTAATAGTCTTCTGCCGAAACAGAAGTCAGTTGGGCACAGAAGCCAACGCCAATGCTGACGAGGTCATCCCTTCCTCTTGTGTTGTAACCAGACAGTGTGTTTTATTTGAGTTTTATTGTGTTGAGTGTCAAGTGGCAATGCATACCCGGAGTGGCAAGGCAGTAGGCACTGGGGTCGAGAGCGACGTCTCCACGTCGGCCCCCCCTCACTGCACGACGCCCCTCACAGCATCTGACCACGAAGTGCTCCGCCAACACGACGCCCTGACAAGGGGTACGGGGGTCACGCCCGACGTCTCCACGACGGTGGCCCCACACTGCACAGCAAGCAACACAGCAACCCGGCTCGGCGAGGTAAGCATGTCCTCTGATTTTTCCACAGGCACAAGTGCTACGCATGGCGTCGCGACGACGGCGCCCCACTACTGTGCGTCGCCGGGCTCCGCGCCTAGGCATAGCGAGGCAGGACTCGCCACCAACATAGGACACGACACTGGGGTCACGCATGACGTCATCACGACGGTGCCCCCTCGCTGCATGGCACGCAGCGCAGCCACCTGGCATGGAACCCAGGCAACAAATATGGAATGGAGTAGCAACGATTCCCAGGCGATGCCCCCTTACTGCATGGAGCGCAACGCAGCATCGTGGCACGAAAACTCGGCGATGGAACAGGGATTAGATGGTGATGATGACATGGTGATGCCCCCTCGCTGTATGGTGGACCCAACAGCATCCCGGGCCAACGACGATTCCTCGACGCTGGGAGATCGCCGCTTCGCTGGATTCGCTTCCACACATGGGGAAGCCTCCCACTCTGGCTCAGGGCTGCCCAGCGGTCAGTACACCATTGCTGCCACACCCGACTGGCCCCAACTCTTCAGCGACGCCTCGCTGACACCGCGCCGCCAGCTGGCCACCCCTCACTGCATGGTACCACCAACAGCAACCAGCCCAAGTCCAAGCACGCCGCCCAACGCACAGTACTTCGTCACGCCTACCTCGTCGGCCGGCGCCTACCACGTCACCCCGCCGTACCAGACGGCAAGACCTAGTGCTACGCCCCAAAGACAAATAGTGCTCCAAAACCAAACGACTGGAACGATCCCAGTCCCCTCTGCCGCCATAACGGACCAACCCCAACCGAGCTTGGGACTACCCACTTATGAACAATTAGCGCAACTCCTGGCTCTGACCACTTCAAACCTAGCCTCCATTACCCGGCAACAAGAAAATTGCCGGCCACCCATCACTGCACGTAACGAATCACAGCCGTACGCCACGGAAAAGGCTAACTTACGTGGACAGTTTCAACCAACGCAAAGTCACAGGAGCGATGTTCCTAGACGTAGCCAAGGGCTTCGACAGGGTTTGGCACGATGGTCTTCTGGCGAAAATGCTGTCGATGGGTTATCCTGTCGGTATCGTCAAGCTAGTAAGATCCTACCTTCACCGAAGGCAACTTCGTGTGAAGATCGCCGACGCGCTGTCCAACTACAGGCCAATGGAAGCAGGTGTACCGCAGGGATCGGTACTTTCCCCCCACCTGTTCACCATCTACACGTCCGACATGCCAAGAACCAACAGGACCTCTTTGGCGCTCTACGCAGACGACACCGCCATCATCGCAAGATCATGGAGTGCAAGACTTGCCACCCGCAACCTCCAGGAAGCAGCATCCCTTCTGGAAGAGTGATGCAACAAGTGGAAAGTCAAAGTCAACGCGGAGAAGAGCAAAGCCATCCTCTTCAAGAGGGTCAGGAAGCAAACCGCCACAGGACACGTCTCCATGAATGGTGAAAACATCCAATGGCACGACACCGTCAAATACCTTGGCGTTATCATGGACAGAAGCCTGACGTGGAGACAGAACACGGAGGCGATAATACAGAAAGCGAGGATGAGGAGGACCCTACTCTACCCAATGACCGGTAGACAGAGTCAGCTCAACCTGAGGAACAAGCTCACGCTCATCAGGACCCTCATAGCACCTATTCTGACCTACGCCTCCGTTGCCTGGGGATACCAAGCAGCCACCTACCTGAAGAGGATACAAGCCGTGGAAAACGTCGCACTGAGGTGCGCCGTGGATGGTGCATGGTTTGTCAGAAACGCCGACATCTTCAGAGACCTGGAGTACACCCCAGTATCTGAAGTTATCCAGGCCAGAGCGAAGAACCTATACGCCCGTCCAGCAGAGCATGGGAATCCGCTGATCAGACAGGCGACTGATTACGACCCCAACGACGCTCCAAGGCACAAGAGGCCGAAGCTCCAGATCCTGGATAATGGGTAAGTATAAACTTACCTTTATCTTTCAGCCCGATCTTCAAGCCACGCCGCAAGGAGACAATGACCAAAACACCCAAGTCACCCGATCCCGGGGGTACCAAGCAAACAACCAGCTCGGTACCCTTACCCTAGCCCTTGCCGGCCTCTGACGCTAAAGTAAAGCGTCTTAGGCCGAACACATCCTTGAGCTACACAGCCCAAAACTTCCTTCCGACGATGTCGGAGCACATGATGCCACTTGGCACCCTGGGCTTCCGACTAGTCAAACACCCACATCCCTTCCCAACTCCGAGAGGGTTCGGCAACAGCCGTTCCCTCTCACGACAGACGGGACGCTCCCGGGAGCCGACAAATGCCAGCGAAGAAAGAAAACCAAGAAAGAAGAGCGCCAGAAGAAACGACCCAGCTGGCAGGGTCCAACTGCCAGTACCAGGGGAGGTCTGCTAACATCCTTAGCACCGTCCGCATTTGCGGGGGGGGGGTATGGGGAAAACAGCAGGACCACCCCTTACGAGGCCGGTCCAGGTCTACAGCGATGATTGGGGCAAAGAGCTACAAGCTCGACCCCTAATCATCCGAGACCGTCATCAAAGGCAAAGGATATTGGCGCGTGCCTCTCCATTTGGCTGTCGACGTTGCAACCGTGCACATCTACAATGCTTGCTCAGAGGGAGCTTACACCTCCTGGTGCACACCGGAGTGGATGCTTATGGCTTAAAATGAATGTTTATGATAATATGCACTTGTAATCCTAAGAAAATCTTAAAGTTAACTAAAATTACTATACTAAATTTGGCTGAGAGCCTGCTATGAAATGTTAGAGTGGTAAAGCTGGCCACATTTATATATAATTAAAACTAGATATAAAGGGGAGTATGTTTCTTAGGTCCTAAGTAAAATTAAAGATGACACGCCCCTCTCGAGATCTGTTGTGTGTGTAAGTGTGCAATAATTGTTTAAGTTCTCTTTATTCAAATAATTTTTTCAAAAAACGTTATAAGGTAGAGAGGAACAATGGATGGGTACTTAAAACTAACAACAGATAGAAACAATACAAAATTTCTGAAAACTTAAAACTAATCCTGGGCCTCATCATCTACTTCGCCGCTTGTGGCACCGTCGTCGCTGAACGCGTCTCGCGGTTCACGAGCCGGCGGTAGCGGTCTAAGATCGTCTATATGAATGAGGGCCACACGATCGCCCTTTTGCACGTCGTACACCCCATCCCCGCGCACTGCGACAGACCTGGGTGTCTGTCAAGACAACCGGCGTCTTGGCTACCTCGGCAGGCCGTCGTTGGGCGTGCCAGAACACGCTGTGTCTGGTGCTTGTTCCGAAGTAGAGGCACCGGTTAATAAAATCAAGGACAGCACATTCCTGTGCCATCCAGTCCCTACCCAAGATAATGTCGTCTGTCATGTTATCTAAAATGTGCAGAGAGACGTTCGTCTCTACCCCCATAATGTTTATACTGGAAACGACTTTCCCTTTGGCCTCGACGGCGCATGCCGCGTCCACGAGTTTGACGGTGAGGCTCGCTGCCTGCACCGGTAGGTCGTTTACAATTTTTGAGTGTATGAAAGAGTGGCTAGCCCCACTGTCAAGGAGGGCTAGTGCATGTTTGCCGTTGAGGAGTACGCTGAGAAGCGAGGGTTCGGTATTCCCCAATGAGGCGTGTTGCAGGCTGCTAATCTGCGCATTTGGAGCAGCGAGGGTTGCTGGTGGAGCACGTGGAGACTGGGGCGAGGAGCGGAGTATGACTCGCCCCTCTCTTAGTTTTCCGACGATGGGCCGGCAATTTGGTTGCCTATAACTAAGTTGTTAGCTGAGGCGGTCGCTACTTGAGCGGGGCGGCCTGAGCTTTGTTGCTGGTTTTGATATGCAATGCTAGTTGGTCTTCCCCTGTTCGGGCAGTCCCTATGAAAGTGCCAGTGATCGCCACAGTGCCTGCAAGGCGATGGTGGTTTGTTGGGTTGTGATGCAGAAGCCTGTTGTTGTTGGCCTGCCGCGGCGCGGTTCGCTGCCTGCGGCTGAGGTTCCCTGCGTTGGGATGTTTGCCCGCCCCTCTCCTTGATTCGGAGTTACATTCTGACGCGGTTGCGATGGCCTGTCTGACACATCGCGCTCGATTTCCTCCGCAAACTGTACGAAGGAGTCTAAATCAGTGTATGTTCTAGTCCTCAAGAAAGACCTAATCTGAGGTAGAGCGAGTTCGATAATTTGGCGAAACTTCACTGCCGGATCGTCCGTCAGTCCCAACCTTTTGCCTAGTTGATGCTTGTATAGAATAAAAGATGCGATTCCCTCATTAGCCTTTTGTTTGTCCCCATACCAACGTGATTTTAAATTGCATAAAAGCGCAGGTTCGTTAAATTTGTTAATATGTCGCTGGCTAAATGTGTTAAAATCGGAACGTTCGTACCTATAAATATCATGCCAAGCATTGGCTTTGTACTCCAGGTAGCTCGCCGCTACATACCCCTAGTCAGCTTCTGGTATACGCGTTGTATAAAAATATTGACGAGGTTCAGCAATAAATTGGCAAGGATCTTCCCAATCTTTGCCCTCGAAAGTAGGTGCAGGCTCTCGCGGCCTATCAGTATTGTCTACCCTTGAAATTAACTGCGTTAAAGCGTTCACAAGTCCGGTGGTTAAAACGGGAGCTTGCGGCTGTATTTGTTCAGGCGCGGGCGTTCGCCGATTGAGCACCGTCTCGGCAGTCCCCTGTTGGCTTGTATGAAATGCCGGCGCATGAATTATTTCTATCCCTCCTGAATGTCCAAAAATTTTACAGTAATCCCCCTGACAAATATTACTGCAGTGTGCTGCAGACAGGTTTCTAATTTGAGTGCTATTTTGTTGGTTTGTTGGGCGTCAAGGAGTTTGGAAAGTACTCGTAATAAATTCGTTATTATTCTCTATATTTTGAATGTTCAAACAAGCCGGCTGGGTCGTTTGAAATTCAGTGAATACTTCTGTATTCGGTTGCCCCACGTTCCGGGCGACATGTCCACGAATCTGATCCCCTGAAAGGAGGGCCCTGCCTCTACGGAGACGCCGTGAAGCGACGCCGCCGTGAGAGGTGTGCTGGCATTGTACAGATAGCGGCCGTGGTTACCCAACTCATGCGCGGAGCGTTCCCACGTTGTTGGAATCGGCGACTGAGAATGTGCCATCTTTCTAATTTAGAACTGAAAAATACTTTAAAGAAAACCACCTGGGTGTCGTCCGTAGACGAGATAATATCTGCAAGCAAGTTTTGTTGCGAGCAGCGACACAACTGCGAGCCAAAAGCAGTGTATCGATAAAATAAAATAAATAAAATATTTTCAAGTCTAAGTCCTAGAAAAACAGAGCGGCTAGGTCGGACGTTTGCCGACATGCAGCTAGGCACTCTGTGGTCAGCCCTAACCGAAAGTTTGAATAATATAATTTGTCTGAATTTAGGAAGCGTCTGTCATTCGCGTCTTGACAAGAGCGGGGGCCTAATTCCTTCTCAACACTCCGGTACGCTCGTTGAGTCGAAATGCGTCCCTTAGCTTGCCGGATTCCCGACAAGGCGAGTGGCTCAAGAGATCAATGTGGACGAGGACGTCGCCCACGTTGAAATCGCCTGAGTCGGCCTTTCTCGAACAGTGCTGAATTACACAGCGGAAAACAGGAACAGAAAGCTTCATGGATATCAGGATGGACAGTGGCGTATGAACTGACTTGCCACTGGATGATTGGAGCATGCGGTGATATGATGTTGGATGCGGAGTACAGTTGATCAGGAGCAGTTGATGTCTTGGAATCGGTGCCACGAGCAGGTAGAGTAATTTTTTTACTCTGCCGTGGTGAGGGGAACAGATCGAAGCGAACCACTTTTCGTTGACACTTACCTAGTCCCTGTACGGCGACGAACTCTCTCATTGTCTATAAAGTCTTGCACGGTTGACCAGTCTATACGAGAGTTCGTATTTCGTAGTAACTATCGGAGTGTCAACTGAAGCGTAGAATCCCTCGAAGACGTTGCTGTTCCTTATCTTCGTGATGGCGGCAGCCTTGGAAAAGGCTATACCGAATACCTTGGGTTTTTCGAATGACTGTGTCAGTCTAACGATTTCCTTTCAGAATATATTTTGGTGTATCTAGTTGTCACACCAAAATCTCGAGAGTTTTGGGTCGTGTAAAATATTTATAATATTTTGCCACAAAACTGGGTAAACTGGGCCGATGCGCTGTATTGACGATACACCGCCGGAACTGGGAATAAATATGATAAATAAAAGTGAATTGCAGCCTGACAGAATGACAAAGTGGAAATTAATAACAAAGTGGAAAAATTGAAAACTGGAACGTGAGTGATGCCGCGGCGGCTGCAGGCGATCGACTGACTACCAACGCGCCAATATCCTTTGGCTTTGATGACGGTCTCGGATGATTAGGGGTCGAGCTTGTAGCCCTTTGCCCCAATCATCGCTGTAGACCTGGACCGGCCTCGTAAGGGGTGAGCCTGCTGTTTTCCCCATACCCCCCCGCAAATGCGGACGGTGCTAAGGATGTTAGCAGACCTCCCCTGGCCCTGGCTGTTGGACCCTGCCAGCTGGGTCGTTTCTTCTGGCGCTCTTCTTTCTTGGTTTTCTTTCTTCGCTGGCATTTGTCGGCTCCCGGGAGCGTATAGTCTGTCGTGAGAGGGAACGGCTGTTGACGAACCCTCTCGGAGTTGGGAAGGGATGTGGGTGTTTGACTAGTCGGAAGCCCAGGGCGCCAAGTGGCATCATGTGCTCCGACATCGTGTAGCTCAAGGATGTGTTCGGCCTAAGACGCTTTACTTTAGTGTCAGAGGCCGGCACGGGCTAGGGTAAGGGTACCGAGCTGGTTGTTTGCTTGGTACCCCCGGGGTCGGGTGATTTGGGTGTTTTGGTCATTGTCTCCTTGCGGCGTGGCTTGAAGATTGGGCTGAAAGATAAAGGTTAGTTTATACTTACCCATTGTCCAGGATCTGGAGCTTCGGCCTCTTGTGCCTTGGAGCGTCGTTGGGGTCGTAATCAGTCGCCTGTCTGATCAGCGGATTCCCATGCTCTGCTGCACGGGCGTATAGGTTCTTCGCTCTGGCCTGGATAACTTCAGACACTGGGGTGTATTCCAGGTCTCTGAAGATGTCGGCGTTTCTGACAAACCATGGTGCATCCACGGCGCACCTCAGTGCGACGTTTTCCACGGCTTGTATCCTCTTCAGGTAGGTGGCTGCTTGGTATCCCCAGGCAACGGAGGCGTAGGTCAGAATAGGTGCTATGAGGGTCCTGATGAGCGTGAGCTTGTTCCTCAGGTTGAGCTGACTCTGTCTACCGAACGTTGGGTAGAGTAGGGTCCTCCTCGTCCTCGCTTTCTGTATTATCGCCCCCGTGTTCTGTCTTCACGTCAGGCTTCTGTCCATGATAACGCCAAGGTATTTGACGGTATCGTGCCATTGGATGTTTTCACCATTCATGGAGACGTGTCCTGTGGCGGTTTGCTTCCTGACCCTCTTGAAGAGGATGGCTTTGCTCTTCTCCGCGTTGACTTTGACTTTCCACTTGTTGCACCACTCTTCCAGAAGGGATGCTGCTTCCTGGAGGTTGCGGGTGGCAAGTCTTGCACTCCATGATCTTGCTATGATGGCGGTGACGTCTGCGTAGAGCGCCAAAGAGGTCCTGTTGGTTCTTGGCATGTCGGAGGTGTAGATCGTGAACAGGTGGGGGGAAAGTACCGATCCCTGCGGTACGCCTGCTTCCATTGGCCTGTAGTTGGACAGCGCGTCGGCGATCTTCACACGAAGTTGCCTTCGGTAAAGGTAGGATCTTACTAGCTTGACGATGCCCACGGGATAACCCATCGACAGCATTTTCGCCAGAAGACCATCGTGCCAAACCCTGTCGAAGGCCTTGGCTACGTCTAGGAAGATCGCTCCTGTGAATTGGCGTTGGTTGAAACCCTCCGTGATGTACTCCGTTAGACGGAGAACTTGGAGCTCGGTGGAGTGTTCGGGTCGGAGGCGAACTGCTCATCTGGGATGATTTGGCGCTCATCGGTCTGGGTTTTCAGTCTCTTCAGGATGATCCTCTCTGCCACTTTGCTCATCGACTGTAGAAGACTGATGGGCCCGTAACTAGAAGGAAAGGTTAGGTTTTTACCTGGCTTGGGAATCATGATGACGTCGGCTCTCTTCCACTTGGTGGGGAAATGACGTAATCTCAGGATGGCGTTGATGATGTTCACCAGCGCTGCTACTCCTTTGAGGGGTAGTTTCTTGAGTATCATGTTGCCTATTCCGTCGCATCCCGGCGCCTTGCGGGGTTTGAGGCTTCTCAGGACTTCCCTGACTTCTTCGGGGGAAGTTGGGGGGATTATTTCTTCATCCTGCATGCGTCTCAGCCTTCTGACCCTTCGTGACACGTAGTCCAGCCAGTCGTCGTCCTCGTCGTCGATCTGGTTTTCCCTACACTGCAGTTCCAAGCTGTCGGCGAAAAGCCTCGGCTTTTTCCTGGCGAGTGTAGACAATTCCATTTTCTCCGTGGATGGGCGGGACTGGTTTTCGCATGGCACGCAGAGCCTTCTGAGTGGTTCACATGCTTCTGTCCTGGGGATCCAGCGACTCTAGGTGACGCTGCCATCTGGCTTGCCTGTGTTCTTGCAGGGCTTCTTTAATTCTTCGAGTTAAATACTCCCTGCGGTGTTCGGGGAGTCTTGTCCTCTGCACCAGTTTCTTAACCCTCCTTCTGTCTCGAATGAGCTGCATGGTCTCCTCTGGGAGTTCTCCCATCGGCATTGCAACTCTTCTCGTTACAGTTTCCGTCGTGCTTTCCGTTAGCGCTGCCTGGATGTGGTTTTCCAGGGAGGTGATGGCCTCTTCTTCACTGTCGATTCTGGGAATGTGTGCGATGTTCCTTTGCAAGATTGTGCGGAACTCTTCCCAGTTCGTTCTTCTCTTGGTGAAGGTGGCCTCCTCCGGGTCTCTATATCCCAGTTTTAGGAATATGGGGTTGTGGTCCGAGGAGCCTTCTGCTTGGGCGTGAAGTTCGGCGGTGAAAGTCATCTCGTTGAGCAGAGCTATATCCAGCACGTCGGGCCTATGTCTTCCGTTGTCGAACGTCGGTTCTTCCGGTTCTAACGCCTGCACGTCTCCCTCGTGCTCTTCCAAGAATCGCAGCAGTGCCCGTCCCCGGGTGTTGGTGAGTCTGCAATTCTAAACTGGCGATTTGGCGTTGAAATCTCCTATGGCCTCCTATGGCCACCGCCTGTTATGAGGGCCTCCAGGTCATGGTTTAGGAGGGGACGTTGAGTTGTCTGGTAACAGGAAACTGTCTTGAGTGGGCCGTTTCGTTCAGTTGAAACTACTACGGCGATGACTTCCATGTTTTCCAGTTCCGGCATGTCGATGAGATGGTGGTCTATAGTCCTCTTGACAAGTAGGGCAACTCCTCCTGCGTTTGCTCTACGTTGTTCCCTGTAGACTTCGTAGCCTGGGATCCGAAGTTCGGTGTTATCCTGGCGAAGTTTGTTTTCCTGCAGGGCCATCACGTCGATGTTGTACCTCTCCAAAATTTCTTCTATTTCTAGCTTCCATTCTCGGAGGCCGTTGACGTTCCATGAGGCGATCTGCAGGATTTTAGGCTTCACCAGCGTATTATCCATTTACTCTTGCAACATGTTTGGCATCTGGGCAAAAAATGCACTCATTGCTGAGCACATTTGTTGCATCTGGGCCAGCGCTGCTGTTAGGTTGTTGGCCACGGCAGTGTTCGGGGGTTTGACCCCCTTTTTTGGCGTTGTCTTGGCCTGTTTGGCAGGTGCGGCGTTGCTCTTCGAGCCCGCTGCGTCTGCGTAGCTTTTCCCTGTAGTGACCTTTCTGGTCTCTGCTGTGCCCGTCTTCGCTTTGGGTCCCTGGTTCGAATTCTTCTGAGGACCTGCTGGTTTCTTAGGGAAGCTGGGACATCCTCTGTAGCTGGCTGGATGGGCCCCCTGGCAGTTTGCGCACATGGCGGGGCTCTCCTTCTTCTTTTGGCATTCTGCCGAGTGGTGGGCCTGTCCGCACTTCACGCACTTTGGCTGTGCGGTGCACCTACCCTGTGCGTGGCCAAAGCGCTGGCAGCGGTGGCACTGGGTAACTGTCTGAGCGGCTCTCTGCCTTTCTACCCTGACGATGAGGGAGCAGCATCTGTTGACTTCCAGGATGGTTTGTCAGAAACGCCGACATCTTCAGAGACCTGGAGTACACCCCAGTATCTGAAGTTATCCAGGCCAGAGCGAAGAACCTATACGCCCAGCAGAGCATGGGAATCCACTGATCAGACAGGCGACTGATTACGACCCCAATGACGCTCCAAGGCACAAGAGGCCGAAGCTCCAGATCCTGGATAATGGGTAAGTATAAACTTACCTTTATCTTTCAGCCCGATCTTCAAGCCACGCCGCAAGGAGACAATGACCAAAACACCCAAATCACCCGATCCCGGGGGTACCAAGCAAACAACCAGCTCGGTACCCTTACCCTAGGCCGTGCCGGCCTCTGACGCTAAAGTAAAGCGTCTTAGGCCGAACACATCCTTGAGCTACACAGCCCAAAACTTCCTTCTGACGATGTCGGAGCACATGATGCCACTTGGAACCCTGGGCTTCCGACTAGTCAAACACCCACATCCTTTCCCAACTCCGAGAGGGTTCGGCAACAGCCGTTCCCTCTCACGACAGACGAGACGCTCCCGGGAGCCGACAAATGCCAGCGAAGAAAGAAAACCAAGAAAGAAGAGCGCCAGAAGAAACGACCCAGCTGGCAGGGTCCAACAGCCAGGACCAAGGGAGGTCTGCTAACATCCTCAGCACCGTCCGCATTTGCGGGGGGGGGGGTATGGGGAAAACAGCAGGCCCACCCCTTACGAGGCCGGTCTAGGTCTACAGCGATGATTGTGGCAAAGAGCTACAAGCTCGACCCCTAATCATCCGAGACCGTCATCAAAGCGAAAGGATATTGGCGCGCGTGCTTCTCCCATAATTACCAGAGCCATTGAGGCGAACAGACGTATACACCGAGCAGCGCAGCAGTGAAAGTAAAAGTGGCTAGTAGTGAAGTGGCAGCCCCACAACGAGTTTAGGAGAGAGAAATAAGAAGAGGAGTTTTATATGTCTTTTTCAAGACGATAAAACAAAAAGATAAATAAAAGTCTCCCTCATTTGGAGACGCATTTATGTTTGTATTTATTTATGTACTTTTCTCCCTCTAACCAAATTTAGGTATTCCCTTTCAGGAAACGAGAAAAATGTCTTATGCTGAGGTCCAGCATCATGGAAGAGGACTCCGTTAGCTCCCGAAGCAGCACACCGTGCTACGATGAAAAAGACCGGATCATAAGGACGCTCCAAGAAGAAAATAAGTCTCTGAGGAGTCAAATACAGGACCTTAATAACAAGTTGATCCATTTGCAGAAACAAATGGAGAGACAGGCCAGAGAAGCGCTGGAATCTCAAAAAGCCCAGCACCAGGAGCTCCTAAGGGCCGTCCAGGGCTCATCCCCCCAGGCCTTCGCCCCATCGGCCTCCAGGCCTTCGCCCCCCAGGGCTCTACCACCACGGAGCCAAACAAGGACAAGCTGAAGAGTAAGAAATCCGCAACCCAGGATTTTTCGGACGAAGAGGAGCCGAAACAACTAAAAACGACGACTGCCCAGGGCAGCACTACCTCAACGGCCACCGACACCCCTGCACCAGGCCCCCAAGAGGCTGACAAGAACAGGGAGAAGAAGACGAAGGTCCCTCCAGTTATCCTCAGGAAAAAGGAAATCTGAACATCAGTGAGCCTACGGCTAAGAGACGTAGGTATAAAATATACCAAGGCGAAAGTCGTCGGTGAAGGTACCGCCATCGAGCCCCAAACCGCTGATGACTACCGTAGAATGACGAAACTGTTCTCCGTCGAAAAATGGGAACATCACACATGCGCCCTCCCAGAGGAGAAGCTCCTGAGGGTGGTGGTCAGAGGTATCCCGACAGGTGTCACCAACGATGACATCAAAGAGTACCTCAAGATGCAAGGATTGACACCCACGTCAGTCCAAAGAATGACCTCCAGAAGAACGAAGAAGGAGATGCCCCTTGTACTAGTACAAGTGCCCTTCAACCAGGATAAAATCCTAGAAGTGAACAGATGCTGTTCACTAGTCGTCAGGGTGGAAAGGCAGAGAGCGGCCCCGACAATCACCCAGTGCCACCGTTGCCAGCGCTTCGGTCACGCCCAGGGTGGATGCACTGCACAGCCCAAGTGCGTGAAGTGCGGACAGGCCCATCACTCGGCGGAATGCCAGAAGAAGAGGGAGAGTCCTGCCAAATGTGCTAACTGTCTGGGGGCACACCCAGCAAGTTATAGAGGATTCCCCAGCTTCCCAAGAAAACCACAGGTCGAACACTACCGTGGCCAACAATCTAACAGCGGCGCTGGCCCAGATGCAACAAATGTGCTTAGCAATGAGTGCATTTTTTGCCCAGATGCCAAACATGTTGCAAGAGTAAATGGATAATACGCTGGTGAAGCCTAAAATCCTGCAGATCGCCTCATGGAACGTCAACGGCCTCCGAGAAAGGAAGCTAGAAATGGAAGAAATCTTGGAGAGGTACAGCATCGACGTGATGGCCCTGCAGGAAAACAAACTTCGCAGGATAACACCGAACTTCGGATCCCAGGCTACGAAGTCTACAGGGAACAACGTAGAGCAAACGCAGGAGGAGTTGCCCTACTTGTCAAGAGGACTATAGACCACCATCTCATCGACATGCCGGAACTGGAAAACATGGAAGCCATCGCCATAGTAGTTTCAACGGAACGAAACGGCCCACTCAAGATAGTTTCCTGTTACCAGACAACTCAACGTCCCGTCCTAAACCATGACCTGGAGGCCCTCATAACAAGGGGTACCCAGACGGTGGCCATAGGAGATTTCAACGCCAAATCGCCAGTTTGGAATTGCAGACTCACCAACACCCGGGGACGGGCACTGCTGCGATTCCTGGAAGAGCACGAGGGAGACGTGCAGGTGTTAGGACCGGAAGAACCGACGTTCGACAACGGAAGACATAGGCCCGACGTGCTGGATATAGCTCTGCTCAACGAGATGACTTTCACCGCCGAACTTCATGCCCAAGCAGAAGGCTCCTCGGACCACAACCCCATCTTCCTAAAACTGGGAGTTGGAGGCCTGGAGGAGGCCACCTTCACCAAGAGAGGGACGAACTGGGAAGAGTTCCGCGCATCTTGCAAAGGAACACCGCACACATTCCCAGAATCGACAGTGAAGAAGAAATAGAAGAGGCCACCATCTCCCTATAAAACCACATCCAGGGAGCGCTAACGGAAAGCACGACGGAAACTATAACGAGAAGAGTTGCAATGCCGATGGGAGAACTCCCAGATGAGACCATGCAGCTCATTCGAGACAGAAGGAGGGTTAAGAAACTGGTGCAGAGGACAAGACTCCCCGAACACCGCAGAGAGTATAGTCACCTAACTCGAAGAGTTAAAGAAGCCCTGCAAGAACACAGGCAGGCCAGATGGTAGCGTCACCTTGAGTCGCTGGATCCTCAGGACAGAAGCATGTGGACCACCCAGAAGGCTCTGCGTGCCTAGCGAAAACCAGTCCCGCCCATCCACGGAGAATATGGAATTGTCAACACTCGCCAGGAAAACGCCAAAGCTTTCGCCGACAGCTTGGAACTGCAGTGTAGAGAAATCCAGATCGACGACGAGGACGACGACTGGCTGGACGAAGTGTCACGTAGGGTCAGAAGGCTGAGACGCATGCAGGATGAAGAAATAATCCCCCCAACTTCCCCCGAAGAAGTCAGGGAAGTCCTGAGAAGCCTCAAACCCCGCAAGGCGCCGGGATGCGACGGAATAGGCAACATGATACTCAAGAAACTACCCCTCAAAGGAGTAGCAGCGCTGGTGAACATCATCAACGCCATCCTGAGACTACGTCATTTTCCCACCAAGTGGAAGAAAGCCGATGTCATCATGATTCCCAAGCCAGATAAAAACCTAACCTTTCCTTCGAGTTACAGGCCCATCAGTCTTCTACCGGCGATGAGCAAAGTGGCAGATATTATCATCTTGAAGAGACTCTAAACCCTGACCGATAAGCTCCAAATCATCCCAGATGAGCAGTTCTCCTACCGAACCGAACACTCCACCGAGCTCCAAGTTCTCCGTCTAACGGAGCACATCACGGAAGGTTTCAACCAACGCCAAGTCACAGGAGCGATCTTCCTAGACGTAGCCAAGGCCTTCAACAGGGTTTGGCACGATGGTCTTCTGGCGAAAATGCTGTCGATGGGTTATCCTGTCGGCATCGTCAAGCTAGTAAGATCCTACCTTCACCGAAGGCAACTTCGTGTGAAGATCGCCGACGCGCTGTCCAACTACAGGCCAATGGAAGCAGGCGTACCGCAGGGATCGGTACTTTCCCCCCACCAGTTCACCATCTACACCTCCGACATGCCAAGAACCAACAGGACCTCTTTGGCGGTCTACGCAGACGACACCGCCATCATCGCAAGATCATGGAGTGCAAGACTTGCCACCCGCAACCTCCAGGAAGCAGCATTCCCTTCTGGAAGAGTGATGCAACAAGTGGAAAGTCAAAGTCAACGCGGAGAAGAGCAAAGCCATCCTCTTCAAGAGGGTCAGGAAGCAAACCGCCACAGGACACGTCTCCATGAATGGTGAAAACATCCAATGGCACGATACCGTCAAATACCTTGGCGTTATCATTTACAGAAGCCTGACCATGGTTTGTCAGAAACGCCGACATCTTCAGAGACCTGGATTACACCCCAATATCTGAAGTTATCCAGGCCAGAGCGAAGAACCTATACGCCCGTGCAGCAGAGCATGGGAATCCGCTGATCAGACAGGCGACTGATTACGACCCCAGCGACGCTCCAAGGCACAAGAGGCCGAAGCTCCAGATCCTGGGTAATGGGTAAGTATAAACTAACCTTTATCTTTCAGCCCGATCTTCAAGCCAGGCCGCAAGGAGACAATGACCAAAACACCCAAATCACCCGATCCCGGGGGTACCAAGCAAACAACCAGCTCGGTACCCTTACCCTAGCCCGTGCCGGCCTCTGACGCTAAAGTAAAGCGTCTTAGGCCGAACACATCCTTGAGATACACAGCCCGAAACTTCCTTCCGACGATGTCGGAGCACATGATGCCACTTGGCATCCTGGGCTTCCGACTAGTCAAACACCCAACTCCGGGAGGGTTCGGCAACAGCCGTTCCCTCTCACGACAGACGAGACGCTCCCGGGAGCCGACAAATGCCAGCGAAAAAAGAAAACCAAGAAAGAAGAGCGCCAGAAGAAACGACCCAGCTGGCAGCGTCCAACAGCCAGGACCAGGGGAGGTCTGCTAACATCCTCAGCACCGTCCGCATTTGCGGGGTAGTATGGGGAAAACAGCAGGCCCACCCCTTACGAGGCCGGTCCAGGTCTACAGCGATGATTGGGGCAAAGAGCTACAAGCTCGACCATTAATCATCCGACACCGTCATCAAAGCCAAAGGATATTGGCGCGGTGCCTCTCCATTTGTCTGTTGACGTTGGAACCGTGCACATCTACAATAACGCGCTCAGAGGGAGCTTATACCTCCTGGTGCACACCGGAGGTGAATGCTGATGGCCTAACATTAATGAATATGAGGATTTGCACCTGTTATGCTAATAAAATCTTAAAGTTATTTACTATTTCTATGTTATATTTAGCTGAGAGTCTGATATGAAATGCTTCAGTGGTCAAGCTAGCCACAGTTAGATATTATTAATACTAGACTAAAAGGGAGTATGACTGCATAAGTCCTAAGTAAAATTTGAGAAATTTTATGGCCTTTTCTAGCCTGGGCTTAGGGCCCGATGACATTGTAGATCCTTGTGCCGTTCTTTCTTCCGTCGGCCCATATTCACGATAGGTTGAAGTATACACGCAAAACTGGAACTGTCGCTGCTCGCGTGTCACAAAAGTAAAACAGATGGCAAATACTTAAGAATCAACAATATATTAAGTTTGCAAATAATCGTAACAGAAACCAACTCTTCGCAAATATGATATGATATGATATGATATGATATGAACTGCGATGCGCGCCGCCACCTATATTTATAAACTCGAGTAAACCGAGCGCTGACCAATCAGGTGCTCGCTGGCCCGCCGGCTTGTACAGATAAACGCACGCCGGAATCTAGCCAGAATCAGTCGATCGCCAGCATTCAGAGCAACTAAGTCGATAAGACCGCTTTCCCTTCTTCAAGTTGTTACAGTTAATTGTGAGTTTTACTTACTACCCTCGCCCTTTCCAGGGCGCCTCTCTGGACTAATAATCCAGCTATTAAAAAAGATTTCATAGTGAACAATCTTCACTCGAAGTGGCAAGGTAGTGGGTCCGGCGCCAATATTCTTGACTATGATGACGGTCTCGGATGATTAGGGGTCGAGCTTTGAGCTCTTTGCCCCAATCTTCGCTGTAGACCTGGACCGGCCTCGTAACGGGTGGGCCTGGTTTTTTACGACTACCCCACCTGCAAATACAGACCACTGCTAACTTCGCCTGTGTAGGCGAAGTTAGCAGACCTCCCCTGGTCCTGGCTGTTGGACCCTGCCAACTGGGTCGTTTCTTCTGGCGCTCTTCTGTCTTGAGTTTCTTTCTTCGCTGGCATGTCGGCTCCCGGGAGCGTCTTTCGTCTGTCGTGAGATGGAACGGCTGTTGCCGCACCCTCTCGGAGTTTGGAAGGGTTTGGGGGTGTGTGACTAGTCGGAGCCCAGGGTGCCAATTGGCATCATGTGCTCCGATTTCTTCGGAAGGAAGTTTTGGGATCTGTAGCTCAAGGATTGTGCTCGGCCAAGGACGCTTGTTTTATCGTCGGAGGCCGGCACGGGCTAGGGTAAGGGTACCTAGCGGGTTGCTTGCTGGATACCCCCGGGATCGGGTTATTTGGGTGTTTTGGTCATTGTCTCCTTGCGGCGTGGCTTGAAGATCGGGCTGAAAGGAAGATTAGTTATACTTACCCATTATCCAGGATCTGGAGCTTCGGCCTCTTGTGCCTAGGAGCGTCGTTGAGGTCGTAGTCAGTCGCCTGTCTGACCAGCGGATTCCCATGCTCTGCTGCATGGGCGTATAGTTTCTTCGCTCTGTCCTGGATGACTTCAGTCACCGGGGTGTATTCCAGGCCTCTGAAGATGTCGGCGTTTCTGACAAACCATGGTGCATCCACGGCGCACCTAAGTGCGACGTTTTCCACGGCTTGTATCCTCTTCAAGTAGGTGGCTGCTTGGTATCCCCAGGCAACGGAGGCGTAGGTCAGAATGGGTGCGATGAGGGTCCTGATGAGCGTGAGCTTGTTCTTCAGGTTGAGTTGGCTTTGTCTACCTATCATAGGATAGAGTAGAGTCCTTCTGGTCCTCGCCTTCTGTATAATCGCTTCCGTGTTCTGTATCCACGTCAGGCTTCTGCCCATGATAAGGTACTTGACGGTATCGTGCCATTGGATGTTGTCGCGGTTCATGGAGACGTGTCCTGTGGGAGTTTGCATCCTCACTCACTTTAAGAGTATGGCTTTGCTCTTCTCCGCATTGACTTTGACTTCCCACTTGTTGCACCACTCTTCCAGAAGGGATGCTGCTTCCTGGAGGTTGCGGGTGGCAAGTCTTGCGCTCCATGATCTTGCGATGATGGCCGTGTCGTCTGCGTAGAGCGCCAAAAAGGTCCTTGCGGTTCTTGGCATGTCGGAGGTGTAGATGGTGAAAAGGTGGGGGGAGAGTACCGATCTCTGCGGCACGCCTGCTTCCATAGGCCTGTAGTTGGACAGCTTGTCGGCAATCTTCACACGGAGTTGCCTCCGGTGAAGGTAGGATCTCACTAGTTTGACGATGCCGACGGGATAACCCATCGACAGCATCTTCGCCAGAAGACCATCATGCCAAACCCTGTCGAAGGCTTTGGCTACATCGAGGAAGATCCCTGCTGTGACTTGTCGATTGTTGAAACCCTCGTTGATGTGTTCCGTTAGACGTAACACTTGGAGCTCGGTGGAGTGCTCGGTTCTGTAGGCGAACTGCTCATCTGGGATGATCTGCAGCTCATCGGTCAGGGTTTTAAGTCTTTTCAAGATGATCCTCTGTGCTACTTTGCTCATAGCCGGTAGAAGACTAATGGGCCTGTAAATGGAAGGAAAGGTTAAATTCTTACCTGGCTTGGGAATCATGATGACGTCGGCTTTCTTCCGCTTGGTGGGAAAATAACGTAGTCTCAGGATGGCGTTGATGATGTTCACCATTGTTGCTACTCCTTTGAGGGGTAGTTTCTTGAGTACCATATTTCCTATTCCGTCGCACCCTGGAGCTTTGCGGGGCTTGAGGATTCTCAGGATTTCTCTGACTTCTTCTGGAGAAGTCGGAGGGATTATTTATTCATCCGGCATGCGTCGCAGCCTTCTGACTCTGCGTGTTACGTCGTCCAGCCAGTCGTCGTCCTCGTCGTCGATCTGGTTTTCTCTACACTGTAGTTCCAAGCTGACGGCAAATGCCTCGGCTTTTTCCTGACGAGTGTAGACAATACCGTTCTGTCCGTGAATGGGAGGGACTGGTTTTCGCTTGGCACGCAGAGCCTTCTGGGTGGTCCACATGCTTCTGTCCTGAGGGTCCAGCGACTCCAAGTGACGTTGCCATCTGTTCTGCCTGTGTTTTTGCAGGGCTTCTTTAACTCTCCGAGTTAGCTGATTGTATTCCCTTCGGTGTTCTGGAAGTCTTGTCCTCTAGCGCTGCCTGGATGTGGTTTTCTAGGGAGATGATGGCCTCTTCTAATTCTACTTCACGGTCGATTCTGGGGACGTGTGCAATGTTCCTTTGCAAAATTGCTCGGAACTGTTCCAGTTCGTTCTTCTCTTGGTGAAAGCTCTCTCTTTAAGGACGTCATCTCCTAGTTGTAGAAAAATGGGGTTGTGGTCCGAGGAGCCTTCGGCTTCGGTTTGAAGTTCGGCGGTGAAAGTCATCTCGTTGAGCAGAGCTATGTCCAGCACGCCGGGCCTATGTCTTCCGTTGTCAAACGACGGTTCTTCCGGGCCTATTTCTTGCACATCTCCCTCGTGGTTTTCTAGGAATCGCAGCATCACCCGTCCACGGGTGTTTGTAAGCCTGCTATTCCACATTGGCGATTTGGCGTTGAAATCTCCTATAGCCACCGTCTGAGTACCCCGTATTATGAGGGCCAGGTCATGCTGTAGGAGGGTACGTTGAGTTGTCTGGTAGCAGGAAACAATCTTGAGTGGGTTGTTTCGTTCCGTTGAAACTACTATGGCGATGGCTTCCATGTTCTCCAGTTCCGGCGTGTCGATGAGGTGGTGGTATATAGTCCTCTTGACGAGCAGAGCAACTCCTGCGTTTGCTCTGCGTTGTTCTCTATAGACTTCGTAGCCTGGGATTCGAAGTTCCGTATTATCCTGGCGAAGTTTGGTTTCTTGCAGAGCCATCACGTCGATGTTGTACCTCTCCAAGAATTCTTCTATTTCTAGCTTCCTCTGTCGGAGGCCGTTTACGTTCCATGAGGCGATCTGCAAGATTTTCTGCTTCACCAGCATAGTAGTCATCTACTCTTTGAGCATATTTGGCATTTGAGCGAAGAATGCACTCATTGCTGAGCACATCTGTTGCACCTGTGCCAGCGCAGCTGTGAAATTGTTGGCCACAGCAGAATTTGAGGGTTTGACCCTCTTCTTTGGCTCTGTCTTGGCCTTATTCACAGGTGCGGCTTTGCCCTTGGCGTTCGCCGCATCTGCGTAGCTTCTTCCAGCAGTGACCTTTCTGGTCTCTGCAGTGGCCGTCTTCGCTCTGGGTCCCTGGTTTAAGGACTTCTGGGGACCTGCTGGTTTCTTAGGGAAGCTGAGGCATCCTCTATAACTGGCTGGGTGGGCCCCCTGGCAATTTGCGCACTTGGCGGGGCTCTCCTTCTTTTTCTGGCACTCAGCCGAATGGTGGGCCAGTCCGCACTTCACGCACTTTGGCTGTGCAGTGCACCTACCTTGTGCGTGGCCAAAGCGCTGGCAGCGGTGGCACTGTGTGACGCCAAGGGCGGCTCTTTGTCTCTCGACTCTGACTACCAGGGAGCAGCATCGGGTGACTTCCAGGATTTTCTCCTGGTCTAGGGGGACTTGAACTAGGATGAGGGGTATCTCCCTTTTCGTCCTCCTTGAAGTCATCCTTTGGACTGACACTGGGGCTAGTCCTTGTGCTTTGAGGTCCTCCTTGACGTCCTCATTTGTGACACCTGATGGAATTCCTCGCACCACCACCCTCAGGAGCTTTTCCTCTGGGAGTGCATAGGTGTGGTATTCCCACTTTCGGTGGTGAATAACCTCGTCATTCGCCTATAGTCTTCGGCGGCTTGTGGCTCGATGGCGATGCCTTCTCCGACGACTTTTGCTTTCAGGTATTTGATACCTGCTTCACGTAGCCTAAGGCTTACAGTGGTCCGTAGTTCCTTCTTCCTGAGGATGACTGGAGGGACCTTTGTCTTCTTCTTCACGGGGGCCTCTTGGGTGGCCGGTGCTTGGGTGGTGGTAGCCGCCGTAGGAGCCCTGTCCTGGACGGTATTAGTTTTGGGCTGTTTAGGCTCCTCTTCGTCGGTGTCCATTTGGGTGGCCGATTTCTTTCGTTTTCGAACCTCTGCTTCTTTGTTGGCAGCCGTGGGGGTTGGGGTGGCTCCATGGATAGCCCTCAGGAGCTCCTGATGCTGGACATTTTGAGCCTCCAGCGTTGCTCGGGCTTGGTCAGCTATTTGCTTTTGCAATTCAGCCATTTTTACAGTAAGGTCCTGGATCTGTGTTCTTAGGACCCTATTTTCTTCTAGGAGCCTGTTGATGGTGAGGTCCTTTTCATCTTGACGGGGCGTACTGCTCCGGGAGCTCCCAGAGTATTCATCCATATTACTGTCCTCCTCAGCAAATGACATTTCTCTTTCCTGCAAGGAAATACCTATAATATTACGGGAGAGAAAAACATATATAAAAATAAAACAATATTCGTCTTCAAATGAGGGAGACTTTTATTTATCTTTTTATTCTATTGTCTTGAAAAAGATATATAGAACTCCTCTTCTTAGTAAAACCTCGGTGTGGGGCTGCCACTTCACTACTACACAACTAACTAGTCACTTCACTTTACTGCCGCTAGTAGAACACGTCCGCTCGCTTCAGTGGTTCGGTGCTGACTGATAGTGGGTCCGGGGGATATGAACGACGCATCAACGGCGGCCCCCACTCACTGCACGGCACTCCCGACAGCACCCCAGGACAGCGAAGCACTGTTCACTCAAGATGGTAAGGTAGTGGGCCCGGGGGATATGGACGACGCATCGACGGCGGCCTCCCTCACTGCACGACACTCCCAACAGCGCCCCAGGACAGCGAAGTCTCGTTCTAGCCGGAGGAACAAAATGTCACCAGGGTTACACCGATGTCCGAGCTCGACGATATCTCCACCTCCTGCACGGAGTCCCTGACCGTCGGGCAGTACAACATCAACACGTCCCCGGAATGGCCACAGCTCTTCTCCGACGCCACGCTTACTCCACGTCAACATGGGGCCACCCCTCGCTGTATGGTACCATCAACAGCTGTATATCCAAGCAGAAGCCCATCCCTGGAGGGACAACGATTTATTACCCGAGCTACGCTGACTCCAAATACCAGTGGCATCTGGGAACTGACCGCCGATCCAGAACTAGGCCTCCAGGGGGTAACTGCCCCGTTACCCCAACTGCCACCAGCCAGCCAGACGACGGCACCCAGCGCCAATCCTACGGTGCAGAAAATCGCCATCCCAGTACGAGCAGCTTGGGCAATCCCTGCCCCTTCAACATCCACGACAGGAACCAACCAACCAGGCTTGGGCCTACCTACATACGAGCAATTGGCTCAATTATTAGCCCTAACGACGTCCAACTTGGCCCAGGTGACCGCCCAGCAACAAAATAGCCCGCCCCCCATTACTGCACGGAGCTCCCCGCAGCCGCCTGACGCCAGGGAGAGTAATTTCCGTGGACACGCGGTAATATTTAATACCTGCGTGAACCTCTAACCAATCAGCGCGCTGCTTTCTCAGCCGCGAGCATAATTAAACTCGCCGGCGATTCAGCCAGGCATCAGATCATATCATATCATTCAAGTGAAGAGTTGGTTTAACGACGATAATTTTCAAGTTAACAAACGCTCAGATATCGGTTCGAGTGATAAAAGTTGTCTGTTTTGCTTTCGAAAGCGCGAAGTGTACACCAATTGATACACAGTCAAGCTACCTAACATGGAGAAAAGCAAGAAAAAAGACCCAGATAAACAAAACCGACCACCAGATACAGGAAAAGCCCACACAAACACGAACACACTTCCAACCAGAAACACACACAGCGATTCACAAACGGTAAATACTCTATCACATACACTTGCAAACACTTTGTTGGCTCATAATAACAATAACACTAACCAAACTAATAACCATAGTAATATAGATTCCACTCCTACTAATAATAACCTAACTAATGGGAACGGCACCAATAATTTTGATTCACATGAATCTACTCATTCATTCAATAATTCTGCCCCAAATTCACCAACAACAAACAGTCCAAATGAAACATTAAACACTAATATTCCTTCATACCGATCTTTTCTAAATATTGCATCAACAACCACAAACACCTGTACCACAGCTTGTGTTTCAGTTCTACTTAGGTAGGGATTACTTAAATATAATTAAGAGTTAAGACTGCTCTTGAACACACCTTTATTAATTAACATTACAGCTGATTCTCTGGTCCTAGCACCTGCAACGCCCTCTATTTCATGTCTACTAAACTTATAAACTAATTAAGGGTTGCCTAACCATAGGACCTATATGTAACATCTCCCTTTTTTACAATTAACAAAAGACTTAAACAATATTTTTTAACAAACAAAAATTTTAATAAGTGTAGTAATCTTTTAACTTGGATGGCGCAACAACAGCACGTCCATACCTGGTATACACACCACTGTCATTGTTAATTTCTTCTGCACTATTAGTCTCAGTTTCACGATTGCCACTTGGACATTCACAACTTACTTCTAAATCAGAACTCTGTCCATTTTTAAAAGTTACATCACTATAATTATGATCATTTAGATCGGTACTTTTTTTAGACTTTAGGAAGGAGGAATTTCTGCGATAGATATTTCCTTTTTGATTCTGTACCACATATGACCTTGGGGTTTCATGCTTTCTAATAATTTTACCTGGCTCCCAATTTCCTTCCTTTCTAACCTTAATTGCAACCTCTTCATTTTCGAAAAAATCTGATCTATTTTGAGCTGTTTTATCAAAATTTTTCTTTACTTGGACTTTCTTTTCCACTTTTTTGTCAAATATTTCAACCACTTTTGGTTTTAATAATACTTTTGAAATGGGTAAACCAGTTCTTAGCAAACGACTATGCAACAGTTCGGAGGGAGACACATTAAGACCACACAACGGTGTTACATAATAATCTAACAAATGACTATACAATTCATCTTCATTATCACATTTTCTAAGAATTTGCTTACAAATATGTACAGCTTTTTCTGCTAGCCCATTGGATTGTGGGTATCTTGGGCTCGAGAATACACACTGTATATTATTGGTCTTACAAAATTGCTTAAACTGATTACTATTGTATGGCACATTATCTGAAATAAATTTAGCAGGCATACCAAAACGTGCAAAAATGTTTTTTAAATGCTTTATAACCTCTACAATAGATTTATTTTCTAATTTTACGAGCTCTATCCAATTACTATAATAGTCAACTACAACCAAATATGACCTTGAAGCATATTCCAAAATATCAGAAGCTACTATTTCAAATGGCAGTGTAGGAATATCATGATGAATAAGCGGCTCTTTTACATTGTTTCTGCTATATTTTTCACAAATCTTACAAGTCGAAATAAAATTTTCTATGTCAACTGACATCCCTGGCCAATACAAAATTTTTCTAGCACGGTTTTTTGTTTTCTCAATTCCAAAATGAGACTTATGTAATTCATTCAACATGTGAAACTGTAACGACTTTGGAACACAAATTCTATTGTTAAAATATAACGTTCCATTTTTAACAATTAAATCCTCTTTTATTTTAAAATATTGCTTTAACACTTGCGTATCTAACAAATCTTTTTCTGGCCACCCTTCAAGACAATATTGCCTAACTTTTCTTAACTCAGCATCAGTTGCCGTCTTGTCTTTTATATCCTCTAACCGACTACTGGAAACAGGAATTTCCACATCAATACGATGAACAACCTCTTTCATATCCGGATCATCTACAACTTTGTTTTTAATATAAGAACGACTCAAAAGGTCTGAAATATACATCTGAGGTCCAGGCAAATACTCGATTTTAAAACTATATTTCAAAATTTTCAATCTCATTCTTTGAAGTCTAGACGGTATTTTATTTATATCTTTCTGTTGAATACCTAGCAAAGATTTATGGTCTGACTGTACCACTACATTTCGGCCATAAACAAACTGATGAAACTTACTTAAACTGAAGCATATGGCTAAATATTCTTTCTCAATTTGTGCATATCGCGTTTCTGCATCTGTTAAGCTACGTGGCAAAACGCTATTGGTTTTCCCAACTGCATTAAACAGCCACCTAATTCTGATTGTGAAGCATCACACTGTACTACCACAGGTATTTTAGGATCATAAATTCTCAAAGTAGGAATATTACTTATAAGATCTTTTAGTTTATTAAAAGACTCATTAGGTTCAGAAGTCCACAAAAATTCTACATTATTTTTTATTAAATTTCTTAAAGGTGCTACTACTTCAGACAAATTGGGAATGAATTTAATGATATAATTTGCCATTCCTAGAATTCTTAATAACTCTTTTTTATTTTTAGGAATTTCTAAAGCTAGAATAGCCTCAACATAAGAAATATCAGGTTTCACACCTTCACTATTATAAATTTGACCTAAATACTTAACTTCCTTTACTTTGTATTGCAACTTTGTAGGATTAAATTTTATGTTAAACTTTTTAGCTCTCTCTATCACCTTGTTCATTAGTAAATCATGCTCTTCCTCATTTTTACCAGAAATTATTAAATCGTCAAAATAGATTGGAACATCTAAATCACCAAAAATTTGCTCGTTTACCCGTTGAAACACCTCTGGGCTACATGATAACCCAAACGGGAGTCGCTTAAATCTGTACTTCCCAAACGGTGTTATAAATGTACAAAGTTTACTACTTTCCTGATCTAACCCAATATGATAAAAGCCTTCTTTCATATCTATTACTGAAAATACACTTTTTCCTCTTAATTTTAACCCTATTTCTTCCGCTGTAGGTATTGGATGCCTATCCATACAAATGTATTTATTTAAGTGTATCGGATCTAAGCAAATCCTGAGTTTACTTGTATTAGGCTTTTCAATACAAACAATATTACTTACCCATTCTGAAGGACCATCTGCCTTCTCAATAATTTCCTTCTTTACTAAATTGTCAAGGGTACACTTAAGTTTTTCCTTAATAGAGTCAGCAACACGTCTGCAATTACTTACCACTGGTTTGTAACCTTCTTTCAAAATTATCTTATAATTCATTGGAACTTTACCCCCACCCTCAAATATTATTTTATTCCTACTTATGAAATTTTCCTTTAAACTACTGCCGTTATTTAACTCAATCTCATCAACTTTACAAATTAAGTTTAGACGAATGCAAGCATTTAATCCAAGAATTGGTTTACCCTTTACATCTACCACAATAAACTTTATTTTACATCTTTTTTCTCTGATAATGCAACTCAAAACGATACTTCCAATTACGTTAATCTTATTATCCCCATAGGCAACAATTGTTTGATCAGTTTTCTCTATTTTATTCTCCCTTCCTAATTTCTTTATCCAATAATAAGGTAACACATTGCATTATGCCCCTGAATCTAACTTAAAATTTATAAAATTATTGTCTATACAAACTTTCTCTTCCCACATCTTTACATTAGTATCTGTACTTATGTTATTTAATACAATATCATTTATAAATAAATTCTCTTCACCCTCATCATCATTATCTACTACATTTACATGTCTAGACGTACCAGCTTTATTCCTATTAAAATTATTTTCTTTGTTCTCTTCTCTATTCTTAAAACTAGCATTATTGTTACCTGGCTTATTCTTTTTACATCCTATTACAAAATGACCTTCTTCGCCACATTTATTGCACTTTTTACCATATGCGAAACACTTTCTTCTTGCATGCCTACGCCCACACTTCAAACAATCGTATTCACTCTCTTTTACTGCTGGTCTATGCTTCCCCTTTTTCAAGAAATCTACTTCTTCACCTTTTAACCCTTTCATTTGTAGCTTACTTGCTTCTGACGCCCTACATATTTGCTCTGTTTTACTAAGCTGCAATTCTCAAAACCCTAGTAACTTTTCTTGTACTTCCAAGTTGTAGCAAAAGCTACCCCCACCCCCCCCCTCTGGGGTATACTTATTGCCAATAAGGGGTAGACTATATTAGTTACTCGTTAGATAATTAGATATACCATGAAGGAAAAGTGTGTACGCCAGACACCCTGTACGGTGAAGTTCTATTTGCCTCGGATTGTTTAGACTGGGCTACAGGAAAGACACTGAGACTTCCTGCGATAACGCTTTATCGGTACGGGCTAACGTGGGAAGCCTCTCCGAATTCGGGTTCCAAGGCTCCAAGAAAATACCGCTGAGTGGTCTTATTCAAGTCACCAGTTGTAAGGTTTAATATATGGTTGCGACCTCTAGGAATTAAGTCGAGAGTCGGCGGGAGCCATAACTTGAGGATACCAGTGTCATATGACGAATTAGTATAGGGAATGGGCCGCATGGCCGTCTAGATGTAGAAATCGGCGCGGGAAAACGGAAGGTTCCGGTTGGGTTGGATAGATGGCGGTCGTGGTATTAAATGGAATAATTAGTTAAATGTAAAGTAACTTGAAGGATTTTTGAAAAATCATCACTTTTTACCTTAGTAGTAGGGGAGTTTTAGAAATGGCGAAATTATGAGGTGAAGAAAAAGTTAGTCACTCGGGGCGGTTTGAATTATCCGGTTGGCGGCAAAGAGGCCGTATGTCGCGATAAGCTATATTAAGTGTTAGACAGGGTTAAATAAAGTTAAAGTGTATTATTAGAGTCACTCGGGGCGGGTTGAATTATCCGGTTGGCGGCAAAGAAGCCGTATGTCGTAATAAGTTGTAAAAGAAAGTTAAAGTGTATTATTAGAGTCACTCGGGGCGGTTTGAATTATCCGGTTGGCGGCAAAGAGGCCGTATGTCGCGATAAGTTATATTAAGTGTTAATACAGGGTTAAATAAAGTTAAATATTTTGTTAGTCAATTGGGCGGTTTGAAACGGCCGTTCGGGATTTTTCTATAGAAGTTTTAGTAGAGGGTTACTTAATGGGAAGTAATGTGTTTTAAGTCAGTTATTTGGGAACAAAATTGAAAGTTAAAAAGGGGTATCATTTTAGCGGGTTCTCGTCGGGAAGTTCTTTTAATTCTAAAGTGGTTAAGTAAGGTATTGTAAAGTGGAGTATAGAGTCACTCAGGGTGGTTCTGGGTTAGGGCTTTGCTATACTAAGCAGCGTTAATTTTAACATAGGGTTATACTGTGAAGGTGTTTTGAAAGAAAATAGTGTTTCGTGTGTGAAATCTCCCAACAATACAAAGGCGCGTACTGAGACTAATTGCAACTAGGAGACGGATATTTACCGGAGCGAAGTTTGTGGCTAGGGTAAGTCTATTTTGGGTACTCGGGTTTTTCTATAGAGCTTAGTTTACTTACTAACATTTAAACCTAAATCGACGACGGTCCAGTTTGCGAGTGCATTGCTTTATCGCTTCCAGGTTATAATTGCCGCAGGGGGCATCCCTAGGCATTCGACTCTCCTGGAGATTGTACGTTATTAGTTAATCTTTTCTTAGCTCCACGTACCGGGTGTCTTAGGTGGGAGCTCAAATCCTTGGTGGGTTTCGTTAAATGTTTTATAAATACTTAGGTACATTATTTAGTTACACATAGGGTCTAGTAATTGTTATTATAGTATAGTAGGTTTTTTTTATATAACCATATAAGAGGTGCTCACCAGTATCCGATAATCGTATCACTGTTAAAATTTTTGCTTAAGATTTGATCTACTACTTATCATTTAACTTTTGAACATTGACTGTTATTGTCTAAAGAGGTAACAATTTAATTTAAATTTGAATACAATCATTTGTTAACTACACTGGTACTTAATAAGCAGTATATTTAGTTGAATGTAAACTCTTCATTGTCCTTGTGTAATAACTAATTTTTTTAAACATTATACTTATATTACTCGAAAATTGTGTGGCGTTATTGAAGTTACCCTTGAGCTATTGGCTGCCGTTGTACCCCAAGCCCACGTATGTAAACCGTGGCCGGGTCCGCACCCTCGAAGAGAATAGTGGTGCCTTTGAAAACCAGAAAAACTTCTTATTTCCGAGGTCAGGCGGAAATCGAAAATATCCTGACCTGGTGGCAGCAAACGCTACCCCTTTCAGAAAAACAATAACTCGCCCGCCTGCTCCGGAGGGGGGATTGCACCCTCGGAGAGGGGGTGGTTTTGTTACAACTGGTGGCAGCGGTGGGATATTGTAAAAGGGTGATTTAAGGAGATTTTAAAGGGTTTGTTTAAAGGGGATAATTTAATAGAGGAGATTTTAAAGGGTTGTTTAAAGGGGATGATTTAAATACGGTGATTTAAAGTGGGATATTTCAATAGAGTGACTTAAAAGGGAGTATTTTAAAATGATGATTTAAAAAGGGTGATTCAAAACGGCTATTTTTTTTTTTAATTTTATTTATATTATTTTAAGGAAAATATTTTAAAGTAAAGAATTTTAAGGTTGGGATAATTTTGGGTGTATTGTTTAACAAGGGTGTAAAATGGATACGTTTTAAAGAGGATGATTAAAGCTAGAATGTTTTAAACAGGGATGTTTGCAGTACATGAGTTGTTCTAAAAGTGTTGTTTTAAGGGAGATGATTTGACAGGAACAATTAAATTGAGAGTGACCTAGAAAGAAAGCTGTTAAAAGAAGTGAACACGTTAGCAAGTAGCTAGCTATATAGTCAAAGTGAAGTAGATTACAAGGGGATAAGTTTTTATACCGTTTTGATAGGACAATAATAGATTGTTTTGGGAAAGTGAGACATAGAGGTCAGCTGAAGTATAGCCGAGTAATTTTTTTTCTAGTGGGAAAAATAAGAATAGGTTTGACTGTGCTTAGATTAAGGGGGAAATAGTTGTAATTTCCCGGAATAAGTATATAGGGTGGCTAAAACTGGGAAATATTTGTACTTTAACTGAATGATTGTACAGTGTGGCCAAAAATATTTGAAAAATTTAGTTATTATTGTACGAAATCGTAGCAGGTATAGTTTGATGGTGCTACACAGACTTGGTAAATATCTGTAACTTTTCCTGAGCGAATGTATAGGGTGGCCACAAATATTATAGAAAAAAATCTAGTTATTGTTGTCTGGAGGTACAGTTTTAATAGTGCTAAAGGGGTTGGAAAATATCTGACATTTTTTCTGAATAACTGTACAGGGTGGCCAAAAGTATTTAAGAAAAACCTAGTTCATTTTTTTTGTGGGGAGGTCTAGGGTAGCTTTAAAGGTGCTAAACTAATTGGGAAATATCGGAATTTACTAGAAATAACTTGGTGGGATAATTTAAAAAGAAATAAATAGGGAAGATTGATTTTCCTAGAAATAACTTGGGGGATGAGTTAAAAAGGATTAGTTGAAAAGAGATTAATTGAACAGGAATAACTAGGTGGGATTATTTAAGAAAAAAGAATAACTTGTAACAAAAGGGATTCATTTAATAAGCTGTTAATGTTGGTATGAAAAGGTGGTGTTGATTAGAAAGGAGTATTGTTTTGATTGAAATAAATATTTTCTTGTTAGAACAATGGATGGTTTTGGAATGGAAAAAAATATATACGTATAGCCACTGTAGAAAAAATCATTTAAAAAATTTTTTTTGTTGAGAAAAGGGGATTTATATTGTGGATAAGAAAAAAAAAAAAACTAGATATTTTGGGTGAAATGATCTGAAAATTACTAGGGTATTGTAAAAGAAAAACATAGTGATTTTTCTTGTACAAAAAAAAAACGAAAACACAGGTATAGAGTATTTTAGTTTGGAAAATAATAACAATAATAACGCGTGGATATTTAAGGTAGCTTCGATCGCTTTAAAAACTGTCTGAAAAGCTAATTGATAAATTTTTCGTGTTAATGCAGGCTGAAAAAAAAAATTAACTGGGTAATTTCTCTTATTGGAAAAAGTGGATATATAGGTATAGGGTTATATAGGTGTGATTAAAAGATATATATACATAGTGCTGGATTAGAAGTACTGGAAAGAAAAATACTTAAGTAACAGTATGCCCTAGGTTTTGAATAAGTTCTGAATTTTATAATCGAGCTGATACTCTAGTGAGTTTTATTTTTTTGTTGAGGCCGCTAATAAATATAGAAAAGTTGATGAATTGTTTTAGTAATAAAAACTAGATTTAGTAGAACTTTGCGTATACAGGGAGAGTCGAAAATAACTGAAGAATTATATATAACAAACAGGTTTGTGCTTATAGCTATAGTTAAGTAGGAAAAATGGACCCCATTACTAATACTACTAACACTACTACTACAGCAATTACACCGTCGGTTACAACTCCGGTTGTAACGCCAACAACCCAGGGGACATCCGGATTGCCCTCGAATTTTGGAACCGTTTCCCGGGTTCCAGCTATGTACTCGTTGGGGATGATAGCGTCAACGGTGGATGACTTTAGTGGTAAGGGCGTAAACAGGTATTTAGGGAAATTGGAGCAGCGCGCCAAACTAGATGGGTGGACAGAGGAAGAAACTTTAAAGTTATTGAAATATAAATGTGTAGGGGAAGCTTATGATTTTTTAAGGTCAGATTCGAGTCTAGAGGGGTTAAATTTTCGGGCATTAAAGGCCAAGTTAATTGATAATTTTGCGGAAACTAGTTTGCCGGGAGAGAATCAATTTAAGTTAGGTAAGTGTTATCAGAGGCACGACGAGAGCGTCTCATCCTTTTGCACTCGACTCAGGATTTCCGGAGCGAGGGTCTTGGAGGAGGATCTCAGTACCGCAACACCACAGGAACAGCCAGGAATAAAGAAAAAAAGCCAAGATCTTATTTTAAATCAGTTTAAGATCGGGCTGAGAAAAGAAACTATGAAGGAAGTGGGCGTTCTATTGTTCAAGGAGGAGAAATTGACCTTGGATAAAGCAGAAGAGTTAGTGAAGCTACACGAGACCACGGTAAGGATGTTACAAGGTAGAAATTCGGGGCAGCGAGTAATGCAAGTAAATTGTTACACCTGTGGGAAAACGGGACATTTGGCACGGGAATGCGACAATAATCGGCAGAACCCCCGGAGACAAGGAGATAAGAATGGTTGTTTTTTGTGTAATCAAGCCGGACATTGGGCAAGAGAATGCCCCAACCGACACTTGGAAAATAGAGGAGAGCGAAACACCGTCGGACTAGGAGGTAGAGAGAGAAGTAACGAAACCTGGCATAATAAGGGTCAAAATTTTAGAGGAACAAATGAAGGCTGGACGGCGAGAACTGATGTTCAGGATAAGGCCAGAGGCGGCCCAAGCAGTAATTTCAGACGGCATGAGAATCAAGGAAATCAAGGACGACGAGACGGGAGACTGGCAAATTTCCCTCGTCAGCAGGATACGAGACGAGAGACCGAATATGGCCATGGAGAGGCGAGACTAGAAGGTAATTTTAGGGCACAACCTGAGAGACCAGGATTTGCTGTAGAAAATAGAAGAGAGGACGAGTACAATCAACAAGATGGAAGACAAGAAGAAGGTTATTATCGGAGCGAAAATAGAGGAAGAGACAACGAGTACAATCAACAAGACGAAGCAAGGGAAAATAAGTTATGGGCATCATGGGGCGAATCGAACTATGACACAGGAAATAGAAATACTGGAGCCATGCCAAAAGTTTCGATGAATGAAACGATTAACCTTATATCTAGTAAGATGGGGGGATTGAAGAAAGTGCCCTCCGCTTCTTTAAACTATCTGGCAGAGCTAGACCGGGGTAACCAACCCACATTTTTCATAGAGAAGGGTAACCAAAGTAATGAAAACCGCGACGACTATATATCGGTGGACAACCGATTCTACGAGAATATGCCCGGAAGGAGAGAATTTGTGGAAAAAGCAAGGAATATGGAACAGCAAAGAGTTGAAGAGAAAAGGATTACCTCCATAATATCGGCACTTAGTATAGTGGATGAGAAAGTCCAGAGACCTTATGCAATTTCCCTGTATCTCAATGGAAAATCTCGTCGTTGTTTAATAGATACTGGAGCTGCTGTGTCATTGATTCAGAGGAAGGTGACTTTAGAAGAAGAAATGAAAATAGAAGAGTACGAGGAATTGGTATTAACTGGAATTACCGAGCATGCGTTATCAACTTATGGCCTGGTTCATGTAAGCTTCGTGACACCTGCGTCAAAAATACGGATGGATGGGAAATTTATTGTATGCGACGATGATATTTTGGGAGAGCACGGAGAGATTGAAATATTATTAGGACGAGATTTTTTATCAGTTCATAAAGTTCATATTACATGTGGTATAGAGCCGGTGATTGAATTATACGGAGAAATTTTGGAGAACCCACCAAGGGATATGGATGTTCCTGGATTACCGGAATATCTAGAGGCAGTATTGGAGAGCAAGCAGAGTACTGAAAAAGGGAAAGTACGAATGGATAGGGAAGCAGGCGATCATGAAAACGAAGAGAAGCAATGGGAAACGTGGCTGCTGGAAGTGGGAAAATTTTACAAAGGATCTGGGAATCAAAGTAATCCAATATACGTTACAGCTCAGGTGCATTGTAACAAAGATGGAAAAAGGGAGACAAGGATGGAAGAAAAAGTAGACAATAGAGATAAGATTTTTGAAGGTTATTCGAGAGGATACGGACTGAAGAACCCAGGAAGGGATGGTAGTTATCCACCCAAGGATAAAGCCCCGTATGGAGCTGAAATTGAGAAAAATTGGAAACAGAAAATCGACTGCCTTCAAGGGAAAGTAGAAAAATTGGAGAATGCTATAGCTGAATTAATGGCAGTGCTGAAGCAAGGTTATACTCAAACTGACGAGAATACGGAAAATGTAAATGGTACACGAATTACGAAGTTTAATAAAAGGACGGAACCAAAAATCTTTAAGATAGGAGATCTTGTTTACCTGAAATTTATGAGTACCAAGACAGGCGTGTCAAAGAAACTTGTGAGGCCATGGAAAGGCCCATACCGAATTATAGGCGTTATTGGACCGGTAACTTATAAGGTGAGGAAGGCAGGAGGACGAGAAGAGCACATAGTGCATGTGAATAGGTTGAAAAGATACTACGAAATAGAGAGTACAAGCGAGGATGAGATCGGAGACGAAGACTCCAGTAGAGAGGAGCCGGAAAATGAAGTGAAGGAGGAAGGCAATGAAGGGACGACTAGGGGACCCATTTTTCCCCAATGGCTGGAAGTGCCCTGCAAAAAGGAAAAACTGATAGAAAATGCGGGAGGCGATATAAGCGAGGATGGCTACGACGATGATGGTAACGATGAAGTAGAAACGGAACTCGAGATACCGTTGAGGAGATCCGCTCGGATAAGACGTCCGCCGGACAGACTTAATCTGTAAGAGGTTATATGGGCGCTCGCGTTGTTCTCAGATCGGGGATTGATTAGGTTTTTTTTTGTATATGAACTGGCTTGGATAAGGGAGCAGATAAAAACGCGTACTCAAATCACGTTCTAGATTAATCAGTTGGGAAGAACGAAGGGTTTTAATTTTTTTTTTTCAGCAATAACGTTTTATACCTATTAAGATGGTATTATTTTAACCCAGAGAAAAATGGGATGAAACATAATTAACTCAGTGGCTGTAATTGGACCTCCGCAGGCACTCAGTTAAAGTTAGATATAGGAGTAGTTTTTTTTATTTTTTACTAATTTGTTTTATATGTAGATGGTTGAGCTAGAATATGTTAAATGGTTGAATGATCGATTGTAATATTGATGCTTTATTGTATATGTAGGGGCTAGCCGGCTAGACTAGAAACGCAATAGGATGGAGCACATCAAACTACGGACCGTGGTAGCAACTTTCATGCTGTATACTTGGCTGTCTCAGTGGCATGGGATAGTAGGGCTAATAGCCTATGATTGTGAGGACGAGAACGCGAATATTACGACTGTGTCCTTAAGGAGCGTCGCGAAGTGTCCCGAACCGAGCTCAGATTATTTGAGCAAAACAGTAATAGTGCGGATCGTGCAGAGAACTGAAATCGGACTACAAAAAGTGTGGACTTGCTTAGTTGAGGTTACCCGTCTGATGACGCACTGTGGCATGCATAGCCACAGCTCGGTAGTGTCGGGAGGACTTTTAAGCTACATACATCGAGTAGGCGCAGAAGAATGTAGGGCGATTCACCGGTATAGGGAATTAACAATTAATCAACAGACCGTGGGGCAGATAAACCTAAATGGTACGACTACTGCTTCTGTAACGCTCCATGGATATTTGGATAATTCAGGAAAATGCGAAGGTGTAAGTTATCAAGAGAATGGAAGGTCATGGAGCAACGTGGTAATCACGGCGACTGTGAAGGTGCAAGTCACGGACTACCTAGCCATGGTAAGGTTAAAGGACAACGAGATAAGTTTAAAAGGAGGGGTGACATGCCCCTTCTTGGATCATTATTGCTTTGATACTACTCTAGGAGAGACTACCTGGGACCAGAGGGAACCGGAAAGCTGTGAGGATAAGTTCGGCATTCTCTATGATGGTAAAGCCGAAAAGATCACTAATACACTGTCAGGAGAGCAATATATCGTAGTGGACAAAGATACAAAGGTATTTGCCTTAACCCTTGTAAAGAAAATTCATCTGTGTGCCATGGAATTGCGACAAACGGAACATCCTCAGCTATTGGTACTGGAAGGCCAGGGACGGTTTTTGCAGCGGACTACTACGATGTTGCCACAGAACACGGACTTAATGCTATATGTTAATAGCAAGTTTTTGTACGTAGAACAGGCATATAAGCGGGATATAGAAACGCTATACATAGACACTATACACAGACGATGCCTAGTACAAAGGGAAATCCTGAAGAATCGATTATTATTGGCACCAATTGTTCCAGATGCCCTGAGCCAGATCATTCAAGATAGAGAAGGATATATAGGACATGTGTTGGGAGAGGTATTATACATCCTGAAGTGTGTACCCAAACAGGTCGAGATAGGAAGGTCCACGAGATGCTACCAGGAGCTACCAGTGTTGGTCAACAATCAAACACGATTTATGGCACCCATAACAAGAATATTACAGAACTACGGGCAGGAGATCGACTGTAATGAGTTAACCCCTCCCTTATTTTCTATAGACGGAGAGTGGATAGGATTAGTACCTAACCCGACAGTAAGACAGCCGCCGAAGGAACTGGAAGTAGCCACCGATGTGAAGATCTCATTTAAACCGATACAGCCTATAGGGTCTCTTGGATTATATACACAAGAGGAGGTGGGAAAGGTGCAAAAGTTGCTGACTTTTGGAGTGGAGCGAAAGGTAGTGGATAATATTATTACCCGACGGGCAGGCGGAATGGAAACCGGAGGTCAAGGTTTCTCCGCCCTACGTATATTTGGGCCAGAGGAGATGAAGGAGCTAGCAGACACCACGATGAAACAGATATGGGGATGGTTTACCGACATAGGAGTATTTATGAGCGGTATGATGGGGTTTTATGTTATATTTCGTGCCATTAAGTATATAATAGGTGTCTTGATCAATGGACTACATCTGTATCAAACAGTTGGCGGAGGATTCGCAATGCTGGCGTGCCTGTGGAATACCCTTACCATGTGGATGATTCATCGACACCAACGGAAGCAGAATCAAATCGCGAAAGACAATGAACCGGGAAGTGAAGGACTTAAGACAGTTGTTAGCGACGTCGGTGAAACGCACGTGATGGACTCGAACCAGCAAGTGCCGATGTACCCGAGCATACCAGCCGCGCCCCATTGGACAGATAAACAATCCTAGACTCTAAAACGGGTAACACAGTGACGCTCGCCAAACCATGAACATACGTTTAAAGACAATAGTGTTGCACCCTATTTTTCCCACATGCCCACTGTAGGTCAGCCAGAGTATAGATAGAAGATAGGTGTGCGCGAGAAAAGTTATCTGTGCGTAGTGCGCGAGGTGCGCAAGTATTATTGTCGCGATTCGGGAGACTCTATTTTGTAAACATGTAGTTAAGAATCTTAGGAGGTCCATAGATTGTTAGGTTGTCTCCATTGGTGCGAAGATTAAGAATGTTGATACATAGTCCACTATGCTAATGGCGGCAATCTACGTTTAGGTTTATAACTAAAAGTTGCGGCCAACGTAGGCCGAAACTTTTTTAAAGGGGGAAGTAATGTAGCAAAAGCTACCCCCACCCCCCCCTCTGGGGTATACTTATTGCCAATAAGGGGTAGACTATATTAGTTACTCGTTAGATAATTAGATATACCATGAAGGAAAAGTGTGTACGCCAGACACCCTGTACGGTGAAGTTCTATTTGCCTCGGATTGTTTAGACTGGGCTACAGGAAAGACACTGAGACTTCCTGCGATAACGCTTTATCGGTACGGGCTAACGTGGGAAGCCTCTCCGAATTCGGGTTCCAAGGCTCCAAGAAAATACCGCTGAGTGGTCTTATTCAAGTCACCAGTTGTAAGGTTTAATATATGGTTGCGACCTCTAGGAATTAAGTCGAGAGTCGGCGGGAGCCATAACTTGAGGATACCAGTGTCATATGACGAATTAGTATAGGGAATGGGCCGCATGGCCGTCTAGATGTAGAAATCGGCGCGGGAAAACGGAAGGTTCCGGTTGGGTTGGATAGATGGCGGTCGTGGTATTAAATGGAATAATTAGTTAAATGTAAAGTAACTTGAAGGATTTTTGAAAAATCATCACTTTTTACCTTAGTAGTAGGGGAGTTTTAGAAATGGCGAAATTATGAGGTGAAGAAAAAGTTAGTCACTCGGGGCGGTTTGAATTATCCGGTTGGCGGCAAAGAGGCCGTATGTCGCGATAAGCTATATTAAGTGTTAGACAGGGTTAAATAAAGTTAAAGTGTATTATTAGAGTCACTCGGGGCGGGTTGAATTATCCGGTTGGCGGCAAAGAAGCCGTATGTCGTAATAAGTTGTAAAAGAAAGTTAAAGTGTATTATTAGAGTCACTCGGGGCGGTTTGAATTATCCGGTTGGCGGCAAAGAGGCCGTATGTCGCGATAAGTTATATTAAGTGTTAATACAGGGTTAAATAAAGTTAAATATTTTGTTAGTCAATTGGGCGGTTTGAAACGGCCGTTCGGGATTTTTCTATAGAAGTTTTAGTAGAGGGTTACTTAATGGGAAGTAATGTGTTTTAAGTCAGTTATTTGGGAACAAAATTGAAAGTTAAAAAGGGGTATCATTTTAGCGGGTTCTCGTCGGGAAGTTCTTTTAATTCTAAAGTGGTTAAGTAAGGTATTGTAAAGTGGAGTATAGAGTCACTCAGGGTGGTTCTGGGTTAGGGCTTTGCTATACTAAGCAGCGTTAATTTTAACATAGGGTTATACTGTGAAGGTGTTTTGAAAGAAAATAGTGTTTCGTGTGTGAAATCTCCCAACAATACAAAGGCGCGTACTGAGACTAATTGCAACTAGGAGACGGATATTTACCGGAGCGAAGTTTGTGGCTAGGGTAAGTCTATTTTGGGTACTCGGGTTTTTCTATAGAGCTTAGTTTACTTACTAACATTTAAACCTAAATCGACGACGGTCCAGTTTGCGAGTGCATTGCTTTATCGCTTCCAGGTTATAATTGCCGCAGGGGGCATCCCTAGGCATTCGACTCTCCTGGAGATTGTACGTTATTAGTTAATCTTTTCTTAGCTCCACGTACCGGGTGTCTTAGGTGGGAGCTCAAATCCTTGGTGGGTTTCGTTAAATGTTTTATAAATACTTAGGTACATTATTTAGTTACACATAGGGTCTAGTAATTGTTATTATAGTATAGTAGGTTTTTTTTATATAACCATATAAGAGGTGCTCACCAGTATCCGATAATCGTATCACTGTTAAAATTTTTGCTTAAGATTTGATCTACTACTTATCATTTAACTTTTGAACATTGACTGTTATTGTCTAAAGAGGTAACAATTTAATTTAAATTTGAATACAATCATTTGTTAACTACACTGGTACTTAATAAGCAGTATATTTAGTTGAATGTAAACTCTTCATTGTCCTTGTGTAATAACTAATTTTTTTAAACATTATACTTATATTACTCGAAAATTGTGTGGCGTTATTGAAGTTACCCTTGAGCTATTGGCTGCCGTTGTACCCCAAGCCCACGTATGTAAACCGTGGCCGGGTCCGCACCCTCGAAGAGAATAGTGGTGCCTTTGAAAACCAGAAAAACTTCTTATTTCCGAGGTCAGGCGGAAATCGAAAATATCCTGACCTGGTGGCAGCAAACGCTACCCCTTTCAGAAAAACAATAACTCGCCCGCCTGCTCCGGAGGGGGGATTGCACCCTCGGAGAGGGGGTGGTTTTGTTACAAAGTCTCTTATCCCAATTATGATTATATCCCTTATCAAAGATTCCTCTTGGTCACCAAAATTGCAACTGTTGGCTAAAATCTTTAGCTCTTTAATAAAATGATCAATGTTCTCACCTTCTTGCTGTTTTCTCGTGAAAAACTTAAAACGATTATAGGTTTCATTACTTCTAGGTTTACAATACTTTTCAAACTCAGCTATTACTTTCTCAAACTTTCCTTTGTCTTCTTCACTTAACTTAAATGTATTAAATACCTCTATTGCTTCGTCTCCTGCTGCACTTAGAAATATTGCAATTTTTCTCTCGTCCGGTTTACCTTGTAAGTCTGCCGCTTTAAAATACAGGTCTAACTTCTGTTTAAACCTATTAAAATTCTTGCTTACATCTCCATCAAACACTAACGGAGTGGGTGGTTTAAAATCCATTTTTACCATTTGTCCTTTAATTACTTTTCGGACCGTTTCACGTGGTTTTAACCTCACTTCTATTATTTTTATTTCAATTTGGACTTCAGTCGATTTTCTCCAAAAATAACTGTTTTCCACACGACTACATTGGTTCTTAAACACCTGACACCATGTTTCAGTTCTACTTAGGTAGGGATTACTTAAATATAATTAAGAGTTTAGACTGCTCTTGAACACACCTTTATTAATTAACATTACAGCTGATTCTCTGGTCCTAGCGCCTGCAACGCCCTCTATTTCATGTCTACTAAACTTATAAACTAATTAAGGGTTGCCTAACCATAGGACCTATATGTAACAGCTAGCACCATCACAACTACAACAATAGTTTACTCCACCCCAAATGGATCTTCAACCCCAATTTGTTCCAATCTAATCAATTACGAATGTCCCAGACAAACTGATGACGAATCAGATAATATGAGTGACATCTCATTACATCATACCACCGAAATTCAAGTCACCCCCTCAAACTATCCCACAAAAAAAAGAAAAACTACCCAATACCATTTCGATGATATACTACTAGACACACTACAACCCACAACTTCACATTCAACTCCAATGCCATCACCTGAACTAATGAATTTATCCTCAGAGCTTTCTCAAATAAATAGTTCTTCCCATGAAGCATCTCCAAACTGTAATCCTCAACCAACAGCAAGCACTTCGTCACACACACTACAAAATACATCAATAAATCCACGAAACACTCAAAACCCACCCCGGCCACTACCACCATCCATACATATTTACACTGAGAGTACCAGAGATACAGTGTCCGCAATCAATGCCCATGTTAAAAACACACCATCTTATAAATTTAACAACAATTCATTAATTTGTTACGCTAAAGATCCTCAAGATCATAATAAAATCATGATACTGTTAAACAAATACAAAGTTGAATATTATTCATATGATATAAACTCACTACGACTAGCAAAAGTCGTAGTCAAATATATTCCTACTGATACCACAACAGATGACATAAGTAGTGAAGTAAATCGTAGAGGGTATCCTTTTTTAAACATCGCAACATCATGACCCATAAAAATGGAAAAATGATGGTCACCAACATTGTATTATTAACAGTACCAAAACAAGCTTTAGAGAAATATTTAAGTATGACAAATCTTTGCTATTACAGAGTTAAGATATCTATGTACAATCACATTGATATTCCACAATGCCATCGCTGCCAGAATTTCGGTCACTCCTCTGTAGTCTGTAGACACATTGAACGCTGGTCGATGCGGTGCAACGCACACGGATGGCACCTGCGTCACAGAATCGTGCAAATTTGCGAACTGCAGCGGGGACCATCCGGCGAACTACAGAGGGTGTCCATCCTATGCTGCAGCGAAGCAAAGATATGCCCAAAAAAACTAATCCTAACACACAACCCGACCAACTACCAACACCTGGACAACACAATAACAATACCACAAATAGACAAACTAATAATGTACAAAATCAACCATCTACTAATAATGTCAATTTACCACCGCTCTCACAAGAGGCTGCAGACTTAATATCAACACAAAACGTCCGTGCACGGCAACAGTTCCGTGCACGCGATACACAACAAACACAAAACACGGAAAATATCCAACGGCCTCAAAATGCTCAAAGAACACAAACCGTCCAATTCCCCAACAATCAAAACGAAGAAACCAATGAAAATCCTATACGCGATATAATAAACTGTTTAAAAAATTATAATATAAAAAGAATATGGGAACGCCTCAAACCATTAATTAATACACTAAAAACAATTCTATGTAAATAGTAAGTATCTATGGATATTGAATATAACAAACATTCTTAGAGCTGTGTATTTGTCATACACAGCAAAAAAGATTTTTCAAAAAAAGCCTTGAGAAAGGAAACAGATTAGATTTCCGAAACGTCGGCGAAATATTTAATTTCAAGTTTTTATACTTATTTGTGTTGTTTATTTATCAAAACCAACCTTTAACTGATCCTTTGACGTAAACGTCACGGGCGTAGAGGTTTTTTTACCAGTAACATACTGGTTAATTGTGATATATTTTGTAGATTCCCCTAGCACCGCTTAGAAAGAAAACATACATGTGGCAGTGAAATTCCCAAAGAATTGAAGAAGGAAAAAAATTAAGATAATGCCACAAATAACATTTAGACAATACTAAAAACAATTCAAGATCCTCTCGAAAATTTTTTTACAATCTTAGAATACGTTATGTCTTATGTGTCTGTGTATACATGTATATATGTGTTTATATATGTATGTCATTGTTGATTTATACTAATATTTTCTTAATTTTCTACTTTTTTGATTTCTATTATTGTTTCTATTTGCAACGTAATAATTGATTTTTGTATGTAATAATAATAATAATAATGTTATACTTAAGTAAATGTTGATGTTTAGGGTTAAGTGTTAGAGAACCAAAAATGTAAGGTTAACTTCGCCCTTAATAAAGACAATTTATTATTATTATTATTATGATTATTATTATTATATTTTAAAATGGCTAACACAAATACAAAACGAAATAAAACACTCAAGCTTTTAGAATTTAACGCCAACTTAGTAATAAGGCAGAAAACAAAAATTGTGCACTTATTAAACAGACAAAATATAGATATTTGCTGCATTTGCGAAACTAACCTAAAACCTCATCATAATTTCAACATTCCTGGTTATATTACGTATCGCTCAGACCGTCAAGCCAAAAAGGGGATGGCACCGCCGTCCTAGTCAAGAAAAACATTAAGCATAATCAAATTTTACTACCACCTTTACAATCAATTGAAGCATGTGCAATTAGTATATCTATACCCAACCCAACAATGTTCATTTCTGCCTACCGTTCAAGTTCTAATACTCTCGACTCACGCGACTTTGACACACTAAAACACATTAGTAACAGATATATGCTACTTGGCGATCTCAACGCTAAACACCCTATCTGGAACAGCTTCAGTCAAACATCAAATACATCTGGTAACAATTTAGTTACATACTTAAATAACAATTTTGACACAAAAATACTTTACCCACTTGAACCAACCCGCCCCTACCCGGTACAATGAGTTCTGGATATAGGCATTTCTAACAACATAAACTACCCATATGAAATTTATACCATGCAAGAACTCTGTAGTGATCATTACCCCGTTAAAATTAAACTCAATTTAAATAACCCCGTACCTAATGAATCTAGAAAGCCCAGAGAACAAGACTATAACTGGGACAATTTTTCCAACTATATAAAACAAACCATCCCAAATAATCCACAGTGTGATAATAAGCAACAGATCGACCAAGCGGTAGATACCATTTCGCAAACACATTTTACAAGCATTAACCCTGAGCCAGAGGATAATCCATCCAAATTCCTACCAATTACAACTGCCCCGGCAACTAGTTGAGAAAATCAAGCTAAAGAACAAACTTAGAAAACAATACAACAGAATACACTGTCCTAATATAAAAACTCAAGTAAATAAACTCAAAAAGGAGCTTGATCTTGAAATAAAACCATTCAAACAAGAATCAATTACAAAACTAATCACCTCCCACCCCCAGAATCTATACTATGTCCCACGCTTATTCAATCTTAAACCCAGAACCATCGCACCCCTTACCACACCAGGTGGCATTGCTCAAACTGATGCGGAAAAGGCTGAATCCTTCTCCCAACATCTATCCACAATCCTACAACCCAACCCAATTCCTGCACATATACATAACATTGTTGACCACAGAATCCACATCCTGTCAAGAATTTACCTACCCACTGGCACGGACGCCATATATTTCAAACCTTCTCAAGTTAGATCCGCAATTTTAAAAGTATATTCAAAAAAAGCACCGGGACTTGACAACATCCCGAATTTCTGCGTCAAATATCTACCCCCATCCACCTACATGTTCTTAACTAAACTATTTAACTCTTGCCTGCGACATACTTACTACCCTAAGGAATGGCGCACGGCTAAAATAATAAACATACCCAAACCTAATAGAATACCTACAAGAATTGAAAATTATCGACCTATAAGTCTACTATCATCACTAGCTAAAGTATACGATACACTCTTATTAAATATCATACAAGAAAGGCAAAGTCTCAAAATCGATACCAATATGGCTTCCGAGCCAGCCACTCCACTACCCAAGAGCTTCTTCGTGTTGGGGAGATCATAACCACCAACATAAATCGAGGTCAATTCACGGGATTTGTCGCCCTTGACCTCGAAAAAGCTTTTGACAAAGTTTGGCACCCTGGTTTATTGTATAAACCCCTTGTAGCAGGCATCTCAATCCGTATCGTTAAAACGATACAATCAGAACGCAAGTTTCGAGTTGCAGTAAATCAGGCGTACCCTCATATCATCCTCGACCCCTCTGGAGTCCCTCAGGGTTCTGCATTGGGTCCAGTGTTGTTTAATGTTTACACCCACGACCTACCCGGATCAACAGACCATAGAAATACTATCTGTTTATACGCCGACGATACAGCTCTAATCACAACATCCTCAAACTTTTACAACAACAAACGGATCACACTATAACCTTCTACAAAAATTGGGGCTTACTAATTAATCAAGATAAAACTCAACCCATGATATTCACTAGAAAACTAAAACTGTCACTAATAAAATTAAAAATTAATAACAATAACATCGAATGGAAAAACTTTATCAAATATTTAGGCATAACTATTGATAAAAAAGCAAACTTTATAGAACATGTGGACACCACATGCCATGAATACAGATCAAGATTGCGTTCAATGTATTGCATCCTTAAAAATGCCCCTATCAATATTGCCTCAATCATATACAAAAGCTACTTACGACCCATACTAACATATGCAGCCCCAATATGGTATCCATTAATCTCTCGTACACAACAGAATCGTCTTCAAATACTCCAAAACAAAGCATTAAGATTAGCTACTGGCCTACACTTTCCCCCAAATACACAAATCCACAATCTAACTGGCACACCTACGCTACAAAATTTTATTTTTCAACTTCTTCCAAATTTCGCCAATACACTAATTACATCTCAAAATCCCACTTTAACCGACCCACTGACTCCAAAATTTTATGATGCACCCTGTGGTTAGGGTTAACCACAGATTTAATAAAATAAAATTAAATATCTTGAATTATCATATATTGCAAATGTATAATACAATAATATAATATTGTTTCAAGTTAAAACGAACAGCAAATTAGATCTTATTAATTTTTTGTCAGAATATTATTCTTGAAGTATTTCTTATTTTCTTTCTTGGTTACAGCTTTTCATTTCTTTTTGGGGAGCTCTATATAAAATGTACATGTAGCTTCTATCTTAAAATGAGTACGCTACATATACCCCTCTGCCAAAAGAAAAATTACCGCAAGCAATCAATAACAAAATGAACACGTTTAGGTAAAGAAGTAAAAGTTTGATCCACCTCATCAGTCAACAAATAAGCGGGTTTAACTCTGTCAAGACTGACAGTGACAGCTTTACCCCGTTTAAGGATAGTTATAATCTTATCAGTTCGAGAAACTACTTCAAAAGGCCCATCAAATAAAGGTGAAAACTTAGATTTTAATCGAGCTTCTCGAAGGAAAACGTATGTACAATTGTTAATATCAGAGCTGATAAAAGATTTTTGACAAAATTGACGTTTTGAGGCAGTAAATTGTAAATTATCAAAATATTCACGTAATTTAACAATAAAATTAGAAACTTGTGGGTCAAAATTTGATTTAATGAAATATTCTCCGGGGAGGCGTAACGTTTGACCGTAAACTAGTTCTGCTGATGAGTAACGCAAATCAGTTTTAGGCATAGCTCTCAAACCCAACAAAATGATAGGGAGTTCTTCGTACCAATGTGATGTATTTGCTCTCGCTAATAATGTGGTTTTTAGGGTTCGATGGAATCGTTCAACCATACCATTACTTTGAGGGTGGTAACTAGTTGTGCGAATCCGGTGAAAACCTAAAAACTTTGAAAATTCCGAAAATAGAGTTGACTCAAATTGCACCCCTTGGTCTGTTGTTATGTCTAGTGGAACACCGAAACGACATACGTAGTTTTCAAAAAGAGTTCTAGCTACTGTTTCTGCTGTAATGTCTACGAGCGGATATGCTTCTGGCCAGCGGGTGTATCTTTCAACAACTGTCAATATATAAGAATTACCATGCGAAGGAGGTAAAGGTCCTACAATATCGATATGAATGTGTTCAAAACGGCCTTTGGGTATCTCAAAATCACCTATAGGTGTCTTAGTATGACGGTTGACTTTTGAAGTTTGACAGTTGATACAGGTTTTTGTCCATAAATTACAATCAGAATTCATCCTGGGCCAGAAATACTTAGTGGTTATCAATTTTTTAGTAGCTTTAATGCCAGCATGAGTTAAATTATGAAAAATATTGAAAACTACTCGACGTAAACATTTTGGTACGTAAGGACGACATCCATTACGTGAAACATCGCACCAAATTAAAAAATGCGAATCCGAAAAGGTAATTTGTTTTAACAAATAGCTTATTTTAGTGTTTTTATTATTCACCTTTTGATTGTTTAATAAAGAAATAAGTTGATCATCATCATCTTGCGTAGTTTTTAATATTGCTAAATTAAAACTGGAAGAGTTTAACGAGTCTATGATGTCTGAAGTATTTCGTTCCAAAACGTTAACGTCATCAATCCGTGACATAGTATCTGCGACAATATTAGCATGACCTGGAATGTGTCGTAAATCGTTTGTAAATTGTAAACTAAATTCCAAATGCCTGATCTGCCGAGGTGAACGGTCTGCTTTTGACGATAAAGCGTAAACCAACGGTTTATGATCGGTATAACAAGTAAAAACGCGGCCTTCCAATATATGTCTAAAATGTTTAATTGAAGTGAAAAGTGACAGTAACTCTCTGTCAAAAACAGAATATCGTTTTTGCGCATCTGCGCAAGAAACCTAATGGAGAAGTAGAATTATGAAATGTCTGTTCTAACACCGAACCCATTGATACACTAGAACAATCCACAGTTAATGAAAGTGTCACTCCTTCCAAACAACTAGGGTGAGCTAAAACTGTGGCATTTATTAAAGCTTGCTTAGCTTTCTCAAAACTAGCAGAACAATCCAATGGCCAGAAATTAATAACTTTACTTTTATCACGCAACTTTCTAGCATTCAACAAATGTAAAGGATTCAAAATTTCTGAAAAATTAGGGACAAATCTATGATAAAAATTAATCATACCGATGAAACGTTGAAGTTGTTTAATAGTAGATGGTTGAGGAAAATTAATAATAACTTCAACTCTCTCTTTAGATGGCACAATACCTTCTGGACTAATATAGTGTCCCAAAAAGGTCAAACCACTAGTGCCAAAAACACATTTAGTTGGTTTGATATTGATTCCATAGTCATTAAGGCGTTCAAAGATTAAGCGTAAATGTTCCAAATGTTGTGTATGATCCGAGCTCTCTACAAGAATATCATCAAGATACACGAAAACAAATTTCAAGTTAGAAAAAATTTCATTCATAAATCTTTGGAATGTCTGACCAGCATTTCTCAAACCAAAGGGCATTCGCATAAATTCGAATAAGCCGAAAGGGGTTGTGATTGCTGTCTTATAAATGTCACATTCGGCGACAGGTATCTGATGATAAGCACGAATCAAATCGATTTTCGAAAATACTTTACAACCAAATAAATGAGCATTAAAATCTTGTATGTGTGGTAAGGGGTACCTATCAGGAACTGTTACAGAGTTTAACTGTCGGTAGTCACCACACGGACGCCAGTCATTGGGTTCCTTTTTTGCAACCATATGTAGTGGAGTAGCGACAGATGAAGAAGATGCTCTACAAATCCCTAACTCTACCATATGGGCGAATTCCTCCTTAGCAATATCAAATTTCACTGCATCCAATCTACGTGGACGGTTAAAAGGTAAATGACCCTCAGTCACAATAAAATGTTGAACAGTATGTTTTACAGGTAAAAAATAATCTGGTGTTCCCACCAATTGCGGAAAATCATGCAATAATGCCGTATATTGGTCTTCAAAAGAAAATAACCTTGTGGAAATGACAGAACTAGTTTCGGCGTAACAATTCACTGACAAACTTGTCTTGTTATCGATCAAAATATTGTTCTTCAGGTCCACAATTAAACCAAAATGTGCCAAAAAATCTGCACCAATAATCGGGATCTGTATTTCAGCTATATTAAAAATGAAAGTAAACACACAACGTAATCCCAAATTAACTTTCAAAAGTTTCTTACCGTAGGTGTAAACAATTCCACCGTTAACCGTGATAAGAACTAAATCCTTGTTTACCTTTAAATCTGTAAAAGCATTTCTCGGTATAACCGACAAATCTGCTCCGGTATCAATCAAAAAGCGAAAATTATTTGATACATCAAAAATAAAAAGGCGACGTCTGCTGTCAAGCTCTCTAGTGTCAGCAGACATGACAATAGAACTGTCTAGTTTTTTTGAATTATTCGATTTATTTGATTTATTATCAAATAATGGAACGTTATAAAAAGTACACCAAGGACCGCCGCACATATATGCTCGGTCTTTATATACTTGATGATAATAGCAAGTTGTGTTGCATGAAGGATCAAAATTATTTCGATTATTAGAAAATCGTGAATGTGAACGACGTCGGTTATGACAATTAGTACAACGTGTCTCATTTAGAGACGTGGAAGGACGAATCGTATCATTCGAAGATTGTAAAGTAGACAATTGTGATTCAAGTGATTGTTGTCTTTGTAAAACTTGATTTAAAGTCAATTGGAAACTTGTAGAAAAGTTATTAAAAGTAGTAAAAGGTCTGATAATGTTGTGGGCGGAAACGTGTCAGGGATTGTAACAGGCAAAGCGGAAAAGTTAGATTGAACTGGAGTCTGATAAGATTCCCAAACTTTATCAGCTATGTCGAGAACTACTTGCAAGTCTGACTTTCCCGAAGCAGTCAAGGCAATATAAACTGTTTTCGGTAAACGTCGCTTCCACAAATTCATTAGCAAATCCTGACTCACCATGTGCGAACCGCCAACAACACCTAACATAGAACGATAAAAATCTGAAGGCTTCCTGGTTCCAATTTCTGAACCGGTTAATAAATCTTCAAGCCTTTTCTCTTCACTGGAGGAAAGGCGTGAAATTACAATAGTTTTCAAATTACCATACAAATCTCGTTCTGGAGGATTAATGATAACATCGTAAATATTATTGATTATCTCCAAGGGTAAATGGGCAACAATTAGGTCGTATTTTTTACGATCAGAGGTTATTCTCGAAACATTAAATTGTGCCTCAACTTGCATGAACCATATCAATGGATTTGACATCCAAAAAGGGGGTAATTTGACAGACGTTACACATTGTTGATTAACAGGCAGGGATTCGATTAACTCGACAGTTGTCTGAGGTGGATCAACCATTATCAATATCACAAATTGACAGACGTAGGAAAAAAAAAATATTGATTGCTTAGCAAACTTTTAAGTAATGGTGAGTAATATATGCAACGTACTCACTTGGTCTCGCAAATAACACTTAGCATCAATGCTAATAAAAACAACTCTCAGACTGCCAATTCGGAGGGATCCAAAACCATAAATTCAGCTATAAATTTCAGACGAGACTTCCTCTGCGCCGGGCACCAAAATGCTCCAACTGGTCAATGGTCTAGACGAAACTACGCCAATTGTATCACGTCGGGGTCACCAATTGTGGTTAGGGTTAACCACAGATTTAATAAAATAAAATTAAATATCTTGAATTATCATATATTGCAAATGTATAATACAATAATATATTGTTTCAAGTTAAAACGAACAGCAAATTAGATCTTATTAATTTTTTGTCAGAATATTATTCTTGAAGTATTTCTTATTTTCTTTCTTGGTTACAGCTTTTCATTTCTTTTTGGGGAGCTCTATATAAAATGTACATGTAGCTTCTATCTTAAAATGAGTACGCTACACACCCACTCACCCATCCTTGAACTACATATATAATCCTACTCCCTAACATATACTAATTTGCTATTCCAAAACAGTATAAAAAAAATAATAAAATGACAGTTAAAGAAAAAAAACAAACAAAAAAAAAACAATATTAAACTAACAAAAACACAGAAACACAATACATATTTTTAAAAAAATGAATAATATATGTATACCAAAAGATCAAAACTAAACACTCCATTATAACATCGCATTAGCCAACTCTTCTAAACATAAGTGAAAAGAGCCATTTCCCAACAACTAGCTAACATGTAAAAGAAGCAAAACGATAGCATAAATCATGTATACAACACCCAATCACACACTAACACCCTAATATATTATGAGCCAACAAAAATTAAACAACCAGACACACATAAGGAAATGATACTATAAAACAACAACAATCATATACTATATTACTGAAATTAAACTTAAAAATAGTCAGCCCACACGAGGGCGTCATTTAAAAACAAGTTATAAACTGCGGTAAGCGCCTACAGGCGGACACCGCTATGCATCCCACAAAATGGGAGCATATACTACGAATCCAGGCATCAGTCGAGTCGAGTCTACTGAAGCGTTCGGACGTGTTCTTCTAGCGGCAGTAAAGTGAAGTGACTAGTTAGTTGTATAGTAGTGAAGTGGCAGCCCCACAACGAGGTTAAGGAGAGAAGGGGAAATTCTAGATGTCTTTTTCAAGGCGGTAGAATTAAAAGATAAATAAAAGTCTCCCTCATTTGGAGACGCATTTGTTTATTTTTATTTTATTTATATGTACTTTTCTCCTACTAATAAATTATAGGTATTCCCGTTCAGGAACAAATCAAGATGAACAACACTGTGGAGGACAATGTTATGGAAGACGACTCCTCGAGTACCATAAGCTCCAGGAGTGCGACGCCGTTTTCCAACATGGACGTCAAAGATGCGACCATTCATAAGCTCCTTGCAGAGAATGGTACTCTCAAGGAAGAGATTAAAAACCTCAACCAGAAGCTGACCCAAATGAACAAGGACAAGCGGAAACACAAAAAATCCGTTGACCAGGTTGATACGGATGAGGAAGAGCCTAAGCAGGCGAAAACGCGCCAGCCACCACCCCAGCTACTGTAGATGAATCTAGTATCGTACGGTCTGAAGGACACGACAAGGATTGTATATAATTTAGGCCGGAGTCGTGTCGCCGCTACGATACTGATCAACTCTACTTACAAGGGGGATTCAAGTTACCCTTCAGACTCCCCCAAGACGAGAATAGACAAAATTATACTTACTGTGATTGCTACAGTCTGCTCTCTCCGTCGAACTCTTATGTCGGGTAGTGCACTTTTAATGAATATAGCTTATAATTAGCACTTTCTCAGAAACACTTCTTAATAATTAAGACCGTCGATGGATTCTATGAGTATTCGGATAAGTACACAGACTTGGCGGGATCAAAGGTGACCCGCAGAAAGCAATTGTCCGACTCACGCCATAGAATCGCCCGTCGGTCACAAATCTTATAATTAGTGGATCAATAAGAAATCAAATTCAAAATATATTCTCATTTATTGAAATAATTCATAAAATGTAAAAAATATAAATATTCAATACTTAGCTAATGTGTATAAGGCAAACATCAAAGAGCACCACCACTCGGCAAGCCGTTACCTCCCGTAGGAGTGTAACTCATCCAGAGTCGAGAGAACTATGACAATCGACTGTACAAAAAGATTCAGACTCCCAATTAGTAATATTTGTAAAATGTATGCAAAACTTTTAGAAAATTATTCACTTTGAATTTGGCACTAAAATTATCGAAATTATTGTCAAGATGCTTAAAGAAGCTATCTATATGTGTCCGATGGTTTTCCGCTTTTATAAATTTACTAACGGCATAGAACACAAATATACTTATTTTCCGTCGACTCGCCTTCGAGCGATTAGTATGGCGTTGTCCGCCTGAGCCGAGATAAAAAGTATTTTATGTTCGTCGGAATCGACCCTCCGACTTTGAATTCTTTGACTATTTTTCTGTACGTTTTTGCGGTTTTGTATTAGGATTATGCTCCAATCCTTTGAGGAATATTAAATGTGGATTTTGGTTTTTATTGGAAAAACCGTCCCATTGATTTTTTCCTGAATTTTGACGTTTAAAATAGCTACTCGCTACATCCTGACTGAGGATTTCGACTTGTGAACCACCAAATTCGTGGTACTTTCGAAAAACCGAATTCGTGGTACTTTCGAAAAATTCGTCTCGAGGAGCGGTTTTCTGCTTTATTTACGTCTTGTTATTGCATTTTTATAAAAAAAAAAATTGAGATTTTCAATAAATTAAATTCGTTGTACTTCCGAAAATTTGTTGTGCGGAGGGAGAAGAGGTTGCTCTTTTTAATAAATAAATTATTATAACTTTTACATATATTTATTTAACACACTAAATCATGGTAAAAATCAAAGATAAGTAAAATGGAACTGGCAAATAAAATAATTAAAAATGAGACATAATAAAATTGATCAAAAATAATACATATAATAAAAGTGTTCTTACCCAATCATCCTAGTTAGAGGAGATGTGCCTGGACGCCAATGGACTGGCCATCATTAAATGATTCGAGTATTTATATAAATGCTACTTGCTTAGTCGGCATATTCCATATAGGTAGAATATAATTTATAGTTAAGTGAACTCTATTAATTGTTATGTGTTTGAAATATGACACTAAGCTTCCTTTAAATATTGTAACATGCTATAAGTTAAATAAAATACATAAAATTAATTTGGGAAAGATACGAAAATTATTTTACTAGATTTAGGAATCAATTAAGCCTACCTACAGAGAACATGCCAATAAGTAATTTTGAAAACTTAACGGTCCTCGTGGCACAGTTTTCCGTCTTATGCAATTTTATTCGTTGTACTCTCGAAAAACCAAATTCGTGGTACCTTCGAAAATTCAAATTCGTTGTACTTTCGAAAAAATCTGTTGGACGGAGCATTTTTCCGTCCCCCGTGATTTTATGCGTTGCACTTTCGAAAAACCAAATTCGTGGTACTTTGGAAAAGTTCGTCGGGCGGAGCGGTTTTCCGCTCCGTGCAACTTGAAAGTTTTGTCAATTTTTGGAGTACTTTTGAAAATTCGAACGACGGAGCCCAAAGACGATTGACCGTCGTCTCCGAGATGAAAAATTCAATTCAATATTTTGGTCATTTTTAGTGAAATAATTTTTTACGTGGATTTCAATTTAATATGATGCCAAAGGTGTTTAGAAGTCTTTTTACTGATTTAAATATTATTTTTTCATGGGGTTTTTGTCTGAATTTACTTTTTTAGTAAATTGGATATTTTTTCAAATGGATCATTTTACCTGGTTCAATAACACTACCACCAAGCCAAAAGAGGCCTAAGTAGCAAAGGAAATAAAAACTCCGCCAGTCATCCTCAGGAAAAAGAAGACGTGGACGTCTGTCAGCCTCAGGCTGAAAGAAGTAGGTATCAAATACCTAAAAGCCAAGATCGTCGGAGAAGGCATTTCCATAGAGCCCCAAACGGCGGAGGACTATAGGCCGATGACCAGGCTATTCACTTCAGAAAAACGTGAATATTATACGTAGAAGCTACTTAGGGTGGTTATCAGAGGTAGCCCAACTGGAGTAACCAACGAGGACATAAAGGAGGACCTCAAGGGGCAGGGACTGACACCCATATCAGTCCAGCGGATGACCTTCAGGAGGGCAAAACAGGAGATGCCCCTTATCCTCGTTCAAGTCCCCCTGGACCAGGACAGTGTCCTGGAGGTCACAAGATGCTGCTCCCTGGTCGTCAGGGTAGAAGGACAGCGAGCCGCCCCTGTCGTCACCCAGTGCCACCGCTGCCAGCGCTTTGGCCACGCACAGGGTAGGTGCACTGCACAGCCAAAGTGCGTGAAGTGCGGGCAGGCCTACCACTCGGCTGGGGGCCAGAAGCAGAAGGAGAGCCCCGCCAAATGTGCAAATTGCCAAGAGGCTCACCCAGCCAGCTACAGAGGATGCCCCAGTTTCCCTAAGAAACCAGCAAATTCCCGGAAGAGAAACCAGGGACCCAGAGCGAAGACGGCAACGGCAGAGACCAGAAAGGTCACTGCTGGAAGGAGTTACGTTACGCAGATGCGGCGTACGCCAAGAGCAAATCCGCATCTGTAAACAAGGCCAAGACAGAGCCAAAGAAGGGGGTCAAACCCTCGAATTCTGCCGTGGCAAATAATTTCATAGCTGCGCTGGCACAGATGCAGCAGATGTTCTCAGCAGTGAGCGCATTCTTGGCTCAAATGACAAAAATGCTCCAAGAGTAGATGGCTACTACGCTAGTGAAGCCGAAAATCTTGCAGATCGCCTCATGGAACGTAAACGACCTCCGACAGAGGAAGCTAGAAATAGAAGAAATCTTGGAGAAGTACAACATCGACGTGATGGCCCTGCAAGAAAACAAACTTCGCCAGGATAATATCGAACTTCGAATCCCAGGCTACGAAGTCTATAGAGAACAACGCAGAGCAAACGCTGGTGGAGTTGCTCTGCTCGTCAAGAGGACTATAGACCACTACCTCATCGACACGCAGGAACTGGAGAACATGGAAGCCATCGCCAGTAGTTTCAACGGAACGAAACGGCCCACCTAAGATTGTTTCCTGCTACCAGACAACTCAAGTCCACTCCTACAGCATGACCTGGAGGCCCTCATAATACGGGGTACTCAGACGGTGGCTATAGGAGATTTCAACGTCAAATCGCCAATGTGGAATAGCAGGCTCACAAACACCCGTGGACGGGTGATGCTGCGATTCCTAGAAGACCACGAGGGAGACGTGCAAGCGATAGGCTCGGAAGAATCGACGTTTGACAACAGAAGACATAGGCCCGACGTGCTGGACATAGCTCTGCTCAACGAGATGACTTTTACCGCCGAACTTCAAACCGAAGCCGAAGGTTCCTCGGATCACAACCCCATTTTCCTAAAACTAGAAGATGACGTCCTTGAAGAGGAAACTTTTATCAAGAGAAGAACGAACTGGGAACAGTTCCAAGCAATTTTGCAAAGGAACATTGCACACGTGCCCAGAATCCACAGTGAAGAAGAATTAGAAGAGGCCATCATCTCCCTAGAAAACCACATCCAGGCAGCGCTAACGGAAAGCACGACGGAAACTGTAACGAGAAGAGTTGCAATGCCGATGGGAGAACTCCCTGAGGACACCATGCAGCTCATTCAAGACAGAAGGAGGGTTAAGAAACTGGTGCAGAGGACAAGACTCCCAGAACACCGAAGGGAATACAATCAGCTGACTCGGGGAGTTAAAGAAGCCCTGCAAGAACACAGGCAGTACAGGTGGCAACGTCACTTGTAGCCGCTGGACCCTCAGGACAGAAGCATGTGGACCACCCAGAAGGCTCTGCGTGCTAAGCGAAAACCAGTCCCGCCCATCGACGGAGAGAACGATATCATCTACACTCGTCAGGAAAAAGCCGAGGCTTTTGCCGACAGCTTAGAACTACAGTGTAGAGAAAACCAGATCGACGACGAGGACGACGACTGGCTGGACGACGTAACACGCAGAGTTAGAAGGCTGGGACGCATGCCGGATGAAGAAATAATCCCCCCGACTTCTCCAGAAGAAGTCTGAGAAGCCTCAAGCCCCGCAAAGCTCCAGGGTGCGACGGAATAGGAAATATGGTACTCAAGAAACTACCCCTCAAATGAGTAGCAGCAATGGTGAACATCATCAACGCTATCCTGAGACTACGTTATTTCCCCACCAAGTGGAAGAAAGCCGACGTCATCAAGATTCCCAAGCCAGGTAAGAATTTAACCTTCCCTTCCATTTACAGGCCCATCAGTCTTCTACCGGCGATGAGCAAAGTAGCAGTGAAGATTATCTTGAAAAGACTTAAAACCCTGACCGATGACTGCAGATCATCCCAGATGAGCAGTTCGCCTACAGAACCGAGCACTCCACCGAGCTCGAAGTATTACGTCTAACGGAACACATCACGGAGGGTTTCAACCATCGACAAGTCACAGGAGCGATCTTCCTCGATGTAGCCAAGGCCTTCGACAGGGTTCGGCACGATGGTCTTCTGGCAAAGATGGTGTCGATGGGTTATCCCGTCGTCATCGTCAAACTAGTGAGATCCTCCCTTCACGGGAGGCAACACCGTGTGAAGATTGCCGACAAGCTGTCCAACTACAGGCCTATGGAAGCAGGCGTGCCGCAGGGATCGGTACTCTCTCCCACCTGTTCACCGTCTACACCTCCGACATGCCAAGAACCGCAAGCACCTCTTTGGCGCTTTACGCAGACGACACGGCCATCATCGCAAGATCATGGAGCGCAGGACTTGCCACCCGCAACGTCCAGAAAGCCGCATTCCTTCTGGAAGAGTGGTGCAACAAGTGGAAAGTCAAAGTTAATGCTGAGAAGAGCAAAGCCATACTCTTCAAGAGAGTGAGGAAGCAAACTCCCACAGGACACGTCTCCATGAACGGCGACAACATCCAATGGCACACTCAGGTGCGCCGTGGATGCACCTTGGTTTGTCAGAAACGCCGACATCTTCAGAGACCTGGAATACACCCCGGTAACTGAAGTCATCCAGGACAGAGCGAAGAAACTATACGCCCGTGTAGCAGAGCATGGGAATCCGCTAGTCAGACAGGCGATTGACTACGACCCCAACGACGCTCCTAGACACAAGAAGCCGAAGCTCCAGACCCTGGATAATGGGTAAGTATAACTAACCTTCCTTTCAGCCCGATCTTCAAGCCACGCCGCAACCAAACACCCAAATCACCTGATCCCGGGGGTATTCAGCAAACAACCAGCTAGGTACCCTTACCCTAGCCCGAGCCGGCCTCCGCGCTAATACAAGCGTCCTGGGCCGAGCACAATCCTTGAGCTACACAACCCAAAACTTCCTTCAGACGAAATCGGAGCACAAGATGCCAATTGGCACCCTGGGCTCCGACTAGTCACACACCCCCAAACCCTTCCAAACTCCGAAAGGGTGCGGCAACAGTCGTTCCCCCTCACGACAGACGAAAGACGCTCCCGGTAGCCGACATGCCAGAGAAGAAAGAAATTCAAGACAGAACAGCGCCAGAAGAGCGCCAGAAGAAACGACCCAGCTGGCAGGGTCCAACAGCCAGGACCAGGGGAGGTCTGCTGACTTCGCCTACACCGTCTGCATTTGCAGGTGGGGTAGTCGTAATAAGCAGGCCCACCCCTTACGAGGCCGGTCCAGGTCTACCGCGATGATTGGAGCAAGGAGCTCAAAGCTCGACCCCTATCATCCGAAACCGTCATCAAAGTCAAGAATATTGGCGCAGCCAGGAATCAGTCGATCAATCACTTCTCCACCGTCTACCAGACAAGTAAGCTCGCTGATTACAGTGCTCCCCTGGCACTTTATTCTTGAACCAAGTGTTTTATTTAAAAGTAGTGAATAATAATAATAATAATAATAATTAATAATTAATTTAAATCCGAATATTAAATAAATAGTGATAAATAATGGCCACTAGAACTGGAAAATCTTTCAACCCCTCCTTGGTTGATACTGAGGGGGATCTATTCAGCCAGTCGACACCCCTGCCGACAGAAGCCAGCACAACGACGTCTAGCGCCGCGACGCCTCGCCCCGGCTCAGTATTCCAAGAAGGCCAGGGATTTTCTGAAGTTTCAACGCCACCCTCCAACGGCACATGGGAAGCCATGAAAGATCTCATCACCGAACACGTGGAGCTGACGCCCGCCCACGACTGTACTACGACAGACACTACCCTGCATGGCACGATCAGCAGCAACTTACCATGATGGCCCCCTACCCTGTAGGGAACGACCAACAGCAGTCAGTCACGATGACCCCCTACCCTGCACGGAACGTCCGACAGCCGGAAGACCCAAATCACGACGAAGTCCGTGGACAGTTTGACCCATAAGAAATTCGTATAGGAGAAAGCTGCAAACATCTCAACGGAGAAAGCAATACTAACACGCGTCGAAAAGTGAGACAGCAATGCTGGAATTGCCGGACTTTCCCATTTACCATCGGGTCAGTTCGAGTTTGTCAACAAGATTTTATGCTCTTAAAGCGCATGCGCGGAGATATTTCATGATAAACCAAAGATGTTTAATACATAAACGGGTGCTACCAACCAGACACTCCCGTGTTCGGCTGGTTACAACTAAACCCGGAGCAACCAGCGGCGTTGCCAGACTGCCACCGTTTTCTCTACATTTTCCGATCGTTCAACGTTATTGCGTTTGACCAATTTAAAATTCCCCGCTTTAAACGACTTTTGTCTCTGATCTTTGACAACAGTGCGAAGGTTTGCGACAGGACGCCAACTAGAAGCTAGGCATGTGCATAGATAGCACGAGTGTTTAAGTTGGGCTCGGAGTGGGAGAGCGAATGGGCGGTTCTTAACTTGAAAAATGCGGGATATGTTGTATATGGAATTGAAGATAGGGTTGGACAATCTATTGTATTAAACATCTTTGGCTAAGTCTGGCTGCTGTCTTCACACCGATGGTTGTTCTTAGGTTTAAGTTGTGGGGTATTATCCCGTGAAATAAGAATTTCGTAACGTCGAAACGCCATTTAGTGGCGCCCTCTGCCTAACGGGTCTGTAAACTGATCCGAGACCACGTGTTAAGTGCAGGGTTGGCTTTTGGATGTCGCTAGTAGTTAATTCAGTCGAAATTTATATTATTTTATTCCTTTGCTATCTACACCATTTAGTAGAATTGTTGTTCAATTGCCGGAAACTAATAGAGAACGGCTAAGTAGAGCTCGGGAGCCTAGTACCTAACTAAGGGATCAATGCATTTAGTTTAAATTGTTATCTTTCCGTACAGGTACGATATTAGAGCCTTACCCAAATATTTAATCGAAGCCTACTCTAGCATATAATTTTTATTCCATAGACTATGTTGAAGTCCAATTACGAGTCTCTTTTATTTAATCAAATTTCTTGAACTTCTGAATTATTATCTAACCAAGGGACGAAAACATCCTGGTTTTCCGTGCCGCCTCCACGAACAATGCACACCCGAGATTTCGATCCTACGGTTCTGATTCTACGGTCACGGCACCGGCGTTCAATAATAATAAATAAAGTGTCGCTTACCCTGGTGAAGGAAAAATAGATTCCCGACGGAAAAATATTACCTAGACATTTGATATTCGTTATTCCTGACTGTATAAAGAAAACTCTGTTTTGGTGAGAGGCAACAACACTGATGATAAATGAAAAGTCGACAACAAAATCAGACAGTTATCTATGGTAAACACGATAGAATATGTGCTGAAGGCCCGGCGGTGTGTGGTAGAGTCTTTAACTGGCCCATCGCACTAACCTAATTCTATAAGAGAGACGTCGCCGAAACGACTCACAATAAGATGCAGAAGAGTACGGCTCTCCTGCATCCTATTATTTATTTAAAATATCGACCGAGGCGAGGACAATATTAATTGATCAGTGACAAACAGATGGTGAGGAGCGGATACAGATGGCGAGGAGCGGATGGAACGTCCTCGAAAATTTTGGACTGATGTCAGCAAATAATTAATAGAAAACAGCATTGGTGAGGACGTACGCTTAACGGGCAACCGCGACAACTAGCTTAATTCTTTTAAATATAAAGCAAAAGGAGATCGATGCATGCTCAAAACGTCAGAAGACGTTGTGAATAATAAAACGAAGAATTTAGAATTTTATTTAATTGCTATACATAGGTATTTGTCTTCATGCATCTTATTAAAACTAGCTACCTACAAATTTTACCATCATTTTATTACTGAGTTAATTTTGTTTTTTCTTGGTTGTAAGTACAGCAAATTTCAAACCAACTATGAATATACCAACTGACTTATAAATAACAAATCCTGTGCTAAATATGACAATTAGAATAATAAATAATACATCAAGAAGAAAATAGTTAAACCATGAAATATCAGCTGTTGGACTTCGAAGATGTTTAGTTCCTTTATGTCTGATAACATATTCTGACCACCAGATGACTTTCTCCAGCGATGTCATTGGTTCGTCTCTTAACAATTCTTGAAGATTTTGTATATTTATTTTATATCTGAAAAATATATTTTAATAGAAAAATGTTAATTGGGTATTATATAACAATAATAATAATAACACTTATTAACCACGATACCAGGGTACATATGGCATGTCTGTATAAAAACGATGTAAATATAAACATAAATAATAAGTAAATATACATATTAAAAAAATAGGTTCATATATATATATATATATATATATATATATATATATATATATATATATATATATATATATATATCTAAATATATATATATATATATATATATATATATATATATATATATATATATATATATATATATCTATATATATATATATATTGCTGTGTATCCACACTGTGGAACACTACCTAAGTATCGTGTTTGAAATCATAAATAAAATTCACAAATTTGTATGTATTTTAGAAAATAACCATAACAGTTTTACTTTAACGGATCATACAGAAGCAGGAATATCTGTGGTTTATTTAATTGATTCAAGTTCAATTATTCTCAGCGAGTAGGATGCAGAGAATGAAACTTGATATTGAATACGAGCAAAATATTTAAATAAACATAAAATGAAATAAATTTAGTTTAACAAGGTTATTCTAAATAGTATATAATAAAACATGAACTTATAGAGAATCACAATCTCATTTAAAATGATTTAGAATGAAATTGGAAAACAAAAAAGTAAATTTTATAAAATCTGACATGCATGTGAAAACTTAGGGCTGAAAATCATATTTTGTGTAGAAACACTGTAAATCTACACAAAATGAATATTGAATGAAAGACTATTATCAGTATTTGCAGTGCAGCGTAATTAATTTAGAAATAGTAAGTCCATAGAATACAAAACACTGAATGACATTTTAAGTTTTCAGATATTTTTAAATATCATTGCAGAAAGGTGTTTTGTAAATGATATTTCACATCATGCAGAAAGAAAGGACTAATAGTATGATGTTAAATGTTTGTTGGCGTATCAATTTCTTGTTTTAGTTTATAATATCAGTATTATGTATTATGAAAACTGCAGTACGTTTTTAACTACTAGCATTTTGTGTTTATCATTGCTATTCATCTAAATGTATGAATTAGTATTTATTTGAGATTGGAATTGTTAATTGTAGTTATAAGTAGATTTTAAGAAAGTGTATGTAATATGTCAATATATTTCGAGTAATTACAATTATTCACTTAATCCTGAAAAGTAGAATAAGAAGCTTATCAGGAACATTAAAGAATTAAAAACAGTATTCAATTAAGGTAAAGAACAAACAAAACTGAATAGTTTAAATTTTAAATTAAAATTAAATTTTGAAATATTAGATCAAAATAGAAAAAAACAATTGAAATATTGGAAATTAACCCATTGAAACGACTAAAAATAACAAATCAGTTGATTAGACACCGCTGAACAGCGAGCTGCGAAAAATATTCATCCTCGAATAATTAATAAATTGAAAAGAGAAGAAAAGTGGTGAATAATTTGAAGGTTAGAAAATTACAATCCAGATATATTGATATCAAGAATAAATTGTAAAAGTTGATTAAATATAGGAAGTGAGTATACTTTGAAAGTATTACGAAGTAGATTATCCGGAAAGCAGATTTAGAAGAGGGAAGTATTTGTTAATCCAGTTAGCAAATTTATATGGTGAAGAAATTTCAAACGTCAAGCAAGTGATAGAAATACTTCAAGGAAATCTTGAAAATAAATTGGAGGTTAGAAACAAACGTCAATCCAGTAAAGAAGAAGAAGAAGAGGCCTTGAGAGGTTAAAAAGTCAGTCAAGTGACATAATATTTCAAGGATCATAATAACCAGTTAGAGGTTATAATATAACATTACTCGAGTCGAAAGAAAGACAAGGTAAAGCTTTACAATATCAGAAATCCATGGTACATATTTATTTTAAATAAAGGCCATATTTATCATTTTAGTTAAGTTAGATTTTGTTATTTAAATTTGTTAATTACATTCCAAGTTCAAATTTGTTAATAAATTAATACTTTGTTCGTTCAATACTGAGTTTGATTTATTTAGATTGTTATCTTGATCGATGAGCATTTATTGAACCGACTTCGTTGGACCTTGAGTAAGAGTCATTCTATAGATTGTAGATAATCATGCTAATGGTGTTCTATAGTCTATAATATTAACAACTTTTAAGAAACTGTTTGGCGCCCAGTAAACTTATTTCAATTTACTTTTAAAAAGTAATTTCGAGCGTGTAAAAAATAAAATAGATAGCAGAATATAGAACAATATATATATATATATACAGTGTCCCACTTAAGGGCTAGCCACCCCCGTAAAATTTCTATTTATGAACCGATTTTTGTGTTTTTCTTTTTATTATGTAGATTTCGCAAAAAGGGATTAGAAACATGTTCTATTGCTTCCGGAACTCAAATTCATGGCCAACTACGAGCATTGTTTAAGCGCGAAATATTGAGAACTACTATTAGGGATTTTATTTCTTAGAATATTAGAACGGATTCTTATTCAGGACCATCTAAATACCTACTGTACCAATTTTTGTCATGATAGTAATACAGGGTGGCCCAAAACATTAAAAATAGTTTTTTAAAATAACGATGTTTAAAGTAAAGGAACACGTTACTTTTGTGTTATCTAAACTATTTATTGGTAAAATAATTATTATTTAAGAATTTAATTCATTTCGAAACTTTATAAACAATTACCATAAACCTGTAAAAAAAAAAATTGATTTTAAAATTTTTAAGAACCTGAGCGGTTTGTGTTATTAAAACTTAGTAGGCGTGGAAAACAAAAAATGTTAGTTGGAAACTGTCTGACACTGTCACTGTTTAACTTGCATCTTAGTTCTTTGTTAAATGACTAAAACAACTTAGTTATTACGTATTATTATAAAGAATAATAATGGCTCGTTATTCTTTATAAGAAAAAGTGGAAATTGTGCGATTAGTTGGCGAAGGAACACGAAGTTTTCTTGGAGCTGCCTCAGAGTTTAATATGAGACATCCTGATCGTAAAATTCACCATAATACAGTTGCCAGTATTAACAGTTTTTTTGATCAAAATGGTACTATAAATGACCTCCCCAATCAACACAGAAATCGTATGGTTCCAGGAAATCAAATAATTCTTGAATATTTTAATCAGAATCCACGCTCTAGTATTAGGGAGGCCAGTTTAAATTTAAATATCCCGAAAAACCGCATTTGGAGATGTTTGAAGAAAAATGGCAAGAAACCCTTCAAACCCAAATTTCTGCATACCCTCGAAGTTGGTGACACGGAAAGAAGAATGGAATTCTGTTTGTGGTTGCAAGGCATGTATTTAGAAAATTCTAATTTTCTGAAAAAAATATTGTATACTGACAAGGCAACCTTCACCACAAACGGCGTTGTATCTTCACAGAATATTAGGATGTGGTGTGACGAAAATCCACACTGGGTGGTGGAATGCAAGAGACAATGTTCCGCTAAGGTGAATGTCTGGTGCGGAATCATCAACGAAAAAAATCATTGGACCTTACTTTTTCAATGAAAATTTGAACGGGGCGGCGTTTCTTAGATTTTTAAAAAATGAGTTTAGCAGTGATATTGATGAACTACCTCTGGATTATTGGTATAATTTACATTTACAGTTTGATGGAGCAACAATTCATAATGCCGTTATCGTGAGGAATTGGTTAAAATTAAATTTTCCTAATTGTTGGATAGGGCGCAATAGCCCTTTGATATATTGGCCGCCGCGATCCCCAGACCTCACGCAGCTAGATTCATTTCTATGGGGACAATTAAAAATGAGGTTTATAAATCAAGACCACAAACGAGGTACGAACTTTGCGATCGCATTAGAGTGGCTTGCCGCAATATCACCAGACAAACCCTGAAGAAGCTAATTAATAATAATCGACGGCGAATTGAAAAGTTCATAATGGAAAGTGGTGGTCTAATTGAGATGTATAAAATTTAGTTTCATTTGTAACCAATAAAAATAATACAAAAGTAACATGTTCTTTTACTTTAAACTTCGTTATTTTAAAAAACTATTTTTAATGTTTTGGGCCACCCTGTATTACTATCACGATAAAAATTGGTAGAGTATATATATAGGTGGTCCTGAATAAGAATCCGTTCTAATATTCTAAGAAAAAAATCCCTAATAGTAGTTCTCAATATTTCGCACATAAACAATGCTCGTAGTTGGCCGTGAATTTGAGTTCCGGACGCAATAGAACATGTTCTCATCCCTTTTTGCGAAATCTACATAACAACAAAAAAACACAAAAATCGGTTCATAAATAAAAATTTTACGGGGGTGGCTATTCCTTAAGTGGGACACACTGTGTATATATATATATATATATATATATATATATATATATATATATATATATATATATATATATATATATTAAAACAAAATATTTCTGTCTATCACCTCTATGAATCCTTACTTTCATAAGGATAGTAAACCAAACTGCAATGGAATTGCTAGTCTGGCCGCGTTAAGGATAAAAATCACATTTTATCACAAAACACTTGGTTTTGATTGAAACAAATTCCAGCCGAAAGATTTATACCTAATTAAAGGCAACTCTCGCACCAGTCATCTCGGGCCACTTGCAGACTGCAGTTTCGTGCTGGTGGCGCTCGTCAGTGCAAGGCTTCCCGAGATAACTGAACCGAGAGTTTATTGTTCCCAAGTGAACATTTCGCCGTTGCAGAACGACGAAATGGGGGAAGCTCCATCTAGCGGTCAATATCTGTCTCAATCAAAACAATATCCAGAGGTGATAGACAGAAATATTTTGTTTTAATATATTCTGCCCTCTAGAAGCATGCTCTTGAAATATTACATGCACCCCATGTCGGGATATTGTTTTGATTGAGACAGATATTGACTGCTGGAGCTTCCCCCATTTCGTCGTTCTGCAACGGCGAAATGTTCACTTGGGAACAATAAACTCTCGGGTCAGTCATCTCGGGAAGCCTTGCACTGACGAGCGCCACCAGCGCGAAACTGCAGTCTGCAAGTGGCCCGAGATGACTGGTGCGAGAGTTGCCTTTAATTAGGTATAAATTTTTCGGCTGGTATTTGTTTCAATCAAAACCAAGCGTTTTGTGATAAAATGTGATTTTTATCCTTAACGCGGCCAGACTAGCAATCCATTGCAGTTTGGTTTACTATCCTTATAAAAATAAGGATTCATAGAGGTGATAGACAGAAATATTTTGTTTTAATATATTCTGCCCTCTAGAAGCATGCTCTTGAAATATATATATATATATATATATATATATATATATATATATATATATATATATATATATATATATATATATATATATATATATATATATATTGCTGTGTCTCCACACTGTGGAACACTACCTAAGTATCGTGTTTGAAATCATAAATAAAATTCACAAATTTGTATGTATTTTAGAAAATAACCATAACAGTTTTACTTTAACGGATCATACAGAAGCAGGAATATCTGTGGTTTATTTAATTGATTCAAGTTCACTTGTTCTCAGCGAGTAGGATGCAGAGAATGAAACTTGATATTGAATACGAACAAAATATTTGAATAAACATAAAATGAAGTTAATTTAGTTTAACAAGGTTATTCTAAATAGTATATGATAAAACATGAACTTATAGAGAATCACAATCTCATATAAAATGATTTAGAATGAAATTGGAAAACAAAAAAAGTAAATTTTATAAAATCTGACATGCATGTCAAAACTTAGGGCTGAAAATCATATTTTGTGTAGAAACACTGTAAATCTACACAAAATGAATATTGAATGAAAGACTATCAACAGTAGTTGCAGTGCAGCGTAATTATTTTAGAAATAGTAAGTCCATATATTACAAAACACTGAATGACATTTTAAGTTTTAAGATATTTTCAAATATCATTGCAGAAAGGTGTTTTGTAAATGATATTTCACATCATGCAGAAAGAAAGGACTAATAGTATGATGTTAAATGTTTGGTGGCGTATCAATTTCTTGTTTTAGTTTATAATATAAGTATTCTGTCAGTATGAAAAACTGCAGTACGTTTTTAGCTACTAGCATTTTGTGTTTATCATTGCTATTCATCTAAATGTATGAGTTAGTATTTATTTGAGATTGGAATTGTTAATTGTAGTTATAAGTAGATTTTAAAAAGTATTTGTAATATGTCAATATATTTCGAGTAATTACAATTATTCACTTAATCCTGAAAAGTAGAATAAGAAACTTATCAGGAAAATTAAAGAATTAAAAACAGTATTCAACTAAGGTAAAGAACAAACAAAACTGAATAGTTTAAATTTTAAATTAAAATTAAATTTTGAAATAATAGATCAAAATAGAAAAAGACAATTGAAATATTGGAAATTAACCCATTGAAACGACTAAAAATAACAAATCAGTTGATCAGACACCGCTGAACAGCGAGCTGCGAAAAATATTCATCCTGAAATAATTAATAAATTGAAAAGAGAAGAAAAGTGGTGAATAATTTGAAGGTTAGAAAATTACAATCCAGATATATTGATATCAAGAATAAATTGTAAAAGTTGATTAAATATAAGAAGTGAGTATACTTTGAAAGTATTACGAAGTAGATTATCCGGAAAGCAGATTTAGAAGAGGGAAGTATTTGTTAATCCAGTTAGCAAATTTATATGGTGAAGAAATTTCAAACGTCAAGCAAGTGATAAAAATACTTCAAGGAAATCTTGAAAATAAATTGCAGGTTAGAAACAAACGTCAATCCAGTAAAGAAGAAGAAGAAGAAGCCTTGAGAGGTTAAAAAGTCAGTCAAGTGACATACTATTTCAAGGATCATAATAACCAGTTAGAGGTTATAATATAACATTACTCGAGTCGAAAGAAAGACAAGGTAAAGCTTTACAATATCAGAAATCCATGGTACATATTTATTTTAAATAAAGGCCATATTTATCATTTTAGTTAAGTTAGATTTTGTTATTTAAATTTGTTAATTACATTCCAAGTTCAAATTTGTTAATAAATTAATACTTTGTTCGTTCAATACTGAGTTTGATTTATTTAGATTGTTATCTTGATCAATGAGCATTTATTGAACCGATTTCGTTGGACCCTGAGTAAGAGTCATTCTATAGATTGTAGATGGTCATGCTAATGGTGTTCTATAGTCTATAATATTAACAGCTTTTAAGAAACTGTTTGGCGCTCAATAAAATCATTTCAATTTACTTTCAAAAAGTAATTTCGAACGTATAAAAAATAAAATAGATAGTAGAATATAGAACATTTATGGCTTGTTAACGTGGAGCGATCAGGAAAGCGATTGAATAAGTACAACTTGAGAATAGTTTATCATTTCAAACATACATTTGAAAGATAATAGAACAAATAACTTATTTTGATAGTTTTGACAACAAGGCATTGTCGAATTAAAACAAATACAATTTATATGAGGTTAAAGTCAGGTAAGACAACAACCATGAATCCAGAGGAAACTACACAGGGTACATCCACAGTTGCACAAACACAAGTTGGTGACACAAACACACAACCTGATCCAAACATGCTCCAGAAGTTGATGGAAATGATCACTGGAATAAATAATAGTATTGGAGAAAAAATGGATAAGAATAACCAAACTTTAAAAGAAGACATTAGTCAAAATAACCAGCGACTAGAAGAAAAAATTGGCAACATAAATACACAAATTGGCAACATAAATGTACAAATGGGTCAAAGTATGCAAAAGCTGGAAGAAAGCAATACAGAAGTAAGAAATAAGATTGAAAATCTAGAGAGTAAATGGGAGCGAATGGGAGAGTCAGTCAACGAAGAAATTGGTATTAAGGTAAATGAGGCAGCAAAGGAAATAAGAGAGGAAGTTGTAACAATGTTTGAAGATGGAATGACTGCAGTAGATAGTAGAATGAAGAAACAGGAGGATACATATGATAGCAAAATAAAAGAACAGGATAGCAAGATAGAACAGAACACGAAGTTGTTGAAGGATACCACACGTACACAATTAACACAATTACCCACACATACTTACACATGCAACAAAACACCATTTTATTTTTACGGAGATAACCGCATACACCCTAAAATTTTCATTTCACGTTTGAAACAACACATGGAAACACAACACGTAAATGCAAACCTAAAAGCAAACATACAAGACATGTTAAAGGGAGAAGCGGAAATCTGGTATTCAGTTATAATGGACAGGTTTGAGACTATAGAGGAATTTGAAGCTCTAGTCTTAAAACAATATTGGAGTGATTACACTCAGTTAACAATAAGACAAGACCTATTTAATGGTAATTATGTAGGAAATAAAGGTATTTCTAGGGAAAACTATGTACTTAGAAAAGTATATAATATTAGACATCTAGAACCAAAATTCACAGAAAGTGAAATGGTCAGATATTTAGCTAGGCATTTTTCAGGGGATATCCAGAATGTCATTATTACGCAAAGAATTGCAAAGTTAGATGATTTAATTGATTATTTAAGAGAATTAGATGATTATCATCAGAGTTTTGATAGGAAGGCTAGTCAAAATAGGGAGAATAATAGTAGGTATTATAACAAATGGGGTTATGATCAGAATAGGAATGAGAATGATAGAAGAGAAAGGCAAGGTTATGGTCAATATGATAGGAAGGAAAAGCAGGGTTATGGTCGTCAATATGACAATGATAGAAAGGAACGAGGGGGTTATGAGAAACGTCAATATGACAATGATAGGTATGAAAAGCAGGGTTATGAGAAACGTCAATATGACAATGATAGGAATGAAAAGCAGGGTTATGAGAAACGTCAATATGACAATGATAGAAAGGAACGAGGAGGTTATGGTCAATATAAATATGACAATTATAGGAATGAACAGCAGGGTTTTGAGAAACGTCATGATGATAATGATTGCAGAGAGAGAGGGGGTTATGTTAAAAATAATGAATCGTATGCACAAGTGGCTAATATCAATATTCAAAGGGGAAATAGAGTAGATGAAAACACGCACTCTAATATGAATAAAATAGAAACAGCACAAGTAAATGATAGAAATAGAAATCAGGATTTTTAGATAAATTTGTTTTAAATGTAGGTAATAATTGTAAAAAAATAGGCGACTGTATAGAAAATGATGTTATATTGGGAGACGACATCTTATTAGGAAAAAAGGCAAATATTGTATTAGGAGAAAGAATCCTAAAAGTAGAAGGTGAAAGAATACCTTTCTGTAGTATTAATGAATTAAATGGCAAATGTGCCGAAATAGTTAATGAATTGAATGGCAAAGGTGCCGAAATAGTTAATGAATTGAATGGCAATGATGCCGAAATAAATAATGTATCAAATGGCATAGAGTCCAATAATGATAATGAATTTTGCGGTGAGCATATAGTGGGAACCACATGTGTTCAAATAAATAATGATAATAAGCCTGAAACCTTTCTGATAAGTCGTTACTCCAAATATGATAGCATTTTAAAAATTTGTCTCAAAAATACAAAAATTCAATTGATTATGAACCTATAATAGCAAAGGGCTATGCGCAACAACTTGAAGTAGGTAATCTTTTAAATGGAAACGAAAATGTTTTAAATTATAATAAGAAATAATCATTACCGGGAAGTTGTCACATGGGGATAAATTATCCATATGATCCAGGATAGATTACTCTTAAGTTATCCAAATGATCCTGAGTAGATCAGTTTTAAATTGTAAATAAACTTTGACAGTGTGAATGTCACATCATGTTGTTAAAACTAACAAAATTTTCACATGTCAAAATTCTATTAGTTTAGGGGGTTTTATGCTGTGTCTCCACACTGTGGAACACTACCTAAGTATCGTGTTTGAAATCATAAATAAAATTCACAAATTTGTATGTATTTTAGAAAATAACCATAACAGTTTTACTTTAACGGATCATACAGAAGCAGGAATATCTGTGGTTTATTTAATTGATTCAAATTCACTTGTTCTCAGCGAGTAGGATGCAGAGAATGAAACTTGATATTGAATACGAACAAAATATTTGAATAAACATAAAATGAAGTTAATTTAGTTTAACAAGGTTATTCTAAATAGTATACAGTGTGTTTCACTTCTCGTGAAGACACCCCTGTATCTTCTTTATTTGTGGCCTAATTAATTTCAAATTTTTATGAGGTTTACAACTCTGTAAGGCGACTTTAATCAACACATAAATGTCGTTTAGATATAAAACCTCGGCTTACTGCGATAAAAAGAAAATCGAGATTTTCGAGAAATCATAGTAGGCTTAGATATAGATGAAAATTTTATTATTAAAAGTTGTTCAGAATCACTAGATATGCCCCCCTATAAAATTTGGTGAAAATCGGAATACTTTGAAAAAAAAATTTTTGTTTCACTTCTCGTGAAGACACCCCTGTATCTTCTTTATTTGTGGCCGAATTAATTTCAAATTTTTATGAGGTATACAACTCTGTAAGGCGACTTTAATCAACACATGAATGTCGTTTAGATATAAAACCTCGGCTTACTGCGATAAAAAGAAAATCGAGATTTTCGAGAAATCATAGTAGGCTTAGATATAGATGAAAATTTTATTAATAAAAGTTGTTCAGAATCACTAGATATGCCCCCCTATAAAATTTGGTGAAAATCGGAATACTTTGAAAAAAAAATTTTTGTTTCACTTCTCGTGAAGACACCCCTGTATCTTCTTTATTTGTGGCCGAATTAATTTCAAATTTTTATGAGGTATACAACTCTGTAAGGCGACTTTAATCAACACATGAATGTCGTTTAGATATAAAACCTCGACTTACTGCGATAAAAAGAAAATCGAGATTTTCGAGAAATCATAGTAGGCTTAGATATAGATGAAAATTTTATTAATAAAAGTTGTTCAGAATCACTAGATATGCCCCCCTATAAAATTTGGTGAAAATCGGAATACTTTGAAAAAAAAATTTTTGTTTCACTTCTCGTGAAGACACCCCTGTATCTTCTTTATTTGTGGCCGAATTAATTTCAAATTTTTATGAGGTATACAACTCTGTAAGGCGACTTTAATCAACACATGAATGTCGTTTAGATATAAAACCTCGACTTACTGCGATAAAAAGAAAATCGCAATTTTCGAGAAATCATAGTAGGCTTAGATATAGACGAAAATTTTGTTAATAATAGTTGTTCAGAATCACTAGATATGCCCCCCTATAAAATTTGGTGAAAATCGGAAAACTTTGAAAAAAAATTTTTTTTTCATCTCGTGAAGACACCCCATCTTTTTTTTATTTGTGATCGAATTTTAAGACTAATTTATTTTAAAAAATGTATCAATTATACAACTCTATAAAATGACTTTATCCAACCCACAGAGAGAACTTTTTCCAACAAACGAAAGTCGTGAACAAAAATCATGATTCAATAAAACGCTAAAAGGGCCACTTTTTATTACATATCAAGTTGTAACACTGTTCCTTTTTTTTTGTTTTTTTCGTTGTCAATGTTCTTGAGGAGTAACTTTCCATCATATCCTTCTTATCGACTCAGAATTTTAGGAACATTAGGGGTTTTTTGATTTTTTGTTTTAAATGTTAAGAGTGCCGTGAAATTAACTGTCAATAACTATTTTGTTTATTTCTCCATTCTTACTTTTATGACAGAAGTGATTATTGTTATTTATTGTTCAGTTCGTAAGTTTAATTATTTAATTTTTTTAATCATAATGGTTAGAATTCTTTTAACCACTGATGAAAAAGTAGAAATAATAAAGATAGTCGGTGAAAATGTACGGTCTTCAAGAGAAGCTGCAGAAGAATTTAATTTAAGACATCCTCTAAGACGACCAATACACCATGGTACCGTTGCAAGAATATGTCACTTGTTCAATACAACTGGTAATGTGCTTAAACCGAGAGTACATCTCAGTCGAAGACATGGAGAGGATGACGTTATATTAGCGGCGTTTAACGCCAATCCCACTACCAGCCTTAGAAATATGGCTCGTGACCTCAATTTGTCGGCGTCAAAAATTTGGAGATGTTTAAAACGCCATAAGTTACAACCGTTTAAACCAAAATTTGTACATACCTTGGAGGAAGGTGATGAAGAGAGAAGACTAGAATATTGTTTATGGATCCAAGGTAATTATTTAAATAATAGAGACTTCTTGAAGAAAGTAATTTTCACGGACGAAGCAACTTTCTCCACCAACGGGGTAGTATCATCACAAAATTCTAGATACTGGGCAGTAGAAAATCCTGATTGGATAATAAATTGTAAAAGGCAATATTCCCAGAAGGTAAATGTGTGGTGTGGAATTTTTAATGAAACAATAATAGGGCCGTTCTTCTTTTTTCAAAATATAAATGCGTTACATATGCTACAATTTTTAAATAATGATCTGTGGAATGCAATAGTCGATTTTCCTTTGGAACAATTGTATTTCCAACTCGACGGAGCATCTATCCATAATTCCGTAGTAGTAAGAGCATGGATGAACGAACATTTTCCCCAAAGATGGATAGGACGAAATAGCCCTCTAATACATTGGCCACCCAGATCTCCTGATCTCACTCCCATGGATTTTTATTTTTGGGGTCATATTAAAAATAAAGTTTATAAGACCAGACCTCAAAATGTGGAGCAGCTTTGTGTGAGGATAAGGCACGCGTGTTTAGAAGTTACGGCTCAAGAACTGCGAAGAGTTGTAATAAATAGCAGAAAGCGGATTGAGAAGTGTATTACACTTGAGGGTGGGTTAGTAGAAAGGGGCCGAATATAATAGTATAATAAGTGGCATTTTAGTCATTCACTGTAAATACTGTTTCATTACCTTTTATTTAATAAATAATTTTAATAATAATTGTGCACGACTCATTTGTTGGAAAAAGTTCTCTCCGTATGTTTGGACAATATCGCTGTGTAACTGATAATTTTTTTAAAATAAATTAGTCTTGAAATTCTGTAACAAATAAAAAAGATACGTGTTTTCACGAGAAGTGAAACAAAAATTTTTTGTTCAACATATTCCAATTTTCACCAAATTTTATAGGGTGGCATATCTAGTGATTCTGAACAACTATTATTAACAAAATTTTCGTCTATATCTAAGCCTACTATGATTTCTGGAAAATTGCGATTTTCTTTTTATCGCAGTAAGCCGAGGTTTTATATCTAAACGACATTTATGTGTTGATTAAAGTGGCATTATAGAGTTGTATACCTCATAAAAATTTGAAATTAATTCGGCTATAAATAAAGAAGATACAGGGGTGTCTTCACGAGAAGTGAAACAAAAAAATTTTTTTTCAACGTATTCCAATTTTCACCAAATTTTATAGGGTGGCATATCTAGTGATTCTGGACAACTTTTATTAACAAAATTTTCGTCTATATCTAAGCCTACTATGATTTCTCGAAAATTGCGATTTTCTTTTTATCGCAGTAAGCCGAGGTTTTATATCTAAACGACATTTATGTGTTGATTAAAGTCGCCTTACAGAGTTGTATACCTCATAAAATTTTGAAATTAATTCGGCCACAAATAAAGAAGATACAGGGGTGTCTTCACGAGAAGTGAAACACACTGTATAATAAAACATGAACTGATAGAGAATCACAATCTCATATAAAATGATTTAGAATGAAATTGGAAAACAAAAAAAGTAAATTTTATAAAATCTGACATGCATGTCAAAACTTAGGGCTGAAAATCATATTTTGTGTAGAAACACTGTAAATCTACACAAAATGAATATTGAATGAAAGACTATCAACAGTAGTTGCAGTGCAGCGTAATTATTTTAGAAATAGTAAGTCCATATATTACAAAACACTGAATGACATTTTAAGTTTTAAGATATTTTCAAATATCATTGCAGAAAGGTGTTTTGTAAATGATATTTCACATCATGCAGAAAGAAAGGACTAATAGTATGATGTTAAATGTTTGGTGGCGTATCAATTTCTTGTTTTAGTTTATAATATAAGTATTCTGTCAGTATGAAAAACTGCAGTACGTTTTTAGCTACTAGCATTTTGTGTTTATCATTGCTATTCATCTAAATGTATGAGTTAGTATTTATTTGAGATTGGAATTGTTAATTGTAGTTATAAGTAGATTTTAAAAAGTATTTGTAATATGTCAATATATTTCGAGTAATTACAATTATTCACTTAATCCTGAAAAGTAGAATAAGAAACTTATCAGGAAAATTAAAGAATTAAAAACAGTATTCAACTAAGGTAAAGAACAAACAAAACTGAATAGTTTAAATTTTAAATTAAAATTAAATTTTGAAATAATAGATCAAAATAGAAAAAGACAATTGAAATATTGGAAATTAACCCATTGAAACGACTAAAAATAACAAATCAGTTGATCAGACACCGCTGAACAGCGAGCTGCGAAAAATATTCATCCTGAAATAATTAATAAATTGAAAAGAGAAGAAAAGTGGTGAATAATTTGAAGGTTAGAAAATTACAATCCAGATATATTGATATCAAGAATAAATTGTAAAAGTTGATTAAATATAAGAAGTGAGTATGCTTTGAAAGTATTACGAAGTAGATTATCCGGAAAGCAGATTTAGAAGAGGGAAGTATTTGTTAATCCAGTTAGCAAATTTATATGGTGAAGAAATTTCAAACGTCAAGCAAGTGATAGAAATACTTCAAGGAAATCTTGAAAATAAATTGGAGGTTAGAAACAAACGTCAATCCAGTAAAGAAGAAGAAGAAGAAGCCTTGAGAGGTTAAAAAGTCAGTCAAGTGACATACTATTTCAAGGATCATAATAACCAGTTAGAGGTTATAATATAACATTACTCGAGTCGAAAGAAAGACAAGGTAAAGCTTTACAATATCAGAAATCCATGGTACATATTTATTTTAAATAAAGGCCATATTTATCATTTTAGTTAAGTTAGATTTTGTTATTTAAATTTGTTAATTACATTCCAAGTTCAAATTTGTTAATAAATTAATACTTTGTTCGTTCAATACTGAGTTTGATTTATTTAGATTGTTATCTTGATCAATGAGCATTTATTGAACCGATTTCGTTGGACCCTGAGTAAGAGTCATTCTATAGATTGTAGATGGTCATGCTAATGGTGTTCTATAGTCTATAATATTAACAGCTTTTAAGAAACTGTTTGGCGCTCAATAAAATCATTTCAATTTACTTTCAAAAAGTAATTTCGAACGTATAAAAAATAAAATAGATAGTACAATATAGAACAATATATATATATATATATATATATATATATATAGATATATATATATATATATATAGATATATATATATATATATATATATATATATATATATATATATATATATATATATATATATATATATATATATATATATATATATATATATATATATATATATATATATATATATATATATATATATATATATATATATATAGTGTACAGGGAAATGGATGGAATCGCGGGATACGCTATTACGTAAAAGAAAAATGGTTTTATGGGTAAGCCCGCAGAAAAAATGATGCAACCGTGGACACGTGTTTCGGACTTATTAGTCCTCATCAGCACGGTATAGCTAAATTGAAAGGATAGGCACAACTTAGGACAACAAAGATAGGAGACACACAAACGGAACCACTGACAGGAAGCCAGTCGCACATTTGTGGCTTCAGCTGGAAGACCCTGGGGATTCAGGGCAACGATTCCATACATTTCCCTGTACTTTGTAAATTCCTGGGTCGGAAAAGTCCACGCAGGTAGCCTTACAGTTGCCTCCGTGGCGACGTTGGTTGTTGCCCTGAATCCCCAGGGTCTTCCAGCTGAAGCCACAAATGTGCGACTGGCTTCCTGTCAGTGGTTCCGTTTGTGTGTCTCCTATCTTTGTTGTCCTAAGTTGTGCCTATCCTTTCAATTTAGCTATACCGTGCTGATGAGGACTAATAAGTCCGAAACACGTGTCCACGGTTGCATCATTTTTTCTGCGGGCTTACCCATAAAACCATTTTTCTTTTATATATATATATATATATATATATATGAAAAATACTAGGTTCACGGGTTGAACCGCGTCTGAGATTATTGGAGTCTCGACGTTTCGGCTCCCACTTTGGAGCCATTTTCAAGAGAAAGGGGGGGGAAGAAGAATCGATAATGTATGGGATATGGGAGGTCTAGTCTAGGAAGTGTAAGGAATGGTTCGAGTCCGGGGCCTCAATCTGCCTACTCCCCAGGTCGAACCGTGGTTCGTCTCTAAGATCTCAATCTCAGTTCTTAGAGAGAACCGACGAGTTGTGGGTTGGGGTGAGGTATTTATAGTAGGGTTGGTGGGTGTGGCGAGCACTGGTGCAGAACGGTTGCGCATGGTAGGAGGGTCGCTGTGTGGTCTTGGTAAGGGTTGTATAGTTAGTGGAGTTATTAGTGATTTCCAAGCAGTTGGAAGTCGAAGACTGTCGTCCCTTTTGTTTAAACAATTGGGACGCTTCTCGATTTCAATTGCTTCGCGGATCGTTCGTGTTTTTAGGGAATATAAAGGTGCTATTGTTTTTGTGTTGTCAAAGTCTATGTTATGTCCAGTCTGGAGACGGTGTTGGGCTAAGGATGAGGTAGGATCAGTTTTTCTGACCGCTAAGCGATGTTCGTATACCCTGTTGTTAATGCGTCTGTTTGTTTGTCCAATGTAAGTTTGGGGACAGTCGGAGCAAGGTATTTCGTAAACGCCATGGGAGTCATTAGGGACTTGGTCTTTTGGGGACTTGATAAGGTTGGAAATAGTCTGTTGTGTTGTGAATATTGTTTTTATGTTGTTTGCTTTTAGGACTTTGGAGATTCGGTCTGTGACACCTTTGATGTAAGGTAGGAAGGCTTTGTGTTGTTCTGGTAGGGATGTGTCCGGATGTTGTGTTTGGGATGGGTTCTGTGCTTTATTTATGGTCCGACTTATATGGTTTCTGTCGTAGCCGTTTTGTAGGAGTGCGTGTTCTAATGTGTGCAATTCAGTTTGTCTGTTGTGGCTGTCAGTTAGTCTGAGGGATCTTGTTATGAGGGTGTTGACGACCGAATTTATTTGTGAGGGATGGTGATGGGAGTTTGCATTTAAGTAACGGTTTGTGTGGGTTGGTTTTCGGTAAACAGAGTAAGAAAATTGGTTTGTGTTATTTTTGGTGATAAGGACATCTAGGAAAGGCAGAGATGAATTATTCTCTACTTCCATGGTGAACTGTATCTTGGGATGGATGTTGTTTAAATGGGATAAGAATGTATTTAGGGAATCCCTACCGTGCGGCCAGATGACGAAGGTGTCATCAACGTATCTTAACCAGCACGTAGGTTTTAGGTCAGAATTACTGAGGGCTTGAGTTTCGAAGTGGTCCATGAAGATATTGGCTATGACGGGGGATAGAGGTGATCCCATAGGGGCTCCACTTATTTGTTTATAAAATTTATTTTGGAAGAGAAAATAGGTGTTTGACAAGCAATGTTCTAGGAGGGATAGGGTACTGGGAGAAATGTCGTGTTTGGTTTTAAGAGTGTTTAGGGCTTCAGAGAGTGGGATATTCGTGAATAATGATATAATGTCGAAACTGACTAGTATATCATTCTGCGAAATAGGATATTGTTGCAGGAGGTCGATAAAATGAGCGGAGTTTTTGACATAGGATGACGCCCTTTCGGCGATAGGTTGAAGGGCGCTGGCTAAGTGTCCAGCTAGTTTGTGGGTTGGGGAACGAAAGGCACTAACAATGGGTCTTAAAGGAATGTTTGGTTTGTGAATTTTAGGAAGCCCGTAAATTCTAGGAATTCGAGAAGACTTTTCTCGTGGAATTAGGGATTTACCGATATCTGGATGGAGGTCAGAGTTGTTGATGATTGTCTTGGTTTTCTTTTCCAGATAGGTAGTAGGGTCGTGTTGAATTGGTTTGTAATCAGTACTTGTTACTAGGTCGTTCATTTTTCGTAGGTAGTCAGATGTATTGAGGATGACAGTGGCGTTACCTTTGTCTGCTGGTAGGATAGTCAGTTCGTCATTGTTATATAAGTCTTTTAGGGCTCGTCTTTCTCGTAAGGGTAGGTTGGATTTGGGAGGTTTAGCTGTTCGAAGTATTCTGGAAATGTCTTGTCTGGTGTCTTCAGCTTGGTTGTCTGGAAGGTGGGATATAGAGTTTTCGACTTGGGAAATAATAGCCTCAGTTGGGATGGAGTTAGGGGAAATAGCAAAGTTGAAACCTTTAGCTAAAGCTTGAAGAGCTGGATCACTGATGGGAAAGTCGGAAAAGTTATGGACTACATTATTGGGATCTATTGGAGGGGTGGAGTGTGGTTTCTGTTTAGTGATGAGCTGTGAGAGTTTTTGTTTTTGTGTGGTAGTCTTTTGTTCTGCTATGTGTTGTGCTGTATCGTTAGAGAGTCGGTCAAAAGTGTCCCAAAGTATTGGATGAATGAAAGAAGTGTGGATCTGGGAGTAGGTTTTGTATATCAATGTGTTGGTGGTGTTGAGGTTACGTCTTGTGTTATGTATGGAATTTCTAAGTAGAGCAGAGTTTGCCTTATCTAGAATTCTGGAAATGGAGCGGGATTTAGTGTGATGTTTAAGTTGTAAAGATTTTGGAATGACCTGATGATCACGACAGGCTTTTAGGAAGGTAAGATCACAAAGGAGTTTGGATTTGCGGATAAGAAGTTTACTATAGGTCTTAGTCAGAGAATAAATTTCCTCCCCGTAAAGGCGAATGAAATGTTCGGATAGGTTTCCGCGGTTGTCTGTATGAAAAATACTAGGTTCACGGGTTGAACCGCGTCTGAGATTATTGGAGTCTCTAGAGACTCCAATAATCTCAGACGCGGTTCAACCCGTGAACCTAGTATTTTTCATACAGACAACCGCGGAAACCTATCCGAACATTTCATTCGCCTTTACGGGGAGGAAATTTATTCTCTGACTAAGACCTATAGTAAACTTCTTATCCGCAAATCCAAACTCCTTTGTGATCTTACCTTCCTAAAAGCCTGTCGTGATCATCAGGTCATTCCAAAATCTTTACAACTTAAACATCACACTAAATCCCGCTCCATTTCCAGAATTCTAGATAAGGCAAACTCTGCTCTACTTAGAAATTCCATACATAACACAAGACATAACCTCAACACCACCAACACATTGATATACAAAACCTACTCCCAGATCCACACTTCTTTCATTCATCCAATACTTTGGGACACTTTTGACCGACTCTCTAACGATACAGCACAACACATAGCAGAACAAAAGACTACCACACAAAAACAAAAACTCTCACAGCTCATCACTAAACAGAAACCACACTCCACCCCTCCAATAGATCCCAATAATGTAGTCCATAACTTTTCCGACTTTCCCATCAGTGATCCAGCTCTTCAAGCTTTAGCTAAAGGTTTCAACTTTGCTATTTCCCCTAACTCCATCCCAACTGAGGCTATTATTTCCCAAGTCGAAAACTCTATATCCCACCTTCCAGACAACCAAGCTGAAGACACCAGACAAGACATTTCCAGAATACTTCGAACAGCTAAACCTCCCAAATCCAACCTACCCTTACGAGAAAGACGAGCCCTAAAAGACTTATATAACAATGACGAACTGACTATCCTACCAGCAGACAAAGGTAACGCCACTGTCATCCTCAATACATCTGACTACCTACGAAAAATGAACGACCTAGTAACAAGTACTGATTACAAACCAATTCAACACGACCCTACTACCTATCTGGAAAAGAAAACCAAGACAATCATCAACAACTCTGACCTCCATCCAGATATCGGTAAATCCCTAATTCCACGAGAAAAGTCTTCTCGAATTCCTAGAATTTACGGGCTTCCTAAAATTCACAAACCAAACATTCCTTTAAGACCCATTGTTAGTGCCTTTCGTTCCCCAACCCACAAACTAGCTGGACACTTAGCCAGCGCCCTTCAACCTATCGCCGAAAGGGCGTCATCCTATGTCAAAAACTCCGCTCATTTTATCGACCTCCTGCAACAATATCCTATTTCGCAGAATGATATACTAGTCAGTTTCGACATTATATCATTATTCACGAATATCCCACTCTCTGAAGCCCTAAACACTCTCAAAACCAAACACGACATTTCTCCCAGTACCCTATCCCTCCTAGAACATTGCTTGTCAAACACCTATTTTCTCTTCCAAAATAAATTTTATAAACAAATAAGTGGAGCCCCTATGGGATCACCTCTATCCCCCGTCATAGCCAATATCTTCATGGACCACTTCGAAACTCAAGCCCTCAGTACTTCTGACCTAAAACCTACGTGCTGGTTAAGATACGTTGATGACACCTTCGTCATCTGGCCGCACGGTAGGGATTCCCTAAATACATTCTTATCCCATTTAAACAACATCCATCCCAAGATACAGTTCACCATGGAAGTAGAGAATAATTCATCTCTGCCTTTCCTAGATGTCCTTATCACCAAAAATAACACAAACCAATTTTCTTACTCTGTTTACCGAAAACCAACCCACACAAACCGTTACTTAAATGCAAACTCCCATCACCATCCCTCACAAATAAATTCGGTCGTCAACACCCTCATAACAAGATCCCTCAGACTAACTGACAGCCACAACAGACAAACTGAATTGCACACATTAGAACACGCACTCCTACAAAACGGCTACGACAGAAACCATATAAGTCGGACCATAAATAAAGCACAGAACCCATCCCAAACACAACATCCGGACACATCCCTACCAGAACAACACAAAGCCTTCCTACCTTACATCAAATGTGTCACAGACCGAATCTCCAAAGTCCTAAAAGCAAACAACATAAAAACAATATTCACAACACAACAGACTATTTCCAACCTTATCAAGTCCCCAAAAGACCAAGTCCCTAATGACTCCCATGGCGTTTACGAAATACCTTGCTCCGACTGTCCCCAAACTTACATTGGACAAACAAACAGACGCATTAACAACAGGGTATACGAACATCGCTTAGCGGTCAGAAAAACTGATCCTACCTCATCCTTAGCCCAACACCGTCTCCAGACTGGACATAACATAGACTTTGACAACACAAAAACAATAGCACCTTTATATTCCCTAAAAACACGAACGATCCGCGAAGCAATTGAAATCGAGAAGCGTCCCAATTGTTTAAACAAAAGGGACGACAGTCTTCGACTTCCAACTGCTTGGAAATCACTAATAACTCCACTAACTATACAACCCTTACCAAGACCACACAGCGACCCTCCTACCATGCGCAACCGTTCTGCACCAGTGCTCGCCACACCCACCAACCCTACTATAAATACCTCACCCCAACCCACAACTCGTCGGTTCTCTCTAAGAACTGAGATTGAGATCTTAGAGACGAACCACGGTTCGACCTGGGGAGTAGGCAGATTGAGGCCCCGGACTCGAACCATTCCTTACACTTCCTAGACTAGACCTCCCATATCCCATACATTATCGATTCTTCTTCCCCCCCCTTTCTCTTGAAAATGGCTCCAAAGTGGGAGCCGAAACGTCGAGACTCCAATAATCTCAGACGCGGTTCAACCCGTGAACCTAGTATTTTTCATACAGACAACCGCGGAAACCTATCCGAACATTTCATATATATATATATATATATATATATATATATGTGAAAACTACTAGGTTCACGGGTTGAACCGCGTCTGAGATTATTGGAGTCTCGACGTTTCGGCTCCCACTTTGGAGCCATTTTCAAGAGAAAGAGGAAGAAGAATCGATGATGTATGGGATATGGGAGGGTCTAGTCTAGGAAGTGTAAGGAATGGTTCGAGTCCGGGGCCTCAATCTGCTGGAGCCCCTATGGGATCACCTCTATCCCCCGTCATAGCCAATATCTTCATGGACCACTTCGAAACTCAAGCCCTCAGTACTTCTGACCTGAAACCTACGTGCTGGTTAAGATACGTTGATGACACCTTCGTCATCTGGCCGCACGGTAGGGATTCCGTAAATACATTCTTATCCCATTTAAACAACATCCATCCCCACATACAGTTCACCATGGAAGTGGAGAATAATTAATCTCTGCCTTTCCTAGATGTCCTAATCACAAAAAAATAACGCAAACCAATTTTCTTACTCTGTTTACCGAAAACCACCCACACAAACCGTTACTTAAATGCAAACTCCCATCACCATCCCTCACAAATAAATTCGGTCGTCAACACCCTCATAACAAGATCCCTCAGACTAACTGACAGCCACAACAGACAAACTGAATTGCACACATTAGAACACGCACTCTTACAAAACGGCTACGACAGAAACCATATAAGACGGACCATAAATAAAGCACAGAACCCATCCCAAACACAACATTCGGACACATCCCTACCTGAACAACACAAAGCCTTCCTACCTTACATCAAAGGTGTCACAGACCGAATCCCCGAGTCCTAAAAGCAAACAACATAAAAACAATATTCACAACACAACAGACTATTTCCAACCTTATCAAGTCCCCAAAAGACCAAGTCCCTAATGACTCCCATGGCGTTTACGAAATACCTTGCTCCGACTGTCCCCAAACTTACATTGGACAAACAAACAGACGCATTAACAACAGGGTATATGAACATCGCTTAGCGGTCAGAAAAACTGATCCTACCTCATCCTTAGCCCAACACCGTCTCCAGACTGGACATAACATAGACTTTGACAACACAAAAACAATAGCACCTATATATTCCCTAAAAACACGAACGATCCGCGAAGCAATTGAAATCGAGAAGCGTCCTAATTGTTTAAACAAAAGAGACGACAGTCTTCGACTTCCAACTGCTTGGAAATCACTAATAACTCCACTAACTAGACAACCCTTACCAAGACCACACAGCGACCCTCCTACCATGCGCAACCGTTCTGCACCAGTGCTCGCCACACCCACCATTCCTACTATAAATACCTCACCCCAACCCACAACTCGTCGGTTCTCTCTAAGAACTGAGATTGAGATCTTAGAGACGAACCACGGTTCGACCTGGGGAGTAGGCAGATTGAGGCCCCGGACTCGAACCATTCCTTACACTTCCTAGACTAGACCCTCCCATATCCCATATATTATCGATTCTTCTTCCCCTTTCTCTTGAAAATGGCTCCAAAGTGGGAGCCGAAACGTCGAGACTCCAATAATCTCAGACGCTAGTAGTTATATATATATATATATATATATATATATATATATATACATATATATATATATATACATTAAAACAAAATATTTCTGTCTATCACCTCTATGAATCCTTATTTTCATAAGGATAGTAAACCAAACTGCAACGAATTGCTAGTCTGGCCGCGTTAAGGATAAAAATCACATTTTATCACAAAACGCTTGGTTTTGATTGAAACAAATACCAGCCGAAAGATTTATTCCTAATTAAAGGCAACTCTCGCACCAGTCATCTCGGGCCACTTGCAGACTGCAGTTTCGCGCTGGTGGCGCTCGTCAGTGCAAGGCTTCCCGAGACGACTGACACGAGAATTTATTATTCCCAAGTGACCATTTCGCCGTTGCAAAACGACGAAATGGGGGAAGCTCCATCTAGCGGTCAATATCTGTCTCAATCAAAACAATATCCCGACATGGGGTGCATGTAATAGTTCAAGAGCATGCTTCTAGAGGGCAGAATATATAAAAACAAAATATTTCTGTCTATCACCTCTATGAATCCTTATTTTCATAAGGATAGTAAACCAAACTGCAACGAATTGCTAGTCTGGCCGCGTTAAGGATAAAAATCACATTTTATCACAAAACGCTTGGTTTTGATTGAAACAAATACCAGCCGAAAGATTTATACCTAATTAAAGGCAACTCTCGCACCAGTCATCTCGGGCCACTTGCAGACTGCAGTTTCGCGCTGGTGGCGCTCGTCAGTGCAAGGCTTCCCGAGACGACTGACACGAGAGTTTATTATTCCCAAGTGAACATTTCGCCGTTGCAAAACGACGAAATGGGGGACAGATATTGACCGCTAGATGGAGCTTCCCCCATTTCGTCGTTTTGCAACGGCGAAATGTTCACTTGGGAATAATAAACTCTCGTGTCAGTCGTCTCGGGAAGCCTTGCACTGACGAGCGCCACCAGCGCGAAACTGCAGTCTGCAAGTGGCCCGAGATGACTGGTGCGAGAGTTGCCTTTAATTAGGTATAAATCTTTCGGCTGGTATTTGTTTCAATCAAAACCAAGCGTTTTGTGATAAAATGTGATTTTTATCCTTAACGCGGCCAGACTAGCAATTCGTTGCAGTTTGGTTTACTATCCTTATGAAAATAAGGATTCATAGAGGTGATAGACAGAAATATTTTGTTTTAATATATTCTGCCCTCTAGAAGCATGCTCTTGAACTATTACATGCACCCCATGTCGGGATATTGTTTTGATTGAGACAGATATTGACCGCTAGATGGAGTTTCCCCCATTTCTTCGTTTTGCAACGGCGAAATGTTCACTTGGGAATAATAAACTCTCGTGTCAGTCGTCTCGGGAAGCCTTGCACTGACGAGCGCCACCAGCGCGAAACTGCAGTCTGCAAGTGGCCCGAGATGACTGGTGCGAGAGTTGCCTTTAATTAGGTATAAATCTTTCGGCTGGTATTTGTTTCAATCAAAACCAAGCGTTTTGTGATAAAATGTGATTTTTATCCTTAACGCGGCCAGACTAGCAATTCGTTGCAGTTTGGTTTACTATCCTTATGAAAATAAGGATTCATAGAGGTGATAGACAGAAATATTTTGTTTTAATATATTCTGCCCTCTAGAAGCATGCTCTTGAACCAATATATATATATATATATATATATATATATATATATATATATATATATATATATATATATATATATATATACATGTATGTTGTATGTATTTTAGAAAATAACCATAACAGTTTTACTTTAACGGATCATACAGAAGCAGGAATATCTGTGGTTTATTTAATTGATTCAAGTTCACCTATTCTCAGCGAGTAGGATGCAGAGAATGAAACTTGATATTGAATACGAACAAAATATTTAAATAAACATAAAATGAAGTAAGTTTAGTTTAACAAGGTTATTCTAAATAGTATATGATAAAACATGAACTTATAGAGAATCACAATCTCATTTAAAATGATTTAGAATGAAATTAGAAAACAAAAAAGTAAATTTTATAAAATCTGACATTCATGTCAAAACTTAGGGCTGAAAAATATAAATTGTGTAGAAACACTGTAAATCTACACAAAATGAATATTGAATGAAAGACTATTAACATATTAACAGTAGTTGCATTGCAGCGTGATTATTTTAGAAATAGTAAGTCCATATATTACAAAACACTGAATGACATTTTAAGTTTTCAGATATTTTCAAATGTCATTGCAGAAAGGTGTTTTGTAAAGGATATTTCACATCATGCAGAAAGAAAGAACTAATAGTATGATGCTAAATGTTTGTTGGCATATCAATTTCTTGTTTTAATTTATAATATCAGTATTCTGTCAGTATGAAAAACTGCAGTACGTTTTTAACTATTAGCATTTTGTGTTTATCATTGCTATTCATCTAAATGTATGAATTAGTATTTATTTGAGAGTGGAATTCTTAATTGTAGTTATAAGTAGATTTTAAGAAAGTATATGTAATATGTCAATATATTTCGAGTAATTACAATTATTCACTTAATCCTGAAAAGTAGAATAAGAAATTCATCAGGAAAATTAAAGAATTAAAAACAGTATTCAATTAATATAAAGAACAGACAAAACTGAATAGTTTATATTTTAAATTAAAATTAAATTTTGAAATATTAGATCAAAATAGAAAAAAAACAATTGAAATATTGGAAATTAACCCAATGAAACGACTAAAAATAACAAATCAGTTGATCACACACCGCTGAACAGCGAGCTGCGAAATATATTCATCCAAGAATAATTAATAAATTGAAAATAAAAGAAAAGTGGTGAATAATTTGAAGGTTAGAAAATTACAATCCAGATATATTGATATCAAGAATAAATTGTAAAAGTTGATTAAATATAAGAAGTGAGTATACTTTGTAAGTATTACGAAGTAGATTATCCGGAAAGCAGATTTAGAAGAGGGAAGTATTTGTCAATCCAGTTAGCAAATTTATATGGTGAAGAAATTTCAAACGTCAATCAAGTGATAGAAATATTTCAAGGAAATCTTGAAAACAAATTGGAGGTTATAAACAAACGTCAATTCAGTAAAGAAGAAGAAGAAGAAGCCTTGAGAGGTTTAAAAAGTCAGTCAAGTGACATAATATTTCAAGGATTATAATAACCAGTTAGAGGTTATAATTTAATTCACTAAAAAAAATCAAACCTAAATGTACGATGGGCCCTGACAAAATTCCCGCCTTTCTATTACATGATTGTGCTAGCGTGTTTGCAATTCCTCTCACTTTCTTATTCAATCTGGCCATTAAATCTAACATATTCCCCGATTCATTCAAATGTTCTAAGATAATTCCTGTATATAAAAAAGGTGAAAAAAATAATATTGAGAATTACAGACCCATAACGATTATCAACAATTTCTCCAAAGCTTTCGAAATTTTGCTGTATGAACCAACATTTTCTTATGCAAAGAATCGCATTACTGAATACCAACACGGTTTCTTCAAGGGAAGATCTACCTCAACCAATCTTTTTTGTATTACCCAATATATAACTGATGCTATCGACGCAAACTCACAAGTTGACGTAATTTACACAGACTTCACTAAAGCATTTGACAGACTGGACCACAGTATTTTATATTCAAAATTTCATCAATTTGGTTTCTCAAGAAATCTGCTATTATTCTTTAAATCATATCTTGAAAACAGACATTACCACATTGAATACTGTGGACAGCGGTCTGTAGAATTTGTATCCACTTCAGGCGTACCCCAGGGTTCAGTGTTAGGTCCTTTATTTTTCAATATTTTCATTAATGACATAACAGTAGAACTGGGTGTCAATTGTCTCTTATACGCAGACGATATGAAGTTGTACAATAAAGTAACTGATGTTACTGATTGTGTTGCTCTACAAGCGGCCCTCGATAAAGTAAATGAATGGTGTAATTTGAACAAACTACAATTGAATGCAAAGAAGTGCCATGTTCTAACTTTTACCAATAAACATCAGCTGGTCGAATTCAATTATTGCTTAGAAGATTCAGTGCTAACACGTCCATCAACCTTCCGCGATCTCGGTGTAACATTTGATAGTACACTTAACTTTAATTGTCATATAAACACCATAACCAATGAAAGTTTTAGAACACTGGGATTTATAACACGATGTTCTCATGATTTTAATGACAGTAATACGCTGAAACTACTTTATCAGTCTTTTGTTCGATCAAAATTAGAATACTCGTCAATTATTTGGTCTCCTCATTACAACCTACATATACAAAATATAGAGAGAATTCAGAGACGTTTCTTAAAGATTTTAAGTTACAAGGAGGACGGTGTCTATCCTGCTATTGGTTTTCCCCAGACTGCACTTTTAAACAGATTTTCGCTTTCGAGTTTGGAGACTCGTCGAACTATTTCACAACAAATATTTCTTTTTAAAGTAATACATAATATAACAGATTGTAGTGCTATCTTAAGCTTACTAAATTTTCGAACACCTAGACCAGGTTCCCGACAAAACACTTTATTTTATCTGCCGACCCCCAGAACTAACATACAGAAATTTTCACCATTGTACAAAATGTGTGAGAACTATAATAGTCTTCAAGGCCAGTTTGATATATTCCACTGCAATGTAGCTGAGATAAAGAGATTAACTGTATAAATTAAAACACGTTACCATATTTTTATTTACTTATATTCTTTTATTATTTTTTAATATATTTTATATGTACTTATCATCTCCTGCCCTGTAATTGGAATGCTCTGTTGGGCAGTGTATCGTTAAATAAATAAATAAATATAAAACGCTACACGATAACGTGTCAATTATAAGATCTTACCACGTATATTATTCGTGTTTTATGTAGTTGTAACTATAAGATTTTAACACGTATATTATTCGTGTTTTATATATTAAAATTGAACGTTTTTATATTCGGACTCCGCAACGTGTAAAACTGCGACATATAAAAGTTGATTCTACGTAAAGGAGACTCGCATTTTTCTAATGGTGTTTACAATATAAAAAACGTTTTATACACGTATGTGTGTTTATTGGGTTATGAGTACTTGAAATCACACCAGTTGATTCTTTTAAAATGCACAACTTTAACTTTTGATTTTTATTGACTGTCAAGCTGTAAAATTTATTTGCATTGACCCTTTTTTGTTTGATACGCCTGTCTGCAATTCTTCCCTTATTTAAGTTAATTATATCATGTCAATATATACATATATATTAAAATAAAACATTTCTGTCAATCACCTTTGTGAATCCTTATTTTCATAAGGATAATAAACCAAACTGCAAATAATTGCGAGCCTGGCCGCGTTAAGTATAGAAATTACATTCTACAACAAAAAGCTTGGTTTTGATATAAACAAGCACCAGCCGAAAGATTTATTCCTAATTATAGGAAACTCTCGTACCAGCCGTCTCAGACTAACTTGCATACTGCAGTTTCGCACTTCCTGGTGCTCATCAGTGCAAGGCGAGCCCTAGACGACTAGTACAAGAGCCTGGGTTAACCAAGTGGCCAGATCGACGTTGTAAAACAACGAAATGGGAAAGGCTCCATCTAGCGACAGCTGCCTGTTGCAATCAAAACAATAATATCCCGACATGGGGCACGTAATAGTAAACAGCGTGCTTCCAGAGGGCAAAATATATTAAAATAAAATATTTCTCTCAATCACCACTGTAAATCCTTATTGTCATAAGGATAATAAACCAAACTGCAAATAATTGCGAGCCTGGCCGCGTTAAGTATAGAAATCACAGTCTACAACAAAACGCTTGGTTTAATTAGGAATAATTCATTCGGCTGGTGCTTGTTTCAATCAATGTGGTCTCAATAAGGGAAAATTAGAAATTACAATCGTAATTAACAGAGAACAGTGGATATCCAAACAGCTGTATCCAAAAAAGACACTCTTTTTTACCATTTTTTTTTTTTACAAAACTAAGACCCACGTAAACAAGTTTTTTTGTAGTGGTTTAATAAAAACACAGGTCATAGTTAAATTGTTCTCATTATTTTACTAGTTTATCTAAGTAAGTCGTGGTATAAACGTCACTGTGACATTACTTTTGTACTACTAATTTATGATTCTAAAAACGTGTCTTTAAAATGGCTCAACTGAACGACACTGAACGGATAACTTTACTCATGATGATTGGATTCGGAGAGAGGCGTCGATCCCTTCAGGAAGCAAGTGACCTCTTCAACGATACCGTTCCTGAGCGAAATCCGATTTACAAGTCGACAGCATGTCGAATTTTGCACAATTTTGAACATACGGGAAATGTCAAGAATTTACCAAAAACTGGCCGCCCAAAAACATCGACAAACGACGACGGAGCTTTAGATGTAATATTAGCGATTCAGGAGGAGCCTAAAACGTCAATTCCGAAACTTTAATTAGAAACTGGTGACAGTGAAAGATCCATTCGAAGAATACTCAGGAGAAATAAAATACATCCCTACAAAGTCAGCTTACTTCAGGAACTTGCGGAAGATGACCCTGATCGTCGAATGCAGTTTTGCCAACAAATTATGAATTTCTTAGACGAGACACCACAGTTTGTAGATCGCATTTTGTTTTCCGATGAGGCTACATTTTGTTTAAATGGATTTGTGAATCGTCACAATTGTCGCTATTGGTTTCCTGAGAATCCACATTGGATGGAAGAAATGCACACACAACATCCACAAAAAGTAAATGTCTGGGCGGGTATAATTGGAACACATGTTATAGGGCCGTTTTTTCTAAATGGTAATTTAACTGCTGATACCTATTTAACTTTATTACGCGAAAGAGTTATACCCGCTGTAATTCAGATATTTCCCAACCGCGAAAATCCTCAGGTGATTGCAAATGACGTGTACTTCCAGCAAGACAGAGTTCCGCCACACTATGCTAGAATTGTAAGAGATTTTTGGACACTGTCTTTCCCCGGAGATGGATAGGTAGAAGGGGTCATATCGAATGGCCAGCTAGGTCACCTGACCTAGCCCCTCTTGATTTTTTTTCTGGGGTCATTTGAAGTCTGTGGTGTATCGCACAAGACCTGCCACGGTACAAGAGCTTCAGGAAAGAATTCTTGCGGTTGCTGATAATATTACACCTCAGTCCCTCCAAAATGTTCAGCGGGAATTTGTGGACAGGCTAGCACATTGTCAGGCAGTGGAAGGATTCCAATTTGAACATTTAATAAAATAAAACTATTCTCTGTTAATTACGGTTGTAATTTCTAATTTTCCCTTATTGAGACCACATTACATAACAGAATCCATACAAACGTTACATCGTTGAATTCGGGACTCCTTAAAGTATACAAATATGGAAAAATATACCGGGTGTTTCATTTAAAAAAAATTGACACATGTCACACCTCCGAACGTAATGATGTCACGGTCCTGAAATACATGTCAAGAAGTTCTAAAAATTTCGCTGAATACAGTGTCGAAAACCCGAAGTTGATACGAGGTCCCGTTCGGCTGTAATCGAGCCGTTCCGGGACTATTGCCCAACCCTGTATATATTATATGTCGCTACAAGTCGAGATCTGTTTTAGTAGTTTCATTAACAACCTGAGATCCGTTTTGAAAGGTGAGATCCGATTTTGGATCTTGTCTTGTTTTGTGCGTATATCGTCGTCATTTTAATTAGTTAGACCATAACCGTTGATTTTAAAATTTTTGGTCGGATCTCTTATTTTTATAATTTATCGCATCTTATACATCTCTAGTTCACCCTACCAACGCCAGAGGGCGTCTGGCTTTATTTTACACGATTCAACTTTTAGATGAAGGTGAGCTCCGTTTACAACGGCAACATTGCAAATCTCGTGATAGCATTGGAATTTTAGCTGCTTTCGTTTAGCAGAGTGATTCGTAATCATAAGGTACCTGTTTCATGTGTTGTCTCTGTACCTACCATGCAATTTTGTATCATATGATTACTGTTCGTTGAAATCATGTTTATTATGATTACGAATCGCTCTGCTGAACGAAAACAGCTTTTGTTTAACTTTATTTTGTTTATAATAATAATAATAATAATAATAATCTTTATTGGCCATTTTTGACACATAAGATGTGTATATGGTACGTCATTACAAATAACATTAATACTATGAACATCATACAGAAAGTCAAATAACAAATTATAACAATCACAACTATATTGTATACATACATATTTACATAATAATATATATCTAATTAAAATTATTACAGAGTAGTGATAAGAATCTTACAGATTGTCATTTAAAAATTCACCAACTGCATAATAACATTTTTGTCAATAGTCTTTTTATTTGTTGTTTAAATAATTTATCATTTAAATTCTTGTAATCATTAGGCAACTTGTTAAAGACCTTGATTGCGAGATATTCGGGTTTTTTTCAAAAAGAGATAGATTATGTTGGGGGACTTCTAATATTAGATTATTTCTTGTATTATAATTGTGGTTCATACTTAAACGATTCATCCTATTAAATTCAGCTTTTGCATATGTTAGTAACTGTAGTATATATATGCAAGGTAACGTTAGGATGCCTAACTTTATAAATAGTGGTTTGCAGCTGGTTCTTGGATTTACTCCTACTAGGTATGTGTCTGATTGCTTTTTTTGCATTTAAATACTCTCTCGCTTTCAGCTGATCCACCCCAGGCAATAATACTGTATGAGATAACAGGACAGAATTATTAGTCAGGTCGACATTAAAATTTATTGATAAGATTGCAGGTTCAAAGAACAATTAGATATTTTTTCTTTAGAGTTAATAATATAAAATAAATGTAAATGCGAAATGGTTATTTGAAATTATAGACTAGTTGGGATGTTTCCGAAGTACCAGGCTACTTAAAGAAATATTACAACCAATTTAACTTCAGAAAATAATAAACCCTAGCCATCAAATATAATATAATATGTAGATCAAAATAAAACTCATAACATAATTAGTTTTTTAATTAGTTCCACATCGACGTAGTGGAGTGAAAGTATAGTAATCGTAAAATAAATTTCAAATTCTTTTTGTAGGCTTAAAATGTCATAAAACGTCAAGATTTTAAATTTGAGCAGAAAAATAATTTCTGTCTGTCGGTCTATAACTTTTTTTGTACACACGATTTCTCACGAACGGTTTAAGATATTGACTTGTAATTTGGTACACATATGTATCATGATAAGATCTGGAACTGGATTATATTTTGCGCTAATTCTGGCGAAGGGTTGGGGGTTAAATAGATGAAAATTAGTAAAGCAAGTTGGTAAAAGTACAGAAACTTGGAATATCGTGTATATACTAAAACCAAGGTCTCATATTTTTTATATTTTTCAACCCCCGGCAACACCACTCCATCATTAAAGGAGTTGATAATATAACATTGAGATATTTACTTGTAATTTGGTACAGGTATGTATTATAACGACATCTGGAACGACAATATATTTAGAGACGATTCCGTTAAAGGGGTGGGGGTAAATAAGAGAAACTAAGTAAAGCAAGCTAGTCAGAGTACAGAAACTTGGGATTTGGGATACCTATATACTAGAAGCTGAGGCCCCTCAGATTTCTTTATAATACTTTTCCCCTCCCCCCCAACCAACACCACCACCACCACCTCGAATCCATTATTAAAGGGGTTAACAATATAATAATATCGAGATGTTCACTTGAAATTTGGTACACATGTGCAGTTAAAACAACACAGTGACTTTCCGAGCGGTACCGGCCAACACCACCTAAGAACAGGTGGTGGCGTACAGGCCTACAACGAAACAGCCGGTAATGACGTCATTGACTCGTTATAACCATAATTTATTCAAAAATGTCTCAAAAGTTCTCCTCGCCCTTCTCGTATACCATTTACCGACTTTCAATGGACGACTTTGAAATACTTCAAAATTTTGCAAACAAAGCATTACACTGCTTTAAATAGTAACCACGGTGGCGTAGCCGCCAGAAGTACGGATTTTCAGTTCGAACCACGCGCCCGAGTACTTTTTTTCCCCCACACCTTTAAGTAGGTTTCTTTGTGCTCACATTATAAGTCTATAGACATTATTTATTTTAATAGTTGTGATAATAGTGGGAAATAAACTTTTACTTAAAAATGTGATGGCTATAACGGATCAATGACGTCATTACCGGCTGGTTAGGTTCAATATGTTGATTTCTATTTCGCCATCTAATTGTTAGTAATTGTCAGCGTCGCAGGCAGTATTATTTTTTCCTCAAAGTAACACAAAATTAACTTGAAGTTATTGATAGTGCTTTGCGCAAAGTGTGCACGCGCACGTATCATAATACCTTGAAGAATCAGGTTGTGGGTTTTCGAAGGATGAAGCCCATTATTTCCCCTCACAGTCGGAAAGATGAATTAAGAAAAATTGCATTAATATACATCAAGTACCGTGTAGATTTCTCGTGGATCATCTACGGAGAGCATGGGTTAATAGTTTTAGATGCCATCCTCCGTGGTGTTATCAAAATTGGGATTCCTTGGTGGTGCAAAAAGCACAATGAGTCTCAAAAGCAGATTAAATAAAATGACAAAAAATATTTTTAAGGAAATGTACTAAAAAGTAAAAATATTTTTTTGTAATTTATGCATCTGGAAACCAAAAGCTTTGGGGACGGTCATATAATATTATTGAACAGTTGATCAGTTGACCGCCCCCAAAGCTTTTGGTTTCCAGATGCATAAGTTTTAAAAAGTTATTTACTACTTTTTAGTACACTTTTTTTAAATAAAAGTTAAAAACAAATTTTTTTTTTGTATAATTTTATTTTCCACTTTTTAGTCTCTAAGTAAAATAAGTATTTTACAGACAGACAAACAAAACCCTATCATTTGATACCCATGTCAAGGGAATTGTGAAGAAAAAGGTAATCTGCATCCTAGGGCATCCGCCATATTGGATTTAGAAGGACGTTACATAGTTTATCATATTTTACTCGTAAAATCTTTTCATTTGATACCCATATCAAGACGAAAAAATAATCCGCTATCTTAGGGCGTCCGCCATATTGGACTTAGAATGACGTTGCATAGTTTATCGTATTTTACTCGTCAAACCCGTTGAGAAGAGAAATATATTCCGACATCTTGGGACGTCCGCCATATTGAATATAGGATGACGTCACATAGTTTATCGTATTTCACTCGTCAAACCCTTTCATTTGATATCCATATCTTGGGGTCCCCGCCATATTGAATTTAGAATGACGTCACTGTACTCGCCAAACCCTTTCATTTGATACCCATATTAAGGGGGTTGAGAAGAAAAAGATATTCCGCCATCTTGAGACCTCCGCCATATTGAATTTAGAATGACGTCACACAGTTTATCGCATTTGACTCGCCAAATCCTTTCATGTGATACCCATATCAAGAAGGTTGTGAAGAAGAGATGATCCGCCATCTTGGGACGTCCATGGCGGACGTCCCAAGATGGCGCTTGGATTCAGACCAATAATGGCTATACTATGTTGCAGTGCCACCGGATTTATGCACGTGTGCAAAATTTCAAAGCTCTAGCTTAATTAGAACTAGTAGAATTTTGACCTAAACAAACACACTAACTGACATTGCAAGTTAAATACAAGTTGGTAATTTCGAAAAATGTGATTTTATTAACTTTAGACCTTTCTGTAGCACAAATAAACAACAAAAAAATCTAACGCCTATTTTTCTTCAATTATTTACGAACATTCCAATTTTTGGTGGGTCACGACACTGTAAATTGAAAATTAAAATTGACCGTAGAACTTTTAAAATGGCGGACAGAGTCCGTGGTATATACGTTTTAATCAGACAGTGCACATGAAAACCGAAGTCATTTGAATAACACACACCAGAAACGTGCAATGAGACACTAATTAGAACTGGCAACGTAGCTGGACCTCAACATGTACGAAGCGTTACAAAATATACTGCTTAGGATCCCACCGTGACATAATTTAATACAGATCTCTATTTGCATTATATATTTCATGTATAACCAAATCGTAAAATTTCTTTCCCCTCTTTTGATGTCCTTAATAAGAATACATTTTAAAGTCATTTTGTACTTTGCTTTATCTAAAACATGTAATCCTCCAAGGGAGGGGATCTCGGGATGGATAGAAAACACATATATATATATATATATATATATATATATATATATATATATATATATATATATATATATATATATATATATGAAGTGTTGACGTGCTTCCGGGTGTTTTCCCGTGTAGTTGGTAGGCTCCTGTTGGAACCATGGTTGTCTGAACGACGTTTCGGCGGAATCTCATCTGCCATATTCAGGTTCTAGCTGAAAGCTGCCTGCTGCTGCTGCTGCTGTTGCTGCTGCTGCTGCTGCTACTGCTGCTCCTCGTTGCTCGAACTGAACTGTTAAGTTCAGTTCGAGCAACGAGGAGCAACGAGGAGCAGCTCCTCGTTGCTCGAACTGAACTTAACAGTTCAGTTCGAGCAACGAGGAGCAGCAGTAGCAGCAGCAGCAGCAGCAACAGCAGCAACAGCAGCAGGCAGCTTTCAGCTAGAACCTGAAGATGGCAGATGAGATTCCGCCGAAACGTCGTTCAGACAACCATGGTTCCAACAGGAGCCTACCAACTACACGGGAAAACACCCGGAAGCACGTCAACACTTCATTTAATACCCGTGAAAACCTAAGAAACAACATAATATGTCTCTACGGGGAGAAGACATTCCACCAGACCAGAACCTTTGAGAAATTGAGGTCGAAAAGAGGGAAACTTCTTTGCAACCTTACATTCCTTCAACGCTGCAGAGATGAAAACATCGTTCCAAAATGAATGCAGCTGACGTTCCATAAAAATGACCAACACACCAAAAAGATCCTCAGAAAAACCAGCTTCGCACTACTCAGTTCAGTTCGAGCAACGAGGAGCAGCAGTAGCAGCAGCAGCAGCAGCAACAGCAGCAGAAGCAGCAGGCAGCTTTCAGCTAGAACCTGAAGATGGCAGATGAGATTCCGCCGAAACGTCGTTCAGACAACCATGGTTCCAACAGGAGCCTACCAACTACACGGGAAAACACCCGGAAGCACGTCAACACTTCATTTAATACCCGTGAAAACCTAAGAAACAACATATATATATATATATATATATATATATATATATATATATATATATATATATATATATTGCTGTGTATCCACACTGTGGAGCACTACCTAAGTATCGTGTTTGAAATCATAAATAAAATTCACAAATTTGTATGTATTTTAGAAAATAACCATAACAGTTTTACTTTAACGGATCATACAGAAGCAGGAATATCTGTGGTTTATTTAATTGATTCAAGTTCACTTGTTCTCAAAGAGTAGGATGCAGAGAAATGAAACTTGATATTGAATTAGAACAAAATATTTATATAAACATAAAATGAAGTTAATTTAGTTTAACAAGGTTATTCTAAATAGTATATGATAAAACATGAACTTATAGAGAATCACAATCTCATATAAAATGATTTAGAATGAAATTGGAAAACAAAAAAGTAAATTTTATCAAATCTGACATGCATGTCAAAACTTAGGGATGAAAATCATATTTTGTGTAGAAACACTGTAAATCTACACAAAATGAATATTGAATGAAAGACTATTAACAGTAGTTGCATTGCAGCGTGATAAATTCAGAAATAGTAAGTCCATAGATTACAAAACACTGAATAACATTTTAAGTTTTCAGATATTTTTAAATATCATTGCAGAAAGGTGTTTTGTAAATGATATTTCACATCATGCAGAAAGAAAGGACTAATAGTATGATGTTAAATGTTTGTTGGCGTATCAATTTCTTGTTTTAGTTTATACTATCAGTATTATGTCAGTATGAAAACTGCAGTACGTTTTTAACTACTAGCATTTTGTGTTTATCATTGCTATTCATCTAAATGTATGAATTAGTATTTATTTGAGATTGGAATTGTTAATTGTAGTTATAAGTAGATTTTAAAAGGTATTTGTAATATGTCAATATATTTCGAGTAATTACAATTATTCATTTAATCCTGAAAAGTAGAATAAGAAACTTATCAGGAAAATTAAAGAATTAAAAACAGTATTCAATTAAGGTAAAGAACAAACAAAACTGAATAGTTTAAATTTTAAATTAAAATTAAATTTTGAAATATTAGATCAAAATAGAAAAAAACAATTGAAATATTGGAAATTAACCCATTGAAACGACTAAAAATAACAAATCAGTTGATCACACACCGCTGAACAGCGAGCTGCGAAATATATTCATCCAAGAATAATTAATAAATTGAAAATAAAAGAAAAGTGGTGAATAATTTGAAGGTTAGAAAATTACAATCCAGATATATTGATATCAAGAATAAATTGTAAAAGTTGATTAAATATAAGAAGTGAGTATACTTTGAAAGTATTACGAAGTAGATTATCCGGAAAGCAGATTTAGAAGAGGGAAGTATTTGTTAATCCAGTTAGCAAATTTATATGGTGAAGAAATTTCAAACGTCAAGCAAGTGATAGAAATACTTCAAGGAAATCTTGAAAATAAATTGGAGGTTAGAAACAAACGTCAATCCAGTAAAGAAGAAGAAGAAGAAGCCTTGAGAGGTTAAAAAGTCAGTCAAGTGACATAATATTTCAAGGATCATAATAACCAGTTAGAGGTTATAATATAACATTACTCGAGTCGAAAGAAAGACAAGGTAAAGCTTTATAATATCAGAAATCCATGGTACATATTTATTTTAAATAAAGGCCATATTTATCATTTTAGTTAAGTTAGATTTTGTTATTTAAATTTGTTAATTACATTCCAAGTTCAAATTTGTTAATAAATTAATACTTTGTTCGTTCAATACTGAGTTTGATTTATTTAGATTGTTATCTTGATCGATGAGCATTTATTGAACCGACTTCGTTGGACCTTGAGTAAGAGTCATTCTATAGATTGTAGATAGTCATGCTAATGGTGTTCTATAGTCTATAATATTAACAGCTTTTAAGAAACTGTTTGGCGCCCAGTAAACTCATTTCAATGTACTTTTAAGAAGTAAAATTCGAACGTATAAAAATATAAAATAGATATCAGAATATAGAACAATATATATATATATATATATATATATATATATATATATATATATATATATATATATATATATATATATATATATATATATGTTGTTTCTTAGGTTTTCACGGGTGTTAAATGAAGTGTTGGTGTTCTTCCGGGTGTTTTCCCGTGTAGTTCGTAGGCTCCTGTGGTAGCCATGCTTGTCTGTACGACGTTTCGGCGGAATCTCATCTGCCATCCTCAGGTTCTAGCTGGAAGCTGCCTATTGCTGCTGCTGCTGCCGCCGCTACTGCTGCTGCTGCTGCTGCTGCTGTTGCTGCTGCTGCCGGTGCTACTGCTGCTCCTCGTTGCTCGAACTGACCTGGTCACTGGTCACTGTCGGACGTGACAACCTCTCATTATATATATATATATATATATATATATATATATATATATATATATATATATATATATATATATATATATATATATATATATATATATATATATGTATGTATATATATATGTTATATGAAAAATACCCCATATTCTTTAGAATATTATAAGTCCAAATAAATACGCAATAAACCCTTACTAAGACGTAATTCATGCATGAGATCATCATGATTTCATTGTTATTGTATGACACTATTGTTTATACTCTAAATTGTCACTAATGGAACCTTTTATAAACTATCTTTATTTTGTAAACTTTGAAACTGCTGATGATTGACATTTTTGGTTGTTATTGCCTTAATGTGATTTATTACTTTATTTTTCTTAAACGCATTATTCCAGAACATTGCACAATCTTGAATCAGCAGATTCAAAACATATAAAAGGCAAACTCATGTCAAAATGATCATTCTATTTTATTCATTTAACCTAGATACATCTAAGACTAATTTGTAAACTGAGAATACCAAGCTTGGATTCTCATGTTATAAAGTTGTACTAACCAAACGAAATAAAGTTTTTTTTAAAAAGTAAAGTTTGTAATCAGTGATATAACAATTTTGGCGCAGTCGGTAGGATCCTCACAACATTAATAAAAAATTAATGGTGGATTCCAATCCTTCAAAGGAAGAAGAACCAACGTTCAAAATTTTTGAAGAGAAAGAAACAATTTTTAAGAAGACAATTATTGAAGAAACAATTACTAAAGAAACAATTGAAGAAAAAGAAGAAAGAAAAGAAATAATAATTGAAAACAATTGCATGAAAGCAATCAAAGTAAGCATATTCATCAAAACGGTGAAAATCGAAAAACAATCAAGAAAAATCAGAATCTTCAATATTCGAGGACAATATCCTGTGGAAGGAACACCTAGTGACACCCCTGGCAGAGATAGCCCTGTGGAAGGAACACCTAGTGACACCCCTGGCAGAGCTCACTCGATATCTGAAGATAATTGATCCTCATCAAAGAGAACAACCCTGTGGAAGGAACACCTAGTGACACCCCTGACAGTGGAACTCCCTGATAGAAGATCAAACGCTGGACCTCATCAACGAGAACAACCCTGTGGAAGGAACACCTAGTGACACCCCTGGCAGCGGAACTCCTTACTTGAGAACCAACGGAAGAACTCAACGGAAAATCCAAGAAAAGAAAACATGAAATCAGCAATTTCAATGTAAGTAAACATTTTTGAATTGTCATCCTTTTTATATCACCAAGAAAAGAATTCATTTAAAAACGTAACTAGAATAATATAGAATCTAGTAAATACAAATATATTTACTATACAAAATCAAATCAAACAATTGTCACAATTTTTAAAATAAAACAAGAAAAAGAAATCAAAATGTCAACTGAACCAGAAACGGAAGTAGACACTACAATTGAACCTTACAAACTTTCAGAAATTTTCTCACTAATTCCTGAATTTGACGGTGACCAAATCTTGCTAAATACTTTTATTAATGCTTGCAACCATGCATATCAAATGTGTGTTGAAGAACAAGTGACTCTTCTAACAATACACATAAAAAATAAATTAAAAGGTAAAGCTGCTCAATTAATAAATTCAAGAGACGCACAAACGTGGTCTGAAATTAAGCAACTGTTGTCAATTCATTTCGGATATTCTCGCGATTTAACATCATTAATCCAAGATTTACAAAGATTACATCAGTTACCAAACGAGTCACCCCTAACTTTCGTGTCACGGTTACAAACGCACAACGCAAAAATGCACGCCTGTATACAACAACAAAACATGTATCAGGATCAAAAAATTGCTCAGCAACAACTAATTGAACAAATGACATTAAATACGCTTTTGACCGGACTAGAACCTCGATTAGGACAAATAACAGATATTCTCACGGCATCAATGAGAATTCGCAGAGAGTTACAACTTTCATATTTTGAAAAACAAAAATTCCAAAATTCAAATCAAAACAAAAGACCCAATAATTCATTTAATCAACAACACACAAAAATATGTTCATATTGCAAAAAGAAAGGACATATTTATAGCGAGTGCAGGTCTCGACCAACTCAAAACCAAAATCAACATTTTCAAAATCAAAATCCCCAAAGCCAAAACTATCAAAGTGAAGCAAGAAATTTTTATCCTCAACAACAATTTCAAACGCGACAAAATTTTCCAAATCAAAAAAATAATCGAAATCAATTTTATAGACCACAAAATCAAAATCAGAATCAAAATCAGAATCGACACCCAAACCAATTTCAAAAACGACCCTCAATGCAGCATAATCAAAGTAATTATGCACCACAACAAAAACAATATCACGTAAATGATTTTGAAAATAATTATCGAAATGATAATTATTTCAATGAATTTCAAAGCGAATTTCAGAATGAATTTCAAGATGAAACGACAAATTTGAATTTTCAATCAAGCCCTTATCTAGACAACCCTCCTCCAGATTTGCAACAACGAATTTCTCAACTGGAGAATCAACTCCAAACACTCAATTTGAACCACCTCACAGAACAAAATTTCATGTAAAAAATTTACTAACTGTCAGTGCAAGAGATTTATATTACATAAAAGACATTACAAACACATTCAAAATTTTAATAGACACGGGTGCAGGACTCTCAATATTTAAGCCAAAAACAGCTGAAAAATATCCCCAAAGATGTACAGAAAATTTGGTTATTCAAGGTATAACTGGTCAATCAATTTTAATAAATCAATCAACGTACATACCTTTTAATTCGAGTGACCCACATAAAGTTTACATTTGCAACTTAGATATTGATTTTGACGGACTTTTAGGCTCAGATTTTCTCGAACACTACGATTGTGTAGTCGACATAAAAAATCGAAAGTTAATCACAAATTTTAAAACTGTTCCCTTGTTTAAAGCCGGTGAAGAAACAAATCAAATTGAAACTACCAATCAAACAAAAAATTTCACAAACAAAATTCTAATTGAACCTCGAACAGAAAAAGTCGTTAAATTAAAATGTAATTTAGCAAACACTGAAAAAATTTTATTGGCACAAGAAAAAGAAAAAGTCTACATACCAAACGCTCTAGTCAAAATAGATGGAAACGGAGAATTTTTGACCACCATTGTAAATGCAAATGCAATTGCAAAACTAATTGATTTTTCGGACGTACAGTTTGAAAACATTCCAAATTCAAATCAAATTTTAAATCTTAATGAAGAAAATTTTTCAAATCAAATTACTGACCCATACGACAGAAAAATGAAAATTGCAAATTTATTAATACTTGAACATTTAAACGATAAAGAACGAGAACTAATAACTGATATTTGTTTAAAGTTCCCAGATATTTTTTATTTAGAAGGCGACGCATTAACATTTACGAATGAAATAAAACATTCAATCAACACGGGCGAGTCAAAACCCACTTATACAAAATCATATCGTTACCCGTACGTACATAAACATGAAATAAAAAAACAAATCGCAGAAATGCTTGATCAAGGAATTATTCAACATTCTATCTCACCATGGTCGTCCCCAGTGTGGATAGTACCGAAAAAATTAGACGCTTCTGGAAAACAAAAGTGGCGTGTTGTAATTGATTACAGAAAACTAAATGAAGCAACTGTCGATGATAAATATCCTTTACCAAATATATCCGATTTACTAGACCAGTTAGGACATTGTCAATATTTTACGACTTTAGATTTAGCTTCAGGATTTCATCAAATTGAAGTAGATCCAAAAGACGTACCAAAAACTGCTTTTTCGGTAGAAAACGGACATTACGAGTTTTTGAGAATGCCGTTTGGTTTAAAAAATTCACCTTCAACATTTCAAAGAGTAATGGATCATATATTGGTAGGACTACAAAATGAAAGATGTCTTGTGTATATGGATGATATTATTATCTATTCGGCAACCATACATGAGCATATTTCTAGATTAAATGAAATTTTTACCAGATTGCAACAAGCTAACTTAAAATTACAGCCAGACAAATGTGAATTTTTACGAAAAGAAGTAGCTTATCTCGGACATGTCATAACCAAAGATGGTGTAAAACCAAACCCAGAAAAATAGATTGTATTCAAAATTTCCCTCAACCTAGGAATCAAAAAGAAATAAAATCATTTTTAGGTTTAGCGGGTCATTATAGACGATTCATACCAAATTTTGCAAAGATATCAAAACCACTTACCACATTGTTACAAAAAGATATCCCATTTAATTTTAACAAAGAGTGTGAAAAATCTTTCAATGATCTTAAACATGCATTAATAACTTCTCCAATTTTCATTTACCCAAATTTTGAAGAACCTTTCTTATTAACAACCGATGCAAGTGCATTCGCCATTGGTGCAGTACTTTCCCAAGGTCCTATAGGCAAAGATCTACCAATAGCTTTCGCATCTAGAACTCTATGCCCTGCAGAATCACGATATTCAACGATTGAACGTGAGCTATTAAGTTTAGTATGGTCAGTGAAGCATTTTCGTCCATATCTCTTCGGAAGGAAGTTTAAACTCATCACCGATCATCGACCTCTAACTTGGCTATTTTCCATAAAAGACCCAGGTAGCAGATTGGCTCGATGGAGGCTCAAATTGGAAGAATATGATTACGAAATCATATATAAACCCGGAAGAATCAATAAGAACGCTGATGCACTCTCAAGAATCAAGATAAACCATTTAACACACGATCAGAACGGAGAAACAGAAGATTCAGATCAAGAAAGTGAAAACAACGAGGAAGAAGAAGAACCTCAAAATGGCACTCAAAATCAAGACGAAGAAACCGAGAATGAAAACGGAAATTCAGAACAAGAAGAAGTAGAAGTTTCACCAGAAGAAATTTCTCAAGAATTTGACACTTTTCAAAATTTGTACAAAACAACATCATTAATTGACTATTCGAAAATAACATTTTCAAATACCCAGTTGTTAGACAAAGATCACAAAAATATAATAACGTTTTTCCAACAAAACAATTTGACAGATTTTCATTACGAAATAATTGATGACATATTCGAAGAAAATCCCAATTTCGAAAACAATAAAATTAACATCTGTTCAAGTAAAAGAGTAAAAAACCGAAAATATTACATAATTCCATTACCATCGAATAATGAAGAGGCAATACTACGCTGATTTGTCACTGTTTACAAAAGTCAAAATCAAATAAATCCCTCGAAAACATATCATGTTGAAAATAATATAAATTTACCAATACTAGAAATACTATGCTTTATTTTAGCAGAAAAGGAACTAAAACTAGTAATTTGTCAAAATATAGTACAAATTCCCGACGAAGACCAAAGACCTATAATTTTAGATCAATATCATAATGGAAAAAGTCAATTACATCGAGGAATAAATGAAACAATTCGAAGAATAAAAGAAAAATATAATTGGCCCGGAATAACTAAAGATGTAGAAAATTTCATTAAAAAGTGTGAAACTTGTCAAAAAATAAAAATATGCCGTAAAAATCTCGATAGACCTTTTCTAATAACAGAAACACCTAAAACACCTTTTGAAAGAATTAACATCGATGTTCTTGAAATACCAACAAAAAATTACGTTCTAACCATTCGGGATGAATTAACAAAGTTCACACAGGCATACCCTATGCAAAATAAATCAGCCAAGTCAATTGTAAACACCCTGTTACTCTATTTTCAGCATTATGGCACTCCTCTCCGAATACACTGTGATTCCGGAAGAGAATTCGAAAATTCATTACTAAAAGACCTTTGTAAATTATATGACATTAAAATCACACATTCCAGTGTAAATCATCCACAATCAAATGGCTCTTTAGAAAGATTCCACGCAACACTAACGGAAATGATAAGAGCACATAAAACAGAAAACCCAAATGAACACCCTCTAACGATTTTGCCATATGCGATTATTTGTTATAATAACTCTATGAATAAAACACATGGGCTTACCCCGTATGAATTAATTTTTGGGCACACCTCTGGTAGACCTCCTGAAACATTATACGATCAACAAGAATTAATTACGAAGTACATTAGAGATCTAAACAACCGAATATCATATTATTATGGCACGTTCACGAACAGACTTACAGAAAGAAAAATCTAAAATACGCTTTGACAAACACGTCTCTGAAAATATTCCAGAATATCAAGTAGGTGATAAAGTGTACATTAAAGAAAGTCAAATAAAGAGTAAATTACAAAACAAATTTAATGGTCCTTATGAAATAACGCAAATACTTAAGAACTCAGCAATTGTTTATAACCCTAGAACAAAACATAGCAACATTCTTTATAGGATTTTGCAAACAGCAGAAAAATTAACTATCTATAAAAGAAAAACCTTGTGTAGAAATATTAATGAAATCATTGCTTTCTTTCGATAACCTGAATTCTGGTTATGCTAGCAAGTTAAAATCCTAAAATGAATTTGTCTAATTTCTTATTTGACAATTCTCATTCTAACACTAGCATCCACACAGTCCCCTACGGCCATGCAGATTAAACTAGTATCCACATAACCCCCTACGATTATGAAGATTCAGTTAAAAATGAGAACAAAGACCTAAAATGAATTTATTTATCTACCTTGTCTTAAAAAATTATTCATTCCAATGGATTACATTTTCATGAAATCTATCATTCTGTTTCCTAGTTTAATCTGCATGGCCGTAGGGGACTGTGTGGATGCTAGTGTTAGAATGAGAATTGTCAAATAAGAAATTAGACAAATTCATTTTAGGATTTTAACTTGCTAGCATAACCAGAATTCAGGTTATCGAAAGAAAGCAATGATTTCATTAATATTTCTACACAAGGTTTTTCTTTTATAGATAGTTAATTTTTCTGCTGTTTGCAAAATCCTATAAAGAATGTTTCAATACAATTATAAGCAAACAAATAATAATTCATTTTTAAAAAACATAGCACTAAAGTAAATTTTGACAAGATGAAACTATACACCGAAGATTAATTAAAAGCATAAACAAATTTAATTTATTTATTTTCAGGCTCGTTGCGGCTATCGCAATAATAACAACTAAATGCTCCTCATTACCGGACCGATACGTTCTTAAAACAATAAATAATACACTTGGAATTTATTACCATGAAGAGGAACATCTCAAAGTGTCGAATGACAAATGGACTTTGTTGGTTTATAAAGACATGTTTACTTTAAAACAAAATCTCGATCATAATGACAAAATAGTAAATAGTCTGATTGATACTGTAAACAGTAGGGATACATTGCGCACACAAGTATTTTATTCTGAAGTTCAAACGCACATAAGTTTAATACAACAATTATCGAATTCTTTAGAATTGAAATATGAAGAAATTTTCGCAGACACAAAACGTTACAAACGTGGTATTTTAAACGGTATTGGAACTATTTTCAAAGCTATAACCGGAAATCTAGATTCATCGGATGGCGAATTTTATACCGAGTGTATCAATAAATTACTGAATGATGAACATCAATTAGAAAACTTAATGAAAAATCAGATTTCTGTAACAACTTCTGTTATTAAAAATTTCAACGAAACAATTCAAAAATTGCAAGTAGATGAGCAGACTTTTAATAAAGACATTCAAATTATTCAAAAAGCAATCTTCAATATATCTGACACAATAGGACTTTTAGAATCAAAATTAAAAGTACTTGAAATTTGTGAAAACCTAATGGTTATATGTACTTGGAAAGCGAGTTGAATGATATTCTAAATGCCATTACTTTTGCTAGACTAAAAATAATACACAGTTCAATTATAACCCCAAGAGATTTGGTTCTGTCATTGCAGCAAATTTCTCAGAGTTTGCAAAGGAATAACTTACCTTTAACTGTATCTAGTACAAAAATTGCTCAGTATCTTGACATAATCGAACTTCAAGCCTTTCAGACGGAAACAAGAATAGTTTTTGTTTTGAAAATTCCTCTTGTAGAACCAGAACTATATGAAATTTATAAATTATACCCTATACCAATTTTAGACAACAGAACCGGACTTCATCATATTTTAAGTATATCACAAAAATATATAGCAAAGGATGATGACTCACTAATGTTTATACCGATGTCAAATTTAGATAATTGTAAAGATTTCGACTTTCGTACAAAACTTTGTTCAAATATATTATCCTATCCAATTGATAGTGATTCGATATGTGAAGCTCAAATTTTGAAAAATCCTGTTATCTTACCTAAAACATGTCAATCAAATTTAATTCTTGCAACAAATTATAATATACAAGAACTAGAAGAAAACACATGGTTAATTTTAGTATCAGATCCATTAACTGTTACCATTAAATGTCAAAATTTAGATGTTATCACTAAAATAATTCAAAGAACTTCAATTTTGCAACTCACTATAACTTGTAGTGCATACATAGGAAATACAAAGGTACAACCAAAAGCAAAACAAATGACAGATTTAAAAATCAATTATCATGCCGTAACTGTACCTTATGATTGTTGTAATCATTTACCCAATAGTGTAAAAGAGCTAGAATTAAAGCCCCTAAAATTAAACAATTTTAATACTGAAGATTTAGATATTGCTAAACATAAACTTGAGCAATACTCCAGAGACATTGATGACATAATTAATGAACCTTTTGTATCTAAACACATATCGTGGTTTACCTATTTCATTATTGTTTTAATTATAGCTCTTGTGTTATTGTATATTTTCTGTAAATGTAAAAATCGACGAAATATTAGGATTGGTATACAAACTGCAAATGATCAACCACCAAAACCACCTAGAGATAATAAAGCTTTTAGACAGATAATTAAATACTTTCCAAGGAGAAGACCTAGTGTGGGTATTCAAGAAGATGTCGAAGAAGAAATTGAACTTAACACAAATTTTAATAAAACCTATGCTTAAAAGTTGCTGCACATATAGCACCAACTTTTTCAATAAAAGGGGAGTTGTTATATGAAAAATACCCCATATTCTTTAGAATATTATAAGTCCAAATAAATACGCAATAAACCCTTACTAAGACGTAATTCATGCATGAGATCATCATGATTTCATTGTTATTGTATGACACTATTGTTTATACTCTAAATTGCCACTAATGGAACCTTTTATAAACTATCTTTATTTTGTAAACTTTGAAACTGCTGATGATTGACATTTTTGGTTGTTATTGCCTTAATGTGATTTATTACTTTATTTTTCTTAAACGCATTATTCCAGAACATTGCACAATCTTGAATCAGCAGATTCAAAACATATAAAAGGCAAACTCATGTCAAAATGATCATTCTATTTTATTCATTTAACCTAGTTACATCTAAGACTAATTTGTAAACTGAGAATACCAAGCTTGGATTCTCATGTTATAAAGTTGTACTAACCAAACGAAATAAAGTTTTTTTTAAAAAGTAAAGTTTGTAATCATTTTATATTTTTATATACGTTCGAAATTACTTTTTAAAAGTAAATTGAAATGAGTTTACTGGGCGCCAAACAGTTTCTTAAAAGCTGTTAAAATTATAGACTATAGAACACCATTAGCATGACTATCTACAATCTATTGAATGACTCTTACTCAAGGTCCAACGAAGTCGGTTCAATAAATGCTCATCGATCAAGATAACAATCTAAATAAATCAAACTCAGTATTGAACGAACAAAGTATTAATTTATTAACAAATTTGAACTTGGAATGTAATTAACAAATTTAAATAACAAAATCTAACTTAATTAAAATGATAAATATGGCCATTATTTAAAATAAATATGTACCATGGATTTCTGATATTGTAAAGCTTTACCTTGTCTTTCTTTCGACTCGAGTAATGTTATATTATAACCTCTAACTGGTTATTATGATCCTTGAAATATTATGTCACTTGACTGACTTTTTAACCTCTCAAGGCTTCTTCTTCTTCTTCTTTACTGGATTGACGTTTGTTTATACCCTCCAATTTGTTTTCAAGATTTCCTTGAAATATTTCTATCACTTGTTTGACGTTTGAAATTTCTTCACCATATAAATTTGCTAACTGGATTAACAAATACTTCCCTCTTCTAAATCTGCTTTCCGGATAATCTACTTCGTAATACTTTCAAAGTATACTCACTTCTTATATTTAATCAACTTTTACAATTTATTCTTGATATCAATATATCTGGATTGTAATATCCTAACCTTCAACTTATTCACCACTTTTCTTCTATTTTCAATTAATTAATTATTCGTGGATGAATATTTTTCGCAGCTCGCTGTTCAGCGGTGTATGATCAACTGATTTGTTATTTTTAGTCGTTTCAATGGGTTAATTTCCAATATTTCAATTGTTTTTTTCTATTTTGATCTAATATTTCAAAATTTAATTTTAATTTAAAATTTAAACTATTCAGTTTTGTTTGTTCTTTATCTTAATTGAATACTGTTTTTAATTCTTTAATTTTCCTGATAAGTTTCTTATTCTACCTTTCAGGATTAAGTGAATATTTGTAATTACTCGAAATATATTGACATGTTACATATACTTTTTAAAATCTACTTATAACTACAATTAACAATTCCAATCTCAAATAAATACTAATTCATACATTTAGATGAATAGCAATGATAAACACAAAATGCTAGTAGTTAAAAACGTACTGCAGTTTTTATACTGACAGAATACTGATACAATAAACTAAAACAATAAATTGATATGCCAACAAACATTTAACATCATACTATTAGTCCTTTCTTTCTGCATGATGTGAAATATCATTTACAAAACACCTTTCTGCAATGATATTTGCAATGCAACTACTGTTAATAGTCTTTCATCCAATATTCATGTTGTGTAGATTTAGAGTATTTCTACACAATTTATGATTTTCAGCCCTAAGTTTTGACATAAATGTCAGATTTTATAAATTTACTTTTTTGTTTTCCAATTTCATTCTAAATCATTTTAAATGAGATTGTGATTCTCTATCATTTCATGTTTTACCATATACTATTTAGAATAACCTTGTTAAACTAAAATAACTTCATTTTATGTTTATTTAAATATTTTGTTCGTATTCAATATCAAGTTTCATTCTCTGCATCCTACTCGTTGAGAATAAGTGAACTTGAATCAATTAAATAAACCACAGATACTCCTGCTTCTGTATGATCCGTTAAAGTAAAACTGTTATGATTATTTCCTAAAATACATACAAATTTGTGAATTTTATTTATGATTTCAAACACGATACTTGGGTAGTGTTCCACAGTGTGGATACACAGCAATATATATATATATATATATATATATATATATATATATATATATATATATATATATATATATGAAGTGTTTGTGTTCTTCCGGGTGTTTTCCCGTGTAGTTGGTAGGCTCCTGTGGGAGCCACGCTTGTCTAAACGACGTTTCGGCGGAATCTCATCTGCCATCTTCAGGTTCTAGCTGGATGCTGCCTGCTGCTGCGGCTGCTGCTGCTGCTGTTGCTGCTGCTGCTGCTGCTGCTGCTACTACTGCTGCTCCTCGTTGCTCGAACTGAACTTCAGTTCAGTTCGAGCAACGAGGAGCAGCAGTAGTAGCAGCAGCAGCAGCAGCAGCAACAGCAGCAGCAGCAGCCGCAGCAGCAGGCAGCATCCAGCTAGAACCTGAAGATGGCAGATGAGATTCCGCCGAAACGTCGTTTAGACAAGCGTGGCTCCCACAGGAGCCTACCAACTACACGGGAAAACACCCGGAAGAACACAAACACTTCATTTAACACCCGTGAAAACCTAAGAAACAACATATATATATATATATATATATATATATATATATATATATATATATGAAGTGTTGGTGTTCTTCCGGGTGTTTTCCCGTGTGGTTGGTAGGCTCCTGTGGGAGCCACGCTTGTCTAAACGACGTTTCGGCGGAATCTCATCTGCCATCTTCAGGTTCTAGCTGAATGCTGCCTGCTGCTGCGGCTGCTGCTGCTGCTGTTGCTGCTGCTGCTGCTGCTGCTGCTACTGCTGCTCCTCGTTGCTCGAAATGAACTGACGTTCTCTCTGTTGTGCGGCTCCTTATATACGTTGTGGGGTGGGGCGCACCTGCGCACTTGGCTGCGTGTTACTGGCCCTCTTCTCTCTGTTGGAGGCGTAGCGGGCGCCTGAGCTAACCCGACAAGAGGCCTCGTTGAAACGTCACGTTTCACGTGACTTCTCGTTGATGGTCGTGCGTCCTCGTGTCTAGCCGGCTCTGGAGGTTGTCGTGGTCCTCCTTGGTTGGTTAGCGCTTGGCTCCGGCTCCTCGTGATGGGTCCCCTTGTAGCTGGCTGTGGTGTCTCTTCCTGAATGGTCGATACTCGACGGTGCCTCGATTTACCTTACGTGAAGGGGACAACGGATAAAATCGGAAAACTTCTACGTGGATACAACATAGACACAATATTCAAAACAGACCGAAAAATCAGCGCAGTTCTACGTAACCCGAAATCAAAAATCGCCCTAGAAAACCAAGGAGTATACGAAATCCCGTGCCAAGATTGCAACAAATCATACATAGGACAAACGAACAGACGGATAAGTGTAAGAAGAGAAGAACATAGAAATGCAGTGCAAAAAGAGGAGAAAACATCGTCCCTAGCACAACACGCAAAAACCACAGGACACAAGATAGACTTCGACAACACCAGAACGATAGCCAATATCGAGCATTGGAGGTCAAGGATTACCAGAGAGGCTATAGAAATTGAAAAAAGACCTCAAAATCTTAACAAACGAGACGACACTCAAAGATTACCCACTGCATGGAAGCCCGCACTGTCAGGAAGTTACGTAACGGAAAACAGACGACGACCCACGGTAAACGAACAGATCGCAACGAGGCACCGTCGAGTATCGACCATTCAGGAAGAGACACCACAGCCAGCTACAAGGGGACCCATCACGAGGAGCCGGAGCCAAGCGCTAACCAACCAAGGAGGACCACGACAACCTCCAGAGCCGGCTAGACACGAGGACGCACGACCATCAACGAGAAGTCACGTGAAACGTGACGTTTCAACGAGGCCTCTTGTCGGGTTAGCTCAGGCGCCCGCTACGCCTCCAACAGAGAGAAGAGGGCCAGTAACACGCAGCCAAGTGCGCAGGTGCGCCCCACCCCACAACGTATATAAGGAGCCGCACAACAGAGAGAACGTCAGTTCATTTCGAGCAACGAGGAGCAGCAGTAGCAGCAGCAGCAGCAGCAGCAGCAACAGCAGCAGCAGCAGCCGCAGCAGCAGGCAGCATTCAGCTAGAACCTGAAGATGGCAGATGAGATTCCGCCGAAACGTCGTTTAGACAAGCGTGGCTCCCACAGGAGCCTACCAACCACACGGGAAAACACCCGGAAGAACACCAACACTTCATTTAACACCCGTGAAAACCTAAGAAACAACATATATATATATATATATATACACTGTAAAAATTGGACGTAAAACTACATTCATAGTAATGTAAATATACTTGAAATATCCTGTAATTTTCAACACCATGTAAAATCTCTTAGTTCTATATGTAAATTTACAGATTTCTGTAAACTTACTAGCCTCCTGTACATTTACTCTGATAATAAAGTAAATCCACATTTATCCGAGGAGTTTTACAATCGCTGATTGCGAATTTACCAAAATTCAATGCAGATGTGTAAAATCACATAAAATGTCTGATATATTACAATAAATAATTTGTAAAATGAAAAATAATACATGCCAAGCAATTAACTTAGGTGGCTATCTGTTGGCAAATTGTCTCAGCTTGTTAGATGTCCATAAGCTAAAAAAATAGGTACCTGAAACAATTTAAAAGCAATAACACAATGCTCTAAAATCCTTCACTGGGGTGAAAATTATGCCCACAGTAACAGATTTAAGGGTTAGATTATGAACGGGTGAAGCAATATAGAAATTGCTTTTAAATACACCTAACTATAGCCAATTAATATACATTAAATCTAAACAAAAAAAAGTATATAGTGCAACAATATTGCTGCAAATTGAACATATAGATATTTTACCGCTACTTTTTCGCACCAATCATATCCATTGTCGCCGTTACTCTTACATTTTATCGTCCGTGCACCAGACACGATAGGTTATATCAGTGGTTCGCAATTAGTTTATTGTAACATTATGAAATTTTCCTATAACCTGATGTAACAGACACATTGTTACCGTGAAATTACTTGTAGAGGAAATGAATAATGTTAAAAGTCCTAAAAATTCCATTCGATAATCATAAAAATTAACAATATTACTTTCCAAATTACACTCTTCTGCCTATTGACAGCCGCTGCGTAAAGTTTACGGGGACGGGGGTTGAAGTCAAGGTAACATTAATTTAATGCAATGGCCGCTCGTTGTGTTTACATATACAAAGTTTTGTTGTTTTTCAGTGGTGTTTGTAGAAAAATTGTAATAAATTGAATTTCGGTTGGCTCCAATAGTACTGTTGATTGAAGGTAAGTGTGTTTTGTTATTTCTTTTGAATTATATCATTTTATTTAAGTAATAAATAAGGTTATACAGCGGTAGGTATTTTAAAGTTAAGATTTCCCAAACCTCAATTTTTCACATTTTTACTTTTGAATTAGAATTACTCTTACACCTAATAAAACTACATATATTTGTGAGTAAAATGTGTTATTCCTGTTTACTGTGCGATTTTAAAACAGTGTCTGTTACAAAATATAACTGCCATCAAGTTTTTCACAAACACTCATGTAATGCCAAGTTTATTTGTGTTTATCAAGACTGTATGCAAGTGTTTACTAAGTACATACATTTTAAGATGCATTTGTTCCGTCTTCACCCTCAAAATTATCGTAAAGAAATATACAGAACATCGGTTTGGTTCCGTTGTAATCAGAATAACTGCGCATTTCATTGTACACTTTTAAAGAAATTATCGGCTCATATGTTTTTACATATAAGTGGTGTTCACGTTACATGCCTTTATACTAATTGCATAAATTCAACAACAATTTATAGAACCATTCCTCAAATGAAATCACATATTTACAGAAAACATCATTCAGGCAAATTTGATTATAACGTGGTTTGTAGCAAAAAAACTGTAAGTTTAGGCAGTGAGGTTGATAGTTCATCTAATAACGAATTACAAGAATATAATAATAACAGCGAACAAAATAATAATGATGAATTATTTTACAATAATAAATTGGAGAGTAGTTATTTACAAATCTTAGCCACCATGTATTTAACATTAAATTATTTATTTTCAGGATGAAGAAGTTCAACCACAAATTAATTCACCATGCATTATCATTAAAGCGAGTAAGTATAAGATAAGCCGCAATTTTCTTCATTTTTTTCAATGAGATTGTGTTCTTTTAGATTCAGATCCGGGTCTGCGTCAGTCAGGAAAGTATTGCGTTTTTTTGAAAAAAAGGAATCGATTAACATGAAATGTGAAAATATCTTAGAGGCATTGAAAATTGCAGTGGCTTTGTACTATAACTTTAACATAAACTGTCCTAGAGGAATTTCAAACACCCTAGAGTTTTTACAAAGATACATGCTTAAAATTAATCCAGATCAAGGATCTAAGAGTAATAAAAAACATATTAACAAGATAGTCTCGTTGATAAATAAGTTAAAGAATATTCGGCAAATTTAATAAAACATTTTTATTATATCCTAGATCTTTTTAATTTTCATGGCAATAATAAGGTTACTAAAATAAACTTCGACGTTTTTTATGTTAACATATGGCTTTCACATAGGTGGAAATAAAAGTTCAGATTTTGTTAGCAAATAAAACACTCCAAGTGTTTTATTTGGTAACTAAATGTTAACTTTTATTTCCACCAATGAGAAGCCAATGTGACCAAAATAATTTTTATTGTATATAAGTATTATCACAATTTTGTTTAGTTTTATTTGTTTAGAAGACAAAAGAATGTATTCAGTATAGTAGTATAGAAAATAGAATAATTTTAAAAATTGAAATATTTAATGCACATGGGAAATTTTATTATGATCATCTTTAAAAGGGGATTTGGGCCCGGTCCCTTTTTATTGCAAAACTACTTTCAAGTGCTTTTATTACTCCTGTTCATTTAATAATTTTTTTGTGAATATATGTTTTGGCAGTGTATTATATTTAAAAAAAGATATTCAATATGATTAAATGTTATTTTGATATTATTTTTATGTTTAACTCATGTATATTCTTTAGTTTATTAGTATTTTAAGTTCTCCTTTATTGCAGTTTTTTTTTATTAGTACAGGATTGCAATTAAACACATTCTTTATAGGATTTAGCAAACATCAGACAAAATAATCTATGAACAATAAAAATGAAACCTATCTACAAAATTATTAATTTCCAATCTTTGCTTCCTATCGATAACCTGCATTTTGGTTATGCGAGCAATTAAAATTCTAACATAAATTTACCTATTTCTTATTTGATCATTCTCATTGTAAACGACTAGCACCTACATATTCTCCTAAGAATATGCAGAGAAATTGAGAACAAAAGGCCTAACTATCCAAAAGAATACTAAAATCTATACTGAAAATTATAAGCCTTGACAACCTACATCTGGTTATGTTAGGGAACAAAAAGCCCTAATCTGAACTATTTACTGACCTTTTAAAAGATATTCATTCAAATAGATTACACTTCTTGAAGGATTTAATCCATTTAAATGAATATCTTTTAAAAAGACTTTTTAAAAAGGTCAGTTAATCATTCAGTTTAGGGCTTTTTTGTTCTCAGATATAGGTTGTCAGAGGAATGCAAAGCTTAATCCTTAGCAGATTTTAATATTCTAATGAATAGTTGTGCCTTTTGCTCTCAATTGTTTTAACTTCTCTGCATATTCGTAGGGTAGTATGTAGATGCTAGTTGGTTACAAAGAGAATAATCAAATAAAAAATAGGTAGATTGATAGAAAGCAAAGATTAGAAATTGATGATTTTGTAGATATTGTTATGAATTACACCCCCCTTGGAAAAGGAGATGGCACGCCTATGCCTCTGATGGTGACTGGAAAGGCTCTAGAAAGAGCCAAGGACTTTTCTAGATTATGGTTGAAGAAGATTCTGGATTGATCTAGAGCTAATTTCGGAGTATATAAGGCGCGATTACAAGCGCGGGAGGGGAAGTTTATTATGAAGGCAGTTTATAAAAGTGAACAAGTAGAAAAGTGAAAAGTGAGGTTAGATAAATAGTAAATAAAGTGAATTTGAAGTATTGTAGTCAGTAAATAGTTAAATAAAGTGTTAGTAGTGTTTTATCTCTTGTTGAAATTATTTAGAACCCACGTATTCATACAGGGTGTTTCCCAAAAAGGTGAAAATCCGTAACATTTTGGTGTCGGAAGCGGAATTTTGACAAGAGGATTTTTCGGAAGTGTTCGAGAAGGTTTGGCAGTGTATTCTCGGAGTTGGTGCTAACACAGGAAGGACTAATTTACTGGACATTGTTCGAGGTTTATTTTCGAACAGGAAAAACAGTGTTAAGTGCATTTTTGAGACATTTTTGGAACATTTTGTTGGACATTAGTGGTTAAGTGACAGACTCTAGATAAGACTCTTTTTTTGTGCCGTTTTGCGGTTTTTCTGGACAGTCCCATTACCGATAGTGACGTAATTATTAAATTTATTTGATTTCATCATAATTATATGCCGGTAACAACCAGAAGCATGGCATCCGAACAACAAATGCAGGACTTTATGGCCCAAATGCAAAAGATGATGATGGATCAGGAAAGGAAGCGCCAGGAAGAGAAAGAAGAACAGGAAAGAAAAGAACAAAAACGTCAAGAAGAATTAAGAAAAATTTTTGAGGATCAAGAACGAAGACGTCAAGAGGAAAAACAAGAAGAGGAGAAACGACGTCAACAGGAAAAACAAGAGGAGGAGAAACGACGTCAAGAGGATAAACAAGAACAAGAGAAACGACATCAAGAAGAAAGAGATGAACTAAGGAAAATTATAGAAGGCCAACAGAGTGCCATATTTGCCGTCACTGAAGAACTCAAAAATAAGGTAGCTGAAGAAGTCGGTGGAGTCAAACAAGAGGTAAGCGAAGTCAAAGGAGAAGTAAATGAAGTCAAAGAGAAAATGCACCAGGTAGAAGGAGAAATTGACCAGCTTAAACAACAGTTGAGGGATAGAGGAAACCAGCAACTGGTATCGTCAGGCCAGCGATTGAAAATTCCCTCTTTTGATGGTCAAAGTTCCTGGATGACGTACAAGACACAGTTTGAGGCAGCAGCGAGTGCAAACAACTGGAATGGCGAAGAGAAGGCCAAGGCATTAATCGTGGCTTTAAGAGGCCAAGCATTGGAGTTGCTCCAGACAATTCCGGCAGACCAACAACGGAATTTTAGAGTTTTAGAAGCTGCCTTAGATCTACGATATGGCGATCAACACCTTGCCCGAGTGTACCAGACCCAGCTGAAATCACGTGTTCAAGGGGCTGGGGAAAGTTTGCAAGAGTTTGAAGCTGCCGTGTGGAGACTGGCTCACCTGGCTTACCAGGATGTACCGAAGGAATTCCAAGACCAACTGGCAGTAGAGGCTTTTCTGGATGGTATACAGGACATTGAGATCAGGCGAGTCCTCAGGTTATCTCGATACCAGAACAGCAGCGAAGCGTTGGTGCGTGCACTCGAGGTGGAAGCTGTCCTTCAGGATACCCCGAGTCCAAGAGTACAAGCTGTGAGTATCGAAGAATCGCAACCAGAAAAGAAGAAAGAGAACCCTATCTTGATCCAGATACAGGAGGTAAATAAAATGATTAGTCAGTTACTAGCTAAATGGAATCCTCCGAAAAGACAGGAATCACAACTAAATAGAGAGAAGCCAAGCGGGGGTATTAAATGCTACAACTGCGGCAAGATAGGACATATCAAACGAGACTGTCGACAGCGGAACTCGAGGAAAGTGACTGTTGGAAACGCGGCAGAGACACAGAATAAACAAAGTAGTGGAAGGCCAAGTGGACGGCGTATGAAATGCTACAGGTGCGGGGAACTAGGACATATCCAGCTTGAATGTCCACAGAGGAGCTTGGAGAGAGCGAAGGCCGGAGATGCTGTGAAGCCAAGGGGAAAACCAGAGGAAGCCGGTACCAGAGAGGCTGTGACAGATAACGAACGTGGTGCCCCTAGAGAAGTGAAGATTTCCCAGCTTCGGAGCATTACAAAAAGGCCACCACTACAAGGATATGACGATAAAACGAAACCTGAGAGAAATGCAAACATTTCATCCGGAAGAAGGTACAAGGAAGGTTGCAAGTACTACCACCAGGAGAAACTGCAGGTCAAGGGAGCAGTCGACACTGTCAAGGTGGAAGTGCCGGATGATAGGGCAGATGAAGCGCTCAGACAAGAGCAACTAAACGATGTGGAAATTGGGCCTATATTGAGAGCCAAAGAAAGGGGAACTCGTCCAAAATGGAAGGATGTTTCGGACAAAAGAGTGGGACTGAAGGCACTATGGGCGCAGTGGGACTCACTGAGTGTCAGGAACGGGCTGTTGCGGAGAGCATGGGAAAGCCCGGATGGAAAAAAGGTGGTTATGCGTCTAGTGATTCCCAGGTGTCGAGTAGCGAAGGTGCTTCAGGAAGTGCACAATGGGGCATCCGATGGACACTTCGGTGTGAACAAGACCCTGAAGAAAATACGAGAACGATTTTATTGGATAAGAAGTCGTCAGGATGTGGAGGCTTGGTGTCGCAAATGCAAGATTTGTGCAGCCAGTAAGGGACCACAGACTGGAAGTAAGGGTGAAAAGAAGCAGTTCAACACCGGAGCTCCTTTCAAGAGGTTGGCTAACGATATAGCGGAACCATCATCAGCCAGTGACCGAATGAAGGCTCGATACGACCGGAAGGGTAGTTCAGAAGGATTCAAGGCAGGAGACCTGGTTTGGCTGTACAACCCACAGCGGAAGAAAGGAAGGTCACCGAAACTTCAACCGCCTTGGGATGGACCGTATACTGTTATTACCCGAATTAATGATGTCGTCTATCGGATTCAACGAAGCAAAAAGTCCAAGATGAAGATCGTGCATTTGGACAGGCTGGCGAACTACATCGATGATTCTGAGTTGCCTGATCGGGACGATCTAGGCTTAAGGAGGGGGCAGTGTTATGAATTACACCCCCCTTGGAAAAGGAGATGGCACGCCTATGCCTCTGATGGTGACTGGAAAGGCTCTAGAAAGAGCCAAGGACTTTTCTAGATTATGGTTGAAGAAGATTCTGGATTGATCTAGAGCTAATTTCGGAGTATATAAGGCGCGATTACAAGCGCGGGAGGGGAAGTTTATTATGAAGGCAGTTTATAAAAGTGAACAAGTAGAAAAGTGAAAAGTGAGGTTAGATAAATAGTAAATAAAGTGAATTTGAAGTATTGTAGTCAGTAAATAGTTAAATAAAGTGTTAGTAGTGTTTTATCTCTTGTTGAAATTATTTAGAACCCACGTATTCATACAGGGTGTTTCCCAAAAAGGTGAAAATCCGTAACAATATCTTTCATTTTTATTATTAATAGATTATTTTGTCTAATTGCTAAATCCTATAAAGAATGTGTTTAATTACAATTACATGCAAACAAAAAATTTTTCTTTGAATAAATTTTTGAGCAGTATGGAAGTTTTTAATTTCTACACCTTACAATTCTTCCTTGTAAAAATACTGGTATAGAATGTAAATTCACATGATAGGAAAGTTAACATACATGGTAAGTATGTGAAAATACAATCTGATATTGGTACTTCACAGAAGGGATATGTGAAATTACATCCACAATGCGTATATTAACATTCGTGAAATGTACATTTGCATAAGTGGAATGTAGATTTTAAGGAGCAGTACGTATTACTTCCTACATGAAATGTAATAATACATGCTCCTGCTAATAATACATTGGTATGTAGTTTTACACTAAAAATCATTGGTTACAAAGTTGCCAATGATTTTCTGTGTAATTTTACATAAGTACTTTTTATAGTGTATATATATATATATATATATATATATATATATATATATATATATATATATATATATATATATATATTATTGGAGTCTCGACGTTTCGGCTCCCACTTTGGAGCCATTTTCAAAATGGAATTGGAGCCATTTTGAAAATGGCTCCAAAGTGGGAGCCGAAACGTCGAGACTATATATGCTTTTCTATATATATATATATATATATATATATATATATATATATCGATCGATATCGATCTGGCCACTTGGTTAACCAGGCTCTTGTACTAGTCGTCTCGGGCTCGCCTTGCACTGATGAGCACCAGGAAGTGCGAAACTGCAGTATGCAAGTTAGTCTGAGACGGCTGGTACGAGAGTTTCCTTTAATTAGGAATAATTCTTTCGGCTGGTGCTTGTTTAAATCAAAACAAAGCGTTTTGTTGTAGAATGTGATTTCTATACTTAACGCGGCCAGGCTCGCAATTATTTGCAGTTTGGTTTATTATCCTTATGAAAATAAGGATTCACAGAGGTGATTGACAGAAATATTTTATTTTAATATATTCTGCCCTCTGGAAGCACGCTGTTTACTATTACGTGCCCCATGTCGGGATATTATTGTTTTGATTTCAACAGGCAGCTGTCGCTAGATGGAGCCTCCGCCATTTCGTCGTTTTACAAAGTCGATCTGGCCACTTGGTTAACCAGGCTCTTGTACTAGTCGTCTCGGGCTCGCCTTGCACTGATGAGCACCAGGAAGTGCGAAACTGCAGTATGCAAGTTAGTCTGAGACGGCTGGTACGAGAGTTTCCTTTAATTAGGAATAATTCTTTCGGCTGGTGCTTGTTTAAATCAAAACAAAGCGTTTTGTTGTAGAATGTGATTTCTATACTTAACGCGGCCAGGCTCGCAATTATTTGCAGTTTGGTTTATTATCCTTATGAAAATAAGGATTCACAGAGGTGATTGACAGAAATATTTTATTTTAATATATTCTGCCCTCTGGAAGCACGCTGTTTACTATTACGTGCCCCATGTCGGGATATTATTGTTTTGATTTCAACAGGCAGCTGTCGCTAGATGGAGCCTCCCCCATTTCGTCGTTTTACAACGTCGATCTGGCCACTTGGTTAACCAGGCTCTTGTACTAGTCGTCTCGGGCTCGCCTTGCACTGATGAGCACCAGGAAGTGCGAAACTGCAGTATGCAAGTTAGTCTGAGACGGCTGGTACGAGAGTTTCCTTTAATTAGGAATAATTCTTTCGGCTGGTGCTTGTTTAAATCAAAACAAAGCGTTTTGTTGTAGAATGTGATTTCTATACTTAACGCGGCCAGGCTCGCAATTATTTGCAGTTTGGTTTATTATCCTTATGAAAATAAGGATTCACAGAGGTGATTGACAGAAATATTTTATTTTAATATATTCTGCCCTCTGGAAGCACGCTGTTTACTATTACGTGCCCCATGTCGGGATATTATTGTTTTGATTTCAACAGGCAGCTGTCGCTAGATGGAGCCTCCCCCATTTCGTCGTTTTACAAAGTCGATCTGGCCACTTGGTTAACCAGGCTCTTGTACTAGTCGTCTCGGGCTCGCCTTGCACTGATGAGCACCAGGAAGTGCGAAACTGCAGTATGCAAGTTAGTCTGAGACGGCTGGTACGAGAGTTTCCTTTAATTAGGAATAATTCTTTCGGCTGGTGCTTGTTTAAATCAAAACAAAGCGTTTTGTTGTAGAATGTGATTTCTATACTTAACGCGGCCAGGCTCGCAATTATTTGCAGTTTGGTTTATTATCCTTATGAAAATAAGGATTCACAGAGGTGATTGACAGAAATATTTTATTTTAATATATTCTGCCCTCTGGAAGCACGCTGTTTACTATTACGTGCCCCATGTCGGGATATTATTGTTTTGATTTCAACAGGCAGCTGTCGCTAGATGGAGCCTCCCCCATTTCGTCGTTTTACAACGTCGATCTGGCCACTTGGTTAACCAGGCTCTTGTACTAGTCGTCTCGGGCTCGCCTTGCACTGATGAGCACCAGGAAGTGCGAAACTGCAGTATGCAAGTTAGTCTGAGACGGCTGGTACGAGAGTTTCCTTTAATTAGGAATAATTCTTTCGGCTGGTGCTTGTTTAAATCAAAACAAAGCGTTTTGTTGTAGAATGTGATTTCTATACTTAACGTGGCCAGGCTCGCAATTATTTGCAGTTTGGTTTATTATCCTTATGAAAATAAGGATTCACAGAGGTGATTGACAGAAATATTTTATTTTAATATATTCTGCCCTCTGGAAGCACGCTGTTTAATATATATATATATATATATATATATATATATATATATATATATATATATATATATATATATATATATATATATATATATATATATATATTACAAACAATTAAAAAACCAGTTAAAAACTTCCTCCTTGAAGAAGTGTACTATTCTATAAATGAATTTGTGAATAGGCAGTAAATGACAACGGACACTTGTAACTCTAAGTGTTGAGGCGATTGCCTCTTATTTTCTCTTTTTGTAATTTAGAAGGGAGTTGTGGACTGTATTTTTTTTATTCGGTTTTTATACATAAATATTCTTGAACAATGTTTGTTGTTACTAAAATGTCATTGACACTTCTCATTCTCAAATACTAATGACAGCTGCTAACTATGATAAAACATAAATAACTTAACATACCGCCGCCCTTGAAAGGCTGGACTTTCAAAATAAAATGAACATGAAACATGAAATAAATAATACATCTTTAAAAGTATTAAATAAGAAAAGAGTTATTCATTATTAAATGCCCTTGATGGATAAACTTATCTCTATTGGAAGAACGCATATTTTTGTTATTACGCACTGCACTGTGTTATTCGCAGTTTTTACACTCACCACACGCACTTTGTTATCAACCCCTGGATGTAATTTTATGATTCTTCCTACGGGTCAACATAATGGCGGTACATTTTCTTCCTTCAGCAAAACCATTGCTCCAATCTGTATTATATCATTGGATTGGTTTTGTCTCCACTTGTTTCTTTGTTGAAGGGATGAGAGATATTCCTTTTTCCAACGATTCCAAAAATGTTGTTATATTTGCTGTAATCTTTTATACAAGGTCAACCTATTGGGAGCAATTTCTTGCACATTGATTTGTAGAATAGCAGTTAATACATCTCCTATTAGGAAGTGACTGGGAGTAAGGAAACTGAGGTCGTTGGGATCTTCCGATAATGATGTTAAAGGTCTTGAATTCAGAACTGCCTCTATTTGAACGAATACAGTATATAGATCTTCGAAAGTGAAATGAGTATTACCAACAATTCTTTTAAAATGGTATTTTGCAGATTTAACCGCTGCCTGCCAGAGGCCACCAAAATGAGGTGATCTTGCCGGTATAAAATGCCACCGAATACAATTTTGATTTAAAAAAACTTAAAATGCTACTTTCATCTTTAATATTTGACAATATTTTGTTAATTTCCTTTAAATCATTGTATGCGCCATGAAAGTTCGTGCCGTTGTCAGACCATATGCCTCGTCTAGACGCGAATCTCTTTAAAGCATTTAAAAAGGAATCCGATGTCATATCTCCTACTAATTCGAGATGAACAGCTTTAGTAGCAAAACAAACAAAAATACATAAATAACACTTTACAATTGTGCGAGTCCTTGCCTTACCGTCTTTAACATAGAATGGCCCAGCATAGTCTACACCGCTGTTAGAAAATGGCCTTTCAGGTTGAAGACGACATTCAGGCAAGTTTCCCATTATCTGACATATATTTAAGGGGTTGACCTTGAAACAAGTAATGCATTCGCGCAACACTTGCTTTACTGTAGAACGACCCTTTAATGGCCAAAATTTGTGTCGTATCGAAGCCAAAGTAGCTTGTGTCCCTGCGTGTAAATTTCTACGATGTTCATAGTTTATCAACAATTTTGTGAACGGATGTTTGTTAGGTAGCAACATAGGATGCCTTTGGTCATTGGCAATGTTTGATTTTAACAACCTTCCACCTACCCGAATAATACCCTTTTCATCTAAGAAAGGATTTAATGACATCAATTTACTGCTTCGCGCGACGGCATTAGATTTTTTTAAAGATTTTATGTCATGTTCAAATTCTTCTGATTGAATTAATTTAATGAGGATAGACATAGATTCGTTTAGCTCATCTATTGTTAAATTACCCGTAAGCTTGCAAAGCTTATGTGTGGTAAGGTTTTTCTTGAATCTAGCGCAATAAGTTACTACACGATGTAGCTTTGTTAAAGACGAATATTTAGAAAAAGGGGTTTCGTTAAAGATATTTACGCAAGATAAAGTAGTTATTTTAAGTTCTAATGATTGTTCTTTTTCGGGTAATTTATATGTCTCAGGCCAATGCTCTGAATCTTTCAGCAACCATGTTGGACCTGACCACCACTGCGGTAGATTTAGAATTTTCTCCGGATTAACTCCACGCGAAATTATATCCGCCGGGTTGTCACTTGAGGTAACATGGCGCCATTCAACATTACAACTAAGTCGTTGAATTTCGGCTACTCTGTTTGGTACAAAGGTTTTCCCATTTGTAGGTTGAGAATTTAACCAAGAGAGAATATTGTAGAGTCTGTCCAATGAACTATTCTGTCGAAAATCATGTTCAGTGTTTCGACTACTTTACATGATAATTGTGCTGACAGTAGCGCTCCACACAGTTCAAGTCTGGAAAGAGTGACGCTTTTGAGTGGTGCTACCCTAGATTTTGCGCATAATAAATGAATTTGACATTCACCAAATGAATTGGCACTTTTAACATATATAGCCGTGCCATAAGCTATAGTAGAGGAATCGCAAGAACCATGTAGCTCGACTTCTGTCCAATTCTGTATCACCACATGTCTTGGTATTGTTATACAAGATAGGGAAGGTATTTGTTTACAAAATTGGGTCCACTCCGTGAATACATTGCTCGGTACCGATTCGTCCCAATCGAGTTTGAGTCGCCATAATAGGTGTAAAATGATTTTAGTCTTAATTATGACAGGGCCCAATAATCCGAGAGGATCGGAAATTTGCGACATTGCTGACAAAATTATTCTTTTGGTTACACGTTGATTTGAATATTGGATATTAATGGCGAATTTCAAACTATCGAGTGAAGAGTTCCATAAAAGTCCTAGCATTTTTGTACACGAGTCATCCGTAATATAATATTCGGAAAGATTTTCTGGATTGTCTTCAGGCTTATTTACCACATTTTTGTTATTAGAAAGCCATTTGCGTAATGGAAACCCCCACATCGAAGTATATTACTGATTTCATGTTTAAACTGAATTACTTCTTCTATTGTGTCGGAACCCGTGATCAAGTTGTCCACGTAAAAGTCTTTTAAGATAATTTGACACGCATTTGGAAATTTATCGCGATTTTCAAAAGCCGTCTGTTGTGAACTTCTGATGGCTAGAAATGCAGCTGATGCTGTACCGTAACTGACTGTATTTAATGTACCGGGTGACACAGGAGACATATAACACCCCGTAGCATGTTTATTTAAAAAGATATTATTTTGAAATTTGGTACACTTATATAATGCATGATTGTCCTTTCATAGTATAAAAAATATGTGTCCACCACTTCCGGTTTCACCGGAAGTGACATCTACTCTGTTATTTTAAATGGCACCCTGTATATTTTTTTTACCTATCTGATTCGTCCCTAGATTCTCTTCTCAACCATGTATCGGAACATGGCATTTGTTTTTAAAATGACAGTTAATATCAATTTTAGTTTGTTAAGTCTAGGTGGCCCTGATATGAACCTTGGCAGATATTGATGAGTAGTGTGCCGTGATATCGAAAGACCTCTGGCATGCAACTTTGTGCCTCATATTTTTTGGGAATAACCAGTAGCTGAACAGACTAATAAGATCTAACTTATTTAAAAAAAATATCTTTAAACAACCCACGATATCTTAAAAACCAAGATAGGAACCCCATTTTTTTACTTCACCTAGTTAACAAATACTCATTTATCTTTTATTTTTGTCCAATACAATTGCTGTGCCTATCATATTTTGATTTCTTCATTAAAATTAGTATCGAATGTTATTGCATAGTAATGAATATTGTACTGCAACAAAAATATTTACTAAGCAGGCGGTGGAAACAAAATAAAAGTAGGTAAAACGATTTTTTAATAAATAAGAAACATCAGTAAAACACATTAGAACAAAATTGATGAAAAACCATTACACTATGTAATACATTTTTACAACGAATGGATGAAATTAAAATAAAATATTTACTGAAGTACTACATACAAAAAACATTTTTTTACTACAGATGTTCAAAATGTTGTCCGTTATTATCTCTGCACAATCGTGTTTTTGCGACGATAGCCCTAAGCACGTTATCTAACTGTAATTCAGTAATCCCATAGATTGCTCTTCTGACTCTCATTTCCATGTCTTCTCTGTTTGTTGGTGGAGTCCTATAAACGTTTTCCTTGAGGTGGCCCCCATACAAAAAAATCAAGCGGCGTAAGGTCTGGTGACCTTGCAGGCCATCGCATTTGTTCCCATCCAGTTTTCTTCAAACCTTTCATTTAAATAATTCACCACAACTCTGCTGTTATGTGGTGGAGTCCCATCCTGTTGAAAAATTATTAGGTTAACATTAGGTGGCAGTTCTTCCAAAAAATCTTGTATCTGGTTTTGCAAAAATCCCAAATTTCTTTCTCCATTTAATGGAGCATCAAAAATTATTGGCCCAATAATTCTTCTGCCAATTACTCCTAACCATACATTAAAACTAAATCGCTCCTGATATGCACTTCCTCTCATATTTTTGGAATTTTCTTGTGCCCAATAACGGGTGTTGTTACGGTTAAATAATCCCAGATTAGTGAACCTGGACTCGGAAAATAAAATTTGTTCATGAAAATTATTATCCAAATTGTGTCTGTTCAGAAACCAATTGCAATAATTCAATCTTCTTTGAAAATCATTTCCGTATAAATGCTGGTGTATTTGGTACTTGTATGATTTAAATTTATGTTTTTTCAAAATGCGTCGAGCTGATTCCCGATTTACACCGGTTTGGTCCTCAATCTGTCTTATCGAAATCGTGGGATCTACCTCGACAATTGCAAGTACATTGATTTCCGACACTTCATCGATAATGAAATTATTTTCCGGTACTTCTGGTTCACTTCTGAATTGCAGTTCAACTCTTACAAAATAGTTGTTTGGTGGATGAATTCTTTCGGGAAATTTTTCTTCATATAAGTCAGCAGCCTGCCTGCTATTTTTTTTTACATTCGCCATAGATTAGTAGCATATTTACTTTTTCATTTCGTGAACATGGCAAAATAGAGTTAAAAACGTGATAACTTAGGTATAATTTAATGAAAAATACTTAAATTGCTGCCAAGTAAACAATTCTTAATTGTCAAATCAAAATGACGCATCGTTTTACCTTCTTTTATTTCCACCGCCTGCTTAGTAAATATTTTTGTTGCAGTACAATATTCATTACTATGCAATAACATTCGATACTAATTTTAATGAAAAAAGCAAAATATGATAGGCACAGCAATTGTATTGGACAAAATAAAAGATAAATAAGTATTTTTTAACTAGGTGAAGTAAAAAAATGGGGTTCCTATCTTGGTTTTTAAGATACCGTGGGTTGTTTAAAGATATTTTTTTTAAATAAGTTAGATCTTATTAGTCTGTTCAGCTACTGGTTATTCCCAAAAAAATATGAGGCACAAAGTTGCATGCCAGAGGTCTTTCGATATCACGGCACACTACGCATCAATATCTGCCAAGGTTCATATCAGGGCCACCTAGACTTAACAAACTAAAATTGATATTAACTGTCATTTTAAAAACAAATGCCATGTTCCGATACATGGTTGAAAAGAGAATCTAGGGACGAATCAGATAGGTACAAAAAATATACAGGGTGCCATTTAAAATAACAGAGTAGATGTCACTTCCGGTGAAACCGGAAGTGGTAGACAAAAATTTTTTGTAATTAAAAAAGGACAATCACACATTATATAAGTGCACCAAATTTCAAAATAATATCTTTCTAAATAAACATGCTACGGGGTGTTACATGTCTCCTGTGTCAACCGGTATAATGGTCTAAAGGTAAGTCAGGTTGTGTGCGCCAAACGATTCTTTGTAAATTACATCTTCTCTATGTCCGCCGTAACTACATAAGTATGTTTTCTGAAACCCAGTATTATAGAAAAGAGATCGTCCTGTAGTGTAGGACCTACCATCAAAATATCATTTAGAGATATACCTGAGTTGCTTGGCGGACGCATCAAATACAACTCTAAGTTTGGTAGTAGTACTGTTTTCTCGTATAACACCATGATGCGGTAAATAATATTTAGAATCGTCAGGAATGCTAATATTCTCGATACTGATTTTAGACATATGCCCTAACTGTGTATATTCATTCATGAATTCGATATATCTATGTCTTAATTGCGGGCTACACATAAGCGTTCTTTCAAGTGATAAAAATCGTTTTGTAGCTGATTCTTGAGAATTTCCAAGTTCTGGAGCATTTTTTCGAATCGGCAGTGTAACCTTGAATCGCCCAGATTCTAAACGTTTTGTGGTTTCAACGAAACATTTCTCACATTCAAGTTCTTCCGTTGTAAATTTGCTGCTAGTAGGACATTCTTCTATTTTCCAGAATTTCTCTAACTGATTTTGAATATTCTCTTCAACTGTCAAGTTACAAGAAATATTTTTTTTTAGTTGATTTTGTTACGAAATAATAGGTCCAGATATAACCCAACCCAAATGAGATTTTTGTAAGATAGGGTTACCTTTCCAAGTCGTATCTGACCGACACAAAGTAAACTGAAAAATACTTCTGCCCCGAGTAAAATATCAATTGGTCCAGAATTGTTGAAAGTAGGATCGGCTAAAGTTATATTGTCTGGAATTTTCAGATTAGATGAATTAAAACTGATCATAGGAATGTTATTGGTTATTTCTCCTAGCACAAGAAAAGTGAAGTTTATAGAATATGCGTTGTAACATGATTTTATATTAGTTTCAGTCCTTTCAGAAATCTTGATTGGTGCTTGATTTATACCTGTTACTGGCCAATTAATTTTACTAATTGAAACCCCAATTGATTTGAAAGTTGTTTTGTGATCAAATTTGATTGAGACCCTGAATCTAATAAGGCTCTACATTTTACTAAATTGCATTTTACTAAATTGCCTTTTTGAATGTAAATTAAAGCGGTTGACAATAAGATATGTGGTATTTGCTTAAGAGAGCAATGTGTTGTGACCGTTGAATTTAATTGTACTTCATTGTTTGATTGTGATAAATGTGATTGTGCCAAACGAGAGGTTGAACCTTGTTGTTGTGACAAATTTGCTTCTGTTGATTGTGCAATCGATGATTGAGATTGTGAAGACGTTTCGTTTGCTGTAGGTGAATCCTTGTTTATGTGCAGTAGAGTATTATGTCTTTCATTGCACTCTTTGCAAGACATATATTTGCAATTAGAATTCGAATGACCCAATCGCAAACAGTTTATACATAGATTTAATTTCTTAGCTTCGGCGAATCTAGATTTTACAGATAACTTTAAGAAATTCTGGCAACTATAAATTAAATGTGTTCCTTTACAGAAATTGCAACGTTTCCAGGGTTCATCTGTTGAAACATGTGAGAAAGATTTGAAATCTGTACTTTTCTTAATATATTGTTTGGTTGGTTGAGATGTTTTATGATCAACACTGGTAGGACTCAGTGTTTCTAATAATTGACACCGATTATTCAAAAATGTGATAAATGCATTCATTGTAGGTAAATCTTTTGTTACTATTGATTTTTCCCACTCGCGCGCGTTTTGAAATGTTATCTAATTTTCTCGATATGATATTAATTAATAAGGCGCCCCAGTGTTCAGTTGGTAATCCCATATTTTTGAGCACCATGGTATGTTTATGAAATTCATCAACTAAACAACGCAAGTGCTTATGTGACTCCTTTACTAAAACTGGTAGATCAATTAAAGCGTTAAGATGTTCGTTTACAATTACTCTTTTGTTATCAAAGCGCTTGCGTAAAAGCTCCCATGCTAAGGTATAGTTTGAATCTAAAACTTCGACCGACTGAGTAATCACTGCAGCTTCACCTTTTAAACATGAATTCAAATATAAAAATTTCTGAATAATAGTTAAAGATGTGTCTTTGTTCACTAAAGCCTCGAATGTATCATGAAATTGTTGCCATTGTTCATACTGACCACTAAAAGTAGGCAAGTCTAATGTTGGTAATTTTACTTGTCTGCTACGAAAACTATCAGTTTCTAATGATTTTATTGGCGTGTTGTGTTCGATAATGAAATGTTTAGCCTTTGCGACAATATCAAAATATTTGCTTTCAAAAGATTCACGATCGATTATTTGAGATTGATTGTCATCCAATATTTCAATGTCAGATTGAATACTTAGTGTTAAATTCACCCCAAAGAATTTCAATTTTTTCTAAACGGGCTGTTAGCTCGATTAAGCATTCATAATTGTCAAAATTATCCACGAAAGTAGTAAATCTGTTTAGCTGTGCTTTAACTTGACCGCGTTTCTTGACAAGGCTATTTAACTTTATTTTACTTTCTTCCATTTCAAAAGTATTTGGCAATATATCTTTTAAAGGAATATAACGTGCCTATAAAGGCGTTATCTAAATGGAATTGACTGAATTTCTAGGTTTAAAATCCTAGTAAAATACTTGCAATGTTAAGCAAATGATAAATTAATACTAGAAAATGTGACTTAAATATGTATAAAAACCGAGTACTATGTTCATACAAATATAACGTGAAATAATTTGAATTTGCGCACGAACTGCTTATAACCTGGTTGACTGCTCCGTCGCCTCAGATGTCCAAGACGTCGTGGTACCCAGCCGTGTTCTTTGCCTTCTTCAAATAATAATAATAATAATAATAATAATAACTTTTATTATAGTCCATAAAAATTGTATACAATATATTGTTAACAGATAATATTTACATCTAACTATGGCTACAAGGGGACTGAAAAACAGTACAATACTGATCAAAGTTTCAGCCCCGTGAAAAATTATTTTGACACGTGGTCGTAAAAGGAAACATTTATAATAAACAGTAATTACATAAGGAAATAAGAATAAAAGAACTTGCAAGAATAAATTAAAATAAATTAGGATATGCTTTAACTTAAATAACTAGATGTAAAGCACGTGGGGTATTATTATTTTAATTATTGTATTTACAGAGATAAAAGAAATTGTTTATATAATATCTTGAATTTAAGTGACCCAGAATTTTTATAAGTACATTATTATATAACTGAAATATATTATACGAGAAACTTCTACGGTATAAAGCAGTTCTATGAGGTCGAGGTGATATCATTCCTCTGAATCTCAAGTTTAAGGTATGAACATCACTACGGTATTTAATTTTATCATTTAAGTATGGGGGACATTTATTTAAGACTATATTATGATATAATGTTGCACAATGAAATTTTCTTCTAGATTGCATATTTAACCATTTTGCATCTTTCAATTTATGCGAAACATGTTCATATTTCCTAATGCCATAGATATATCTTAAACATGCCTTTTGAATTTTCTCTATTTTGTTACTATCCATTTTATCGAGGCAGGGACCATATACAACATCACAGTAGTTGAAGTGACTTAGCACTAGCGTATCAGTAAGTTTGACTTTAAGAGATGGCGAGAGTAAATGACGATGAGGGTATAAACATTTTAAATTAGCGTAAGCTTTTTGCATACATTTACTTATGTTTCTTAAACCGCAAGTCTGTGTCCATCTCGACACCAAGATTTCTTGCCACTTTAGTACATACTAAATCAGTATCGCCTACTGTAATTTTATTTATTTATAGATAATTTATGACGTGTTGATATTTCGACTAGTCTTTGCAAATCATTATTAATAATATCATTTGCTCGATTCAGGTCGTCATGAGAAAATGAATAATATACTTGAGTATCGTCCGCGTATAAATGTATTTTACAATGATTTAAACAGCTTATTATATTACACGTGTATATACAAAACCACATCGGGCCAAGTATTGATCCTTGTGGTACTCCACACAAAATATTTCCGTAATTTGATTTACCATTGCTTGTTTCTACAAACTGAGATCTATTATTCAGATAACTCTTAATAAACTTAATAGCACTCTCCGAAAATCCAATATAATGTAGAATAGCGAATAAAATTTTGTGACTAATCGTGTCGAATGCCTTTGAATAATCTAATAAAATTAAGGCTGTTGTTTTTCCTGCGTCAATATCCCCAATAATGTCATCCATGACACCTAATAATGCGGTGGCACAGCTGTGGCCCGGACGAAATCCAGATTGGTATATTGGTAGAAAATTATATTCGTTAATATGATCACGGATTTGAGAATTCATAATTTTTTCCAGTACTTTGGATAGCACTGGAAGAATGCTAATAGGTCGAAGTTCACTAAAGTTGGAAATGTCACTTTTTTTAGGCAGCGGAACAACACGTGATATTTTCCACGCATCTGGGAAAATACCCTCTAAAAGGCATGAGTTTATAATATTAGTAATATAGGGCAAGATATATGGACAACATAAAAGTAACATATCAATGTTTATTAGATCCGACCCTGTAGATTTGGATTTTATTTCTATTAAATATTTATAAATAATTGCATCTGATACTGGAACAAATGAAAATAGGTAGTTAAAATTTGTTTTTAAGTTTTGATTATAATACTGTAATAGTTCATTGTCTGGAGGAGATAAATTTGTAGAATATTGCAAAAAATGTGAGTTAGCTCTGTTATAAATATTAAGTTCCTTCAGTTTCTTCCAAAGAGTTTTGGCATTATTATCATTATTATTTATACAAAATTCAAGTTTGTAGAATGTACCAATAATATATGTTTTATTAAACATATTAACTTTTATCCATAACTGCTCTAATGTTTCATGGAATTTATTATTTAAAATTTCATACCTTAAACTTGCCCTCAGATAAACTCCTACACCTCCACCCCTTGAGTACCTATCTTTTCTTAGCAAGTTATATCCATTAATTTGCACTAAATTACTGGAAACATTATCTGATAACCAGGTCTCAGAAATTCCTATGATATCATAATTTTCTTTTACCACACTGAACTGGTTCAGTTCGAGCAACGAGGAGCAGCAGTAGCAGCAGCAGCAGCAGCAGCAACAGCAGCAGCAGCGGCAGCAGCAGCAACAGGCAGCTTTCAGCTAGAACCTGAAGATGGCAGATGAGATTCCGCCGAAACGTCGTTCAGACAACCATGGTTCCAACAGGAGCCTACCAACTACACGGGAAAACACCCGGAAGCACGTCAACACTTCATTTAATACCCGTGAAAACCTAAGAAACAACATATATATATATATATATATATATATATATATATATATATATATATATATATATATATATATTGTTCTATATTCTACTATCTATTTTATTTTTTATACGTTCGAAATTACTTTTTGAAAGTAAATTGAAATGATTTTATTGAGCGCCAAACAGTTTCTTAAAAGCTGTTAATATTATAGACTATAGAACACCATTAGCATGACCATCTACAATCTATAGAATGACTCTTACTCAGGGTCCAACGAAGTCGGTTCAATAAATGCTCATTGATCAAGATAACAATCTAAATAAATCAAACTCAGTATTGAACGAACAAAGTATTAATTTATTAACAAATTTGAACTTGGAATGTAATTAACAAATTTAAATAACAAAATCTAACTTAACTAAAATGATAAATATGGCCTTTATTTAAAATAAATATGTACCATGGATTTCTGATATTGTAAAGCTTTACCTTGTCTTTCTTTTGAGTCGAGTAATGTTAAATTATAACCTCTAACTGGTTATTATGATCCTTGAAATATAATGTCACTTGACTGACTTTTTAAACCTCTCAAGGCTTCTTCTTCTTCTTTTCTGGATTGACGTTTGTTTATAACCTCCAATTTATTTTCAAGATTTCCTTGAAATATTTCTATCACTTGCTTGACGTTTGAAATTTCTTCACCATATAAATTTGCTAACTGGATTAACAAATACTTCCCTCTTCTAAATCTGCTTTCCGGATAATCTACTTCGTAATACTTTCAAAGTATACTCACTTCTTACATTTAATCAACTTTTACAATTTATTCTTGATATCAATATATCTGGATTGTAATTTTCTAACCTTCAACTTATTCACCACTTTTCTTCTATTTTCAATTTATTAATTATTCGTGGATGAATATTTTTCGCAGCTCGCTGTTCAGCGGTGTATGATCAACTGATTTGTTATTTTTAGTCGTTTCAATGGGTTAATTTCCAATATTTCAATTGTTTTTTCCTATTTTGATCTAATATTTCAAAATTTAATTTTAATTTAAAATTTAAACTATTCAGTTTTGTTTGTTCTTTACCTTAATTGAATACTGTTTTTAATTCTTTAATTTTCCTGATAAGTTTCTTATTCTACTTTTCAGGATTAAGTGAATAATTGTAATTACTCGAAATATATTGACATATTACCTACACTTTCTTAAAATCTACTTATAACTATAATTAACAATTCCAATCTCAAATAAATACTAATTCATACATTTAGATGAATAGCAATGATAAACACAAAATGCTAGTAGTTAAAAACGTACTGCAGTTTTCATACTGACATAATACTGATAGTATAAACTAAAACAAGAAATTGATATGCCAACAAACATTTAACATCATACTATTAGTCCTTTCTTTCTGCATGATGTGAAATATCATTTACAAAACACCTTTCTGCAATGATATTTGAAAATATCTGAAAACTTAAAATGTCATTCAGTGTTTTGTAATCTATGGACTTACTATTTCTAAAATAATCACGCTGCAATGCAACTACTGTTAATAGTCTTTCATCCAATATTCATTTTGTGTGGATTTACATTGTTTCTACACAATTTATGATTTTCAGCCCTAAGTTTTGACATAAATGTCAGATTTTATAAATTTACTTTTTTGTTTCCCAATTTCATTCTAACTCATTTTAAATGAGATTGTGATTCTCTATAAGTTCATGTTTTATTATATACTATTTAGAATAACCCTTTTAAACTAAATTAACTTCATTTTATGTTTATTTAAATATCTTGTTCTAATTCAATATCAAGTTTCAGTCTCTGCATCCTACTCGATGAGAATAAGTGAACTTGAATCAATTAAATAAACCACAGATATTCCTGCTTCTGTATGATCCGTTAAAGTAAAACTGTTATGATTATTTTATAAAATACATACAAATTTGTGAATTTTATTTATGATTTCAAACACGATACTTAGGTATTGTTCCACAGTGTGGATACACAGCATAAAACCCCCTAAACTAATAGAATTTTGACATGTGAAAATTTTGTTAGTTTTAACAACATGATGTGACATTCACACTGTCAAAGTTTATTTACAATTTAAAAGTGATCTACTCAGGATCATTTGGATAACTTAAGAGTAATCTATCCTGGATCATATGGATAATTTATCCCCATGTGACAACTTCCCGGTAATGATTCCTCATTATATTTTAAAACATTTTCGTTTTCATTTAAAATATTACCTACTTCAAGTTGTTGCGCATAGCCTTTTGCTATTGTAGGTTCATAATCTATTGAATTTTTGTATTTTTGAGACAAATTTTTAAAAATTCTATCATATTTGGAGTAACGACTTATCAGAAAGGTTTCAGGCTTCTTATCATTATTTATTTGTACACATGTGGTTCCCACTATATGCTCACCGCAAAATTCATTATCATTATTGGACTCTATGCCATTTGATACATTAATTATTTCGGCATCATTGCCATTCAATTCATTAACTATTTCGGCACCTTTGCCATTCAATTCATTAACTATTTCGGCACCTTTGCCATTCAATTCATTAATACTACAGAAAGGTATTCCTTCACCTTCTACTTTTAGGATTCTTTCTCCTAATACAATATTTGCCTTTTTTTCTGATAAGATGTCGTCTCCCAATATAACATCATTTTCTATACAGTCGCCTATTTTTTTACAATTATTACCTACATTTAAAACAACTTTATCTAAAAATCCTGATTTCTATTTCTATCATTTACTTGTGCTGTTTCTATTTTATTCATATTAGAGTGCGTGTTTTCATCTACTCTATTTCCCCTTTGAATATTGATATTAGCCACTTCTGCATATGACTCATTATTTTTAACATAACCCCCTCTCTCTCTGCAATCATTATCATAATGACGTTTCTCACAACCCTGCTTTTCATTCCTATAATTGTCATATTTATATTGACCATAACCTCCTCGTTCCTTTCTATCATCGTCATATTGACGTTTCTCATAAACCTGCTTTTCATTCATATCATTGTCATATTGACGTTTCTCATAACCCTGCTTTTCATACCTATCATTGTCATATTGACGTTTCTCATAACCCTCTCGTTCCTTTCTATCATTGTCATATTTACGACCATAACCCTGCTTTTCCTTCCTATCATATTGACCATAACCTTGTCTTTCTCTTCTATCATTTTCATTCCTATTCTGATCATAACCCCACTTGTTATAATATCTACTATTATTTTCCCTATTCTGACTAGACTTCCTATCAAAACTCTGATGATAATCATCTAATTCTCTTAAATAATCAATTAAATCGTCTAACTTTGCAATTCTTTGCGTAATAATGACATTCTGGATATCCCCTGAAAAATGCCTAGCTAAATATCTGACCATTTCACTTTCTGTGAATTTTGGTTCTAGATGTCTAATATTATATACTTTTCTAAGTACATAGTTTTCCCTAGAAATACCTTTATTTTCTACATAATTACCATTAAATAGGTCTTGTCTTATTTTTAACTGAGTGTAATCACTCCAATATTGTTTTAAGACTAGAGCTTCAAATTCCTCTATAGTCTCAAACCTGTCCATTATAACTGAGTACCAGATTTCCGCTTCTCCCTTTAACATGTCTTGTATGTTTGCTTTTAGGTTTGCATTTACGTGTTGTGTTTCCATGTGTTGTTTCAAACGTGAAATGAAAATTTTAGGGTGTATGCGGTTATCTCCGTAAAAATAAAATGGTGTTTTGTTGCATGTGTAAGTCTGTGTGGGTAATTGTGTTAATTGTGTACGTGTGGTATCCTTCAACAACTTCGTGTTCTGTTCTATCTTGCTATCCTGTTCTTTTATTTTGCTATCGTATTTATCCTCCTGTTTCTTCATTCTGCTATCTACTGCAGTCATTCCATCTTCAAACATAGTTGCAACTTCCTCTCTTATTTCTTTTGCTGCCTCGTTTACTTTAATACCAATTTCTTCGTTGACTGACTCTCCCATTCGCTCCCATTTACTCTCCAAATTTTCAATCTTATTTCTTACTTCTTTATTGCTTTCTTCTATTTTTTTGTTAATGTTTTCTTCTAAAGTTTGATTATTATGTACCATCTGTGTATTTATGTTACCAATTTTTTCTTCTAGTCGCTGGTTATTTTGATTCATGTTTGCTTCCAAAGTTTGGTTATTTTGTACCATTTGTGTATTTATGTTGCCAATGTTTTCTTCTAGTCGCTGGTTATTTTTGTCCATATTTTCTTCTAGTCGCTGGTTATTTTGATCCATTTTTGTATTTATGTTGCTAATGTTTTCTTCAAAAGTTTGGTTATTCTTATCCATTTTTGTATTCATTCCACCCATCATTTCCATGAGTTTCTGGAACATGTTTGTGTCTGGTTGTGTGTTTGTGTCACCAACTTGTGTTTGTGGAACTGTGGATGTACCTTGTGTAGTTTCCTCTGGATTCATGGTTGTTGTCTTACCTGACTTTAACCTCATATAACTAATATTTGTTTTTAATTTGACAATGCCTTGTTGTCAAAACTATCAAAATAAGTTATTTGTTCTATTATCTTTCAAATGTATGCTTGAAATGATAAACTATTCTCAAGTTGTATTTATTTAATCGCTTTCCTGATCGCTCCACGTTAACAAGCCATAAATGTTCTATATTCTACTATCTATTTTATTTTTTATACGTTCGAAATTACTTTTTGAAAGTAAATTGAAATGATTTTATTGAGCGCCAAACAGTTTCTTAAAAGCTGTTAATATTATAGACTATAGAACACCATTAGCATGACCATCTACAATCTATAGAATGACTCTTACTCAGGGTCCAACGAAGTCGGTTCAATAAATGCTCATTGATCAAGATAACAATCTAAATAAATCAAACTCAGTATTGAACGAACAAAGTATTAATTTATTAACAAATTTGAACTTGGAATGTAATTAACAAATTTAAATAACAAAATCTAACTTAACTAAAATGATAAATATGGCCTTTATTTAAAATAAATATGTACCATGGATTTCTGATATTGTAAAGCTTTACCTTGTCTTTCTTTTGAGTCGAGTAATGTTAAATTATAACCTCTAACTGGTTATTATGATCCTTGAAATATAATGTCACTTGACTGACTTTTTAAACCTCTCAAAGCTTCTTCTTCTTCTTTTCTGGATTGACGTTTGTTTATAACCTCCAATTTATTTTCAAGATTTCCTTGAAATATTTCTATCACTTGCTTGACGTTTGAAATTTCTTCACCATATAAATTTGCTAACTGGATTAACAAATACTTCCCTCTTCTAAATCTGCTTTCCGGATAATCTACTTCGTAATACTTTCAAAGTATACTCACTTCTTACATTTAATCAACTTTTACAATTTATTCTTGATATCAATATATCTGGATTGTAATTTTCTAACCTTCAACTTATTCACCACTTTTCTTCTATTTTCAATTTATTAATTATTCGTGGATGAATATTTTTCGCAGCTCGCTGTTCAGCGGTGTATGATCAACTGATTTGTTATTTTTAGTCGTTTCAATGGGTTAATTTCCAATATTTCAATTGTTTTTTCCTATTTTGATCTAATATTTCAAAATTTAATTTTAATTTAAAATTTAAACTATTCAGTTTTGTTTGTTCTTTACCTTAATTGAATACTGTTTTTAATTCTTTAATTTTCCTGATAAGTTTCTTATTCTACTTTTCAGGATTAAGTGAATAATTGTAATTACTCGAAATATATTGACATATTACCTACACTTTCTTAAAATCTACTTATAACTATAATTAACAATTCCAATCTCAAATAAATACTAATTCATACATTTAGATGAATAGCAATGATAAACACAAAATGCTAGTAGTTAAAAACGTACTGCAGTTTTCATACTGACATAATACTGATAGTATAAACTAAAACAAGAAATTGATATGCCAACAAACATTTAACATCATACTATTAGTCCTTTCTTTCTGCATGATGTGAAATATCATTTACAAAACACCTTTCTGCAATGATATTTGAAAATATCTGAAAACTTAAAATGTCATTCAGTGTTTTGTAATCTATGGACTTACTATTTCTAAAATAATCACGCTGCAATGCAACTACTGTTAATAGTCTTTCATCCAATATTCATTTTGTGTGGATTTACATTGTTTCTACACAATTTATGATTTTCAGCCCTAAGTTTTGACATAAATGTCAGATTTTATAAATTTACTTTTTTGTTTTCCAATTTCATTCTAACTCATTTTAAATGAGATTGTGATTCTCTATAAGTTCATGTTTTATTATATACTATTTAGAATAACCCTTTTAAACTAAATTAACTTCATTTTATGTTTATTTAAATATCTTGTTCTAATTCAATGTCAAGTTTCAGTCTCTGCATCCTACTCGATGAGAATAAGTGAACTTGAATCAATTAAATAAACCACAGATATTCCTGCTTCTGTATGATCCGTTAAAGTAAAACTGTTATGATTATTTTATAAAATACATACAAATTTGTGAATTTTATTTATGATTTCAAACACGATACTTAGGTATTGTTCCACAGTGTGGATACACAGCAATATATATATATATATAAATGATAGTAACAGTTAACTATTGTGTGACTTAATTTAAAGCAAGTTCTAAACACGAAAGAAAATAAATTCAGAAAAGAATAAACGACAGTTACTACTCTGCTTGTATCATTTAAAGTCAATATTTTATTGCAGGAAAAAAATACAAATTTTTCAATTCTTATATGCTAGAGTTACAAAAATAAGATTATATTATATATAGGTACATAATTAATTTTATTTAAATGTTATAATGCAATATTATTATAAAGAAAATAAAAGTACTATGAAAGAAAAGTAACAAAAAATCTTAGTATGAATAAAAACAGAACATCGAAAGAATATTGGAAGATATTTGCACAAATACACAAAATATACAGAATATATGCCTACCATATCGATAAATTTCGGCAAATCAGCAACACACTTTATAATTTTTTTCTGATTTTCATGCAGAATGTAAATATTACCATTTAATGTCCATACGTTCTTGGGGCCCAGTTTATCGACAGCTTTTTTTAGAATTTCTAATCGAGATTTTGTAAGGTCCTCTCGTATAACAAATCCGGTTTTCTTCAGCATTTTTTTGTTTTTGTAAACTTCACATATATCTCGATATGCAACAAATCTTATAAGAATAGGGCGAGATTTTTGGGCAACGAAACTACCAATTCTGTGGCACCTTTCAATAGATAATTTGGGTAATATAACGCCTAACTTATTTGTAATGATACCTAAAACTTCATCCTCTATATTTTCTTTCAGGGAATCTTTAATGCCATAGATTCTTAAGTTGTTTAGCCTAGAGTATTGCTCATTTGAATCAATTCGCTTTTCTAATTCCTGTAGTTTGTCCGAATTGTTATTTGCCTGTATTATAAATCCATTAATGATTTCTTCCATTTTACTGAGTCTTTGATCAATTTTTTCAAATAATTTTCCACAAATTTGATTTATCATATCTTCGGTAATCGTTGTTGATTCTGATGCAGGCTGAGATGTTGTCGTTGACGTCATTGTGTTTTTATTCGTACCTCTGGTCATATTAATGATTTGGTAAGACTATATAATAACACTCACCGTGTTGCACTTAAAACAACAACAAAATCTGATTGGTTACAACTTTGCTAGCGTTGTGCGTTACATAGAATTGTAAAAATACCTGCTGAAAGCTATCCAGGATTGTGGGACCATATGTTGAGGCGATTGCCTCTTATTTTCTCTTTTTGTAATTTAGAAGGGAGTTATGGACTGTATTTTTTTTATTGGGTTTTTATACATAAATGTTCTTGAACAGTGTTTGTTGTTACTGAAATGTCATTGACACTTCTCATTCTCAAATACTAATGACAGCTGCTAACTATGATAAAACATAAATAACTTAACACTAAGCAAGTTTTTATACTAATTGTATTATTGTACTGTAATTAATTGTATTATAAGTTGAAAATCGTATATAATTATAGTATGTTTGTCTATCGTTCTTTCTTTTTATTATTGTATGTTGTTTTTAATTCAACAGAATTATGTATGTATTAAACTTCACATTTTAAAACTAAAACTATACCTGATAAGTTTCTATTAAATAAACTTATTGTTTGTAATCTGTGACGTGCCATATGTACTTTGTATTATCTTTGGCCAATAAATCTAAATAAAAAAAAAATGATGGATTCAGCCGTTACTGTGGTAGTCTAACATTAATTCGTTTTTCTTAATAGTGTTGATATGAGATTTATCTAAAATATTTAAGATAAGTGGCTTACAAGAAAAGACAATACAAAATTTAATTAACAAAAAGCAGTACAAATTAGCCTGTAACAGCATCTACCCCCCTATAAAAGAACGTGATAGTAAATTTGTGTCTTTGAAATATTACGGTAACATTTCATAGGAAATTGCAGGCATATTGTCACATCATAATCTTAAGGTTGCCTTTAAACCACAAACAAAAGTGTCACATTTATTATATAATGCAAAATATGAAATAGAAAAATTCAAAAAGTCGGGAGTTTATAAATTGTCATGTTCGGACTGTAATGCCTTCTATATAGCTCAAACTGGTCGGTCTTTTGAAGCACGATACAAAGAACATCTACGGTCTTTCAGACTCCAAAAAACAGACTCCACTTTTTCAAACCATTTGTTAGAATCAAATCACAATTTTCTAGATATAAATACTCTCGATATATTGCATGTACAAAATAAAGGTTTTGAATTAAATTTATTAGAATCTTTAGAAATTTTCAAATCAAACAAAATTCCAGGTAATTACTTACTTAATGACCTATATAACACACCCCTTTTTAATATATTTAATTCATAATCCTTTAATCCTTTTATTACTGTCTGTTAATTTTAGTTCTGATAATTTTAAATCCCCTATACCGTAGTAATAAAACTAGGTAAATAATGTAAATTATAAATAGCTTAGGTTTTCTCTTGTGTTCATTCATTTACTTGAGTCGCTTTGAAGATGATACGTTGAAGTATCGAAACTATAGTAGCGTTAAGTTACAATAAAATACAGTGGTAGAAACAAAATAAGTGTTTTAATAAATCATAAATCTAAATAAATAAAAACCATCGAGGGTCTTTAAATTTGCCGCTATGGAAATTAAAATTGAATATAGCAAAATTGGCGTTATTATAAGAAAAATCTTAAAAATTCTCTTTGTTTGCACTTGTTAATATGTAGGTACTTACTTTTTATTTTTGGCTACCTCATTTATTGAACTTTTCAGATCCTCCTTAGTAACAGTAACGTAATCGACCCCAACTGCAACTCCCACTTCAACGAGTCTTTTGAGATTCATGGGTTGATCTGCAATGAAAGGCATACCAACCAGCGGTACACCCCTAGCTATTGCTTCTTCAATAGATTGTAACCCACACTGGGAAATGAATACTCTTATATTTGGATGGGCTAAAAAATGTAAGCATAGTTAATATAATAATAATGTACATGTAGTCGAAGAGTCAGAATCCATCAATTACACAGCCACCAAACAAATGTTCTGTACCACGAACCAGAATATATGGATTTGGTATATTCGACGCTGAATCCGAATCCGTACTAGACGAGTAAAATTGGGAAGTAAAGTCGCTTAGTTTCCGAGAAAAAAACTGGCGTAGAACCAAACCAAACTTGGTGTGATTCTATAATTAGGTGATCGTGTACATGAAACCACTTTCACGACATTTTTTGATGGTCAGGAACTTTTTTATTTCGAAAAAACTGTAAAAATATCGATTTTTCGTGAAACATGTTTTTTAACGTCCCCGTCGTTATATTGTATAATTTATACTTCGTTGTTAAGAAAAATTGTTTAATTTTTTGGTTATCGTGAAAGCAAATGTAGCTTTAGTTTATCTTAGAAGGAACAAAGCACATCACTCCTAGCTCAGTGTTTCGGCAGACGAGTCGTGAGTAAGTGTACTACCCTTTAAACGTAACTTGGTTGTTTAAAGTGTTAATTTCCCTAGAGAGTGAGAGAGAAAGGAAATAGGCGCCAATTCATTTATATATTAAGGCGCGTCTCCATTATCGTCGGCTTTGCCGATCGGCATGGCCGCTCGGCATTTGTTGGCAAGTGGGTACGTACAATTCGGCTTATGCTGGTTGGCATGAAAAGCCGCTCGGCATGCCGAAACATTTACCGCATGTTGTCGGAAACTTCAAAAGAATCCAAGCTGAATACACTAGTGGGGACGCAAGCCGGCCGGCTTTGCAAATAGTTCAGTTGTTTTTAATTTTATAAAATACAATTTAGTTGATTTCTTACATTGAAATGGAGTGGACATCTGAAAACGTCATATCGCTTATTGATATGTATCGTGAGCGGCCGATTTTATGGGATAGCAAAGATGTGGCTTATAAGGATCGCAATAAACGAAATGAAATATCGCTTTTGCTTGATGAATCGAAAGATGAAATAGTTAGAAAAATAAGAAATCTTCAGTCATTTTGCTAGGGAGTTAAAAAAAGAAAAAGATACTATGCGCTCGGGAAGTCAAAGTGATGCTATATATTCCAATGATTCAATTAACGCATCACAGACTTCTGGAATGATTTTGGAAATTGTTTGCCTTGAAATTTTGAACAAATACATGAGAGAATGATACGAATCACCCGTCGCAAAGAATCTGAGTGTTAAAGCAAGTCTCTATTTGGCAGTAATCTCTTTTCTAAAGGTGGTATCTTGCTTACAAATTTTTGGACCAATCAGATTTAATAAATACTTGAATTCACTAATGGACATTCTAGTTAGGCAGATTTCAGTAAAAATTGTGCTATTAATGAAGAAAGCATGAAACTTTCAGGGATTGTTCTGTATACAATTGTTAGTATTTAAAAATAAGGAGCCCTTCAATATGTCACAAAATAACAAAATGGCTGCCATTTAAAAATGACGCCTACTCGCTCAACTGAAACGCTGACTATCTTGGCTCCTATTTTACCGATTTCAATAATTTTTTAAATTTTGGTAGCTCTTTTATGGAACTTTATTTTTAGTTATTAGAACTTTCTTTCTAAGTTTATAAGTTTGATAGATAAATCCAGAAAAAGAGAAAAATGTAAAAAAAAAAATCTAAATTTACCAATTCTCTGTTAAACTGTTAGAAAAGAAATAAAGTTTAAAATAAGATAAGCATAATTTTAGTATCTTTCAGCTGTTAAAAAAAAGTTGCTGTGACATGGTTACAACAGAGTTGTTAGACATTTGGTAATGCAATGTAATGATAACTCATAATATTTTAGTATCAATTTTATTTAGTCCCAAAGTAAAATTACACTTCTTAATGTAAATAATTATTTTTGCTGAAAAAGGTATACGCGTGACAGAGTTAGTTTTCACAATCGCCCTCACATTTACACATTGATGTACACTGAAGATGAGAACTCACGCATTTGCAATGCCCTGTAGATATTTTACGTGTACAGCGACAAGCGATGATTTCTTTGCAGGATTTTAAAGCCTCTGGCAGTGTCATCCATATTGGTTCCCAACTTATTGTACCAGCCTCCCATCCCCATTCTGTAGGTGAAGGTATCACTGGCTGTTTAATGTTTGCTTGGCCCCAAATATGACCAGCCTGATAGGCTGCCCTCTTAATATGCAGTAAAAGTGCATCTCGTGTAGGGGGTATTCCTTCAAGTGTACGATTTTTTTGTGTAAAGAGGTACTGCCTAGCAACATTAACATCAGTTTCTGAACATGTTTGATCGTACATTATAATTACAAAGCGTTGAAGTTTGTCGAAAACTTCTGGCTCTATTTCTTCGGATGGTTGTGATATAAAACTGAAAGCTGCTGTAACATGAGGGGTATTTTGCCCATGCCTTCCACGACGTTTTTTTCCCACGTGAAGCGAATGAAGACACTGTATCGCATCCAGTTAAGGCATGAAAGCCTGGTAGCGCCGATGCTTTTTCAAATCCCATTGTTGCAGCAACCCCATGAGCAGAAATTATTCGTATATTCTTCCCTGTCCCTAATTCAATCCAAAATTTTACAACTGGATATTGGCTAGCGAAAGCAATGGCCAATACTAGTATGTCTGAATCAACGGTTCTTAAAAGTATTCGAGAGCATCCCAACAGCAGCATGAGCATGCAGGATAAGCCTGGTGTCCGCCTCTTCGTGAGTAGACGGGCATACTGGTGCAAGACAGATGTCTGCATTACTTACTACATCCTCCTCCATTGCTGTTATGATAGTTCCAATATCAGGAGTTATATTTTTGACATACATTCCGAGGAACTTAAATAACTCTGCCTTATTGTCATCCACTCGCAAAAATTCATTCCATTTCTTTGGCAGCGGTGTTTTCGATGTGACACGAGTTCGAGTACCGGTTCCCCGTTTCTGACGAGCCATTGCTTTTAATGAATCAGGGCGGTAAGCATCCCAAATAACTTCTACCCTGGAAGTACGTCTAAAATATGTTTTGACATGAGGAATAAATCCTTGTTCTGCATAATCCGCAAAGTTTTTCATAGAGTCGGTGGGTCTAACGATATTTACGTGTACAGCCCCATCAAGCAATATTGTGTCCAATGTTTCAGGTTGGTCATGTTCCTGAAGCAACTGTTCCACACAACCTATGATATTACTTTTTTTCGATATTCGTAGGTGCCCGTATTCGGCAAGTGATGGATGCCACGCATGATTCTCATGTCGAAAAAAATCGCTCAGGTCACCACCTCGGACTTCACACCCTATATACAAACGAGCAAATAGATTGCAGTCATTACGTATTGATCGTAGAGCACTTTTAGCTTTAGACGTTTTTGGGGGTGGTGTACTCATTAATGGGAGTTTTAATTTTTTAAGTGGCTCCATAATGGTTTCTATTCGACGGTCGATTCTTTTATCAACAAAACGATGAAACTCACGTGCATCTATGTCCTCTATCTCGGAAACAGTTCTCTTTACAGCATCATGGGCCACTTGCTTTGTGGCAAGGTTTATAAGGTCATCCACATCATTGGTGAAAGGATTTCCAAGTTCTTCAAAAGCTGCAACAACATTTTGGACATTCTGTTTAAAGCGATATTGTGTAGACTGGTTCTCATCGTGGTGCCGGAAATCTTCCGTAGCTGAGGGGTCAATCATGTCCTCAAATTGCAAGACCATCCGTGCTATTTCTGGTCCAGCGACCGTCCACCGCCGAAGTGCAGATGAGTTTTCAGTTAATCCTATGGCTCCACCTTCCCCTTTTACTATGGCATTATGTTGTTCACGCGCCTGGTCAATAGGCAGTGCTGAAAATTGATGATTAGCCTTGTGAATGACAAAATTACCTTTGCCAAATTCCGCAGCAATGTGTCTGATTTAAGGTCATCATGTCTCTAACATGTATTGGTAACCATCTGGCATAATTGATCCTGTCTAATGCAAAAAACCAAGGACACATGCTTGTAAGACAGTAAGCACAGTCACGCACAATCGGGTTGTGTAAAAGTAACTAAACAAATAGATACGTTGCCTAATTATAAGTGGGGACGGTGTTAGCGCGGCGACATGTCGGAACGTGCAATCATTGCTTTTAGGTGTTTAACAAAAAACACTTTTTTGCGGTCGGCAGAAAGATACCAAATGAAAGCCATTTACGTTATTTTAATTTTTGTTATATGACATAGTTTAACAGTGAATTAGTAAAACTAGATAATATACTGCAAATGTTTCTTTTTTTCGAAGTTTTTATCTCAAACTGTAAACTTGGGAAGTTCTGATAACTGAAAATAAAGTTTCATTAAAGAGAATTCATAATTTGAAAAGATTATTAAAATCGAACAAACTGGAGCCAGGATATTTAAAGTATTATATGTGCGAGTAGGCGTCGTCTTTAAATGGACGCCATTTTGTTATTTAAAGACATATTGGACGGCTCCTTATTTTTAAATGATTAGAATTGTATACAGAACAATCCCTGAAAGTTTCATGCTTTCTTCATTGTTCTGTTTTTTTACTGAAATCTGCCTAACTAAGACGCGAACAGCGAATTTTAAGCGACGTGCCGCGGAAATTACGTATCGTAAAATAAAGCTTATCATAGTGGTTAAGGAATTTATGCTTACCAAAAGATGGTAATTTTAGTATAGTAATTTCGTTGTCAGTATTTTTAGTCCTATTTTAGGTATGGCTTGTTGTTCACAGTCAATTTTAATTTAATGATATATATTGATGCATTTTTTTGAAACCGCAAATAAGCGTAGGACTGACCTACAGTAATTTACATTTGTTTTGGAGTTCATTTAGTATATTTGGTAATTAAGGTATATTTTGTATGTCAGCTCGATGAATATATTGTTTTTTGTTAACGATCTTTTATTTTCTGTTTGATCATTGCTGATTTAACTCAAAGATAACTCAGTGTTTCTTTGTTTTACCGGGTTATTTATGTATGTAAGTAGATTTCGACTTTAAATAGAATAAAACAAAGTGGCGCTCATGCTTATCTTTTGGTTGAGTAACTTTTAATGCGCCCTTTTGTTGCCGTTTATTGAGTAAGGTAAAGAAGATAAGTGAAAACAAGTAATGAGTATGCCAGTTGGTTAAGGATGAACCTACACCTAACCTCTTTGTAGTATCCATGCTCTGACTCTTAAATAGGGTAACTAAAATAAAAAATAAGAGTAATCCAAGTTTTCCTTTTCAGTCACTGTAGCACCAGCACTTTTCAGCTCATTAATTAATTTTTCAAATTCAGTAAAAAATATAGCAGTATCTTCAAAATCTTTTAACCTTTGTCTCTCTAGTTTATTTCTCAGACAAATTTGGAGTGCGGCTGATTCTTTTAAATACATTTCGTCAAACTTATTAATTACTTCAAAGGCCGTTTCTTTATCTTTAATAAATTGTAACTGATCATTCGAGATTCCACTGTATATTACATTAATTGCTTTCAGGTTTTTTCACTCTACTCGTCTTCTTTGTCGGTCGTTGTTCTTATTCTTTCCACAACATTTACACATGTTTCCATTTTTAAAATCATTATAATTCTTTTCTCCCAGCATTCATAATCTTTTCCATCAAAAACCGGAATTTTTAGTTTGTCAGCCATTTTTATAACGGCTATTTCTTTGAAATTTTTTAAAACGGAATCGCTTAATTACTTTACTTCCTTGTCTTCACTGAACCACTGTCTGCTGCTACAGTGTGAATTAATGCCAGGATCTATTTAAGACAAGGGCAAAATAACATATTCATTATACAAGAGTCAGTTTTTATTCATAATCATAAAACAACTGAACTGTTACATTTCACTTAGGCAACGGCCATGCTTAAACTACTATTAACTACCAATATAACAAATTTACTACCAACTTAACAAGTATCAACTATTTTCGACATTTATAATAAAAATATGCTGTAACTCAGAATATAAATCTATTGGCTAATAAATTAATTTAGTTTGTTCATTAGAACCACCCCCTTACCAATGTGATTTGATTTTAAAAATAATGATAAGTACACGTTACGATCTTGAAGAAGTCTGATATATCTAGAGCAAGACATATTAGGAGAAATTGAAAATGATACAGTATTTGAATGGAAACCATCGACACAGAATCTATAGAACGTTATTTCAGAGAAATGTACATCATAGATATTTGTTAAACAAAGCTTGAAATACTATTTTCAAGTAAACGTACTATCTACTACAAGATTTGGCACCTAATGCAAAAATCGCTTCATAAATAATCAAAATTAACGATAGTCTGCGGGTACTACACTACATATTAACAAACAAAAAATAAATCGATAAATGAGTATATAACTGACTAATAAATCGATGAATGATTAAAATTAACCAATGTATTAGCAGACTGATCATATCAATTAAAATGCTCTAAGGAATTCAGTTTTGTAAATATAAACAAGTACCTAATACTATCCTGAGTTCTTTGTATTTTTTTGGTAAATTGAAAAGGTATTGAAAGGACTATTTGTAAACAAGAAAACATCTAGCGTTATTGTAAGTATGCTGTATATCTTATAAAATAAAACCTCGACAGTGTGCTAAAGACCCTATGGTATATCAAAATTAGATACTGCTAACCCCTGTAAGTTCATCTTTGGTGAAAAAAAAATGTTATTTATGCTTTACCACATCTGCACCATAATCCTTCCACTACGGTAACTATGAATAACAGATACGCTCCTTGGAAAGGTATTTATGGATGCTGCTTAATTGGTAATGTTCCCTTCATTATTGAAAATGGTTGCATGTCCTTATTGGACGAAAGGTATTTCCTTACTACTGGCTTATTGGAAGTGTGTTTAAAAATAATTCAGATTTACGATACATTGCAGATATTGGTAAAGAAGACTACAATCAAATGATCAGAAAAATAATTTTTTCAGACCTTGCGTTGCTTTGAAAAACTATTGCAACGGTCAGAGGAGCCAATTAACAGATCGGCAGGAGAAAGAAAGTTGAACATGTGCCAGATTGCCACTTCAAGCAGATGAACATTATTTTGATTGATTCCATAAAACTAATGATAACTTAGTGTATCGCATGATGTCTTGAATCAATTTTGTATAAGATAGGAAATAAAAAAATAAGAAGTATAAAAGTTATTATTTTTTAAATGTTGAGTACTAGTGTCTTGACAGCGTAAGCTTAAGAACAAAAACATCGACAAGATTACGACCAAGGCCTGCCTCGACTTGCAGAATTACAGATGTCTGTAGTGAGGACCATGAGCCCATTCCTCTCTACAAGGTCACAGTCTTTCTCGACACTTGATGTATTTAATGCAGAGAAGATCTGTCGAGCAGAAAAATATTTAATACAAAGTGTTATCACAAATATCTACTATCCTAAAAAATTAGAACAATGTGCATATACTGAATTACATAAAATAAAAAAGGCCTTAAAACGTATTATCTAAAATTAGTATATCAAAAGCATTAATAAAAAGAACAGTATTTTTTGCCCGCAGAAAACAAAATTTTTAAATATAAAATCCACCTATCAGTTTCCATTTACCACCCTAAACAACCAAATATAAACAAAAAGAGATTAAGTTAATGTGTTCCTTTAACAGTGGATCTAGATCTACCGGTATATGGTTGTACCTTGTCATAAATAAATATTCTTGCGTATTACAGCAAACATTCTTATTTGACGTCTAGCAAACCCACGTAAAGTTTTAGATCAATCTGACGGTATGAAGTTGAAATATTAAAGCTATCCATGACTTGATCGATTTCGCTAATATAGTAGGCACTTTTGGTGTCTATTTTAATTTTTCGTAAACTCTACCAGCACTTAAACATTAATATTTGCAATCCTAGGGTTTGTAGCAACTTTCTTATTTATGGATGTACAGAACATTTACCTCAGGTTGTTTCGTAGGGTAAATTTTTTAATGAATTATAGTTTTTGTTTAATTAAAAACGGACAAGCCGGAAGTTCAGTCCAGTCGTCGACAAAGGCAGACGCGTTTTTAAGTGGATCCCATGAAATCTCGAAAACCTCGATTAAAAACAGTGTGAAAACGCGCAAAAATGCGTGGAACTAAAAAGTAGACAATCCTACATTAGTTGATATAAATTAGCATAAATTTGGCTGTTTAATATAGCTGATATTTGATATTTGATTATGGCATCATTAAAGGAGTATATGGGCAGCTCGACAAAGGGTACAGATATCTGGCAACAAAAGATAACTCTGATAAAAGAAAATAATCACGTCCAATGGGACCAGGTCATAAACTCATAAATTATCCACAACTGCATGTACCTAAAACGACCGAGCGCCCTCTCCATAGTGGCAAGTGCGAAGTGAAAGGCAACGGACTGGCTTCTAATGAGTGGAAATAGTAACATAAGCAAAGGATGAAAGATAAGTGTTATTTCTATTTATTTCTAATTTATTGGTTTATTAATCATTCACAGATGGGAACAATGCTGTGGAAATCCATTGTTTCATATATACGCGAATGAATGAATTCTACATGTGCCCCTGGTACTTTTGTTTAAGAAATAATTTATTTACTATAAACTTTTTATTTCTTGCTGCAGAGTTATTAGTTTTATATGGGGAATTTGTTTATGTGCTTACCGGTCGAGGCAAGAGATTGTTGATTCAGAATATTGTTTTTTACGTGTGTGGTCACAGGACAATTTATTACACAACAGAAAAAATTTTTAAAAAATGAAAAGGTATTGAATATAGGTAATGAAATAGAAAATACCCGAGATTGGAAAGTGCAGATGAAAATAATTACTGTAGAAACAAACTAATATACAGGGTGTGCAAAATATTCTCTCGGGCCTCTTTCTCATGACCAACCCGCCATAAAAAGCTTTTTTATCGCGAGATAGGGCAGTTCCACCATAAATGGTTATTTGCCTGTGGAACGGTTAAAAAAGAAAAAAATGAGAAAAAACAAATAAACAAAAAAGAAGGGAAAACAGCTCCCTGCGGCGAGCGAATGCATGTGTGTCTTGGCAGACAGGCGAAGTGAACGCTGGATCCAGAAACAGAAGACAACAAAAAATGGAATACAATAAAGAAATATCAAGGATATACACACTGCCAGACTCATAAACAGAAGAAACAGAAAACTCAGAAGAAGAATAGGAGAAAAGATGATCACAGACAGAAACTAAAAATAAGCATCAAGTTAAAAGAAGCACGGAAGCCTAAAAGAAGCCTCTCACAGGCACCTACACTTCCCATACGATGAAGACAGATGGAAACCAAGAAGAAGCATCTCACAAACACCTACACGGGTCAGGCTACGTGGTGGAACAAATCTCCATGCCCGGAATCAGCAGCAATGCCCACCAGTGTCGTTATGTGTCTATTTCAATTTTCATTAAAGCTAGCCGTCATCAACACTTGAATATGTATATTTATAAACGATTTCGTTAATATTTCGATATGATTAGCTGTACTATTTTATATATTTCGTTATTTTGCCTAGAGATACTTTAATATCAAAATTTAAAAATAATATACACGCATGTGAAGGGGGTTTTTGCCTAATGATAAAATTTTTATACATAAAATATACATTAAAAATTACCCCACGTATTTTTATTAGCCGACCCATTGGGTTTTTCAATTATTTTCCTACAAGTTTTAGAAAGGATTATTTTTGTTCCATTCCGCTACTCCCTGACTATAATGTTCCATGTGGGTCTACTATAGTAACAACACATGCGAAACTACAGCGTATCTGTTCAATAGCTCAGTGTGCTAAAGCGTTGACTTACAAATCAAGAGATCGACGGTTCGGTCCCTACACACGCTGGCTTTTTTCTTTAAGAACTTTGCGAAAAAATATAAATATTTTTACATGATTGACATTTCTAATTACTCAAAGTTGGTAGTGCCCGCCAACCTGCAAGAAGATGACAAGACGAAGATCACTGAAGATGACACCGTGAAATTCTAAATTAGGTGAGGACATGCTCAAAGGCAAATGAATCCGGAACGAAGATGACACTGTGAAGTTCCAAATTAGGTGAGGACATGATCAAAGGTCAATGACCCCGTAAAGATGACACCGGAAGTTTGACTTCGGAATATTTTCAAGATTGAAAAGTTCCTGGGTTCAACCGGCCTAGTACCTACTTAGCCATAATTCATTACTGTTTGTTTCTAAATATGATTTATTGGTTCCATATTGTACGTATGTATATAGATACCATATAGATGTTATCAAAATAATAATCTTTAGTTTCCCTTCAATTCATACATACGTTTGTTTATCTATACCCATTAATAAATAATATATTTTTGAAATTTACATTACGTTCTTCTTACCTTAATATTATTTGTATCACATTACTTATAACTTACCAAGGAACATTCATGCACATAATTTTATAATTTGCAGACACTTAGTAAAGTTGTATTTTGGCTAGTCCGCAATTTGCGGAACCGTAGTAGATAGTCAGAAATTCTCAAGCTCCTACACATACGGGAAGATTTGTCTCGTAATAAAATTATATTTAATAATAATAATAATAATAATAATTTTCAAGCGTATACGTTTCCGTCACTTGCGAAATCGTATACGGTGCCATTGAATTAACTAGTTTTGACATTTCTTGACTGTATGGAATATTGCTATATGAGCTCTTGGTGACTTACCTAAAACATCTTGCTGAGGTAACCATTTTTTAATAATAACATTTTTAGGTTTATTTGGTAAATCATCTGATTCCCATTTCCATAGAATGGTATACGGTAGTTCAGTAAACGTCGCAATTAAGGTATCCCTTAATCTTTCTGTCATATTAACACTTTTCACATTAGAACCCAGACTGAAATAAATTACACCCTCCTTCGCATCATCTAGAATATTTTGCAAATCCTGGAACATAATGAAATGATGTAGTAGACATTATAAACTAATATATGATAATATGTGACACCCTGAGTATATACAGCAGTAATAAATAAATACTGTATATATAACAGTGACGGTAATCTGTTAAGTGGAACTATGTACTGTCCACGTAAGTAAGCCTTTTCTGTGGCGTACGGCTGTGATTCGTTACGTGCAGTAATGGGTGGCCGGCAATTTTCTTGCTGCCGGGTAATGGAGGCTAGGTTTGAAGTGGTCAGAGCCAGGAGTTGCGCTAATTGTTCATAAGTGGGTAGTCCCAAGCTCGGTTGGGGTTGGTCCGTTATGGCGGCAGAGGGGACTGGGATCGTTCCAGTCGTTTGGTTTTGGAGCACTATTTGTCTTTGGGGCGTAGCACTAGGTCTTGCCGTCTGGTACGGCGGGGTGACGTGGTAGGCGCCGGCCGACGAGGTAGGCGTGACGAAGTACTGTGCATTGGGCGGCGTGCTTGGACTTGGGCTGGTTGCTGTTGGTGGTACCATGCAGTGAGGGGTGGCCAGCTGGCGGCGAGGTGTCAGCGAGGCGTCGCTGAAGAGTTGGGGCCAGTCGGGTGTGGCAGCAATGGTGTACTGACCGCTGGGCAGCCCTGAGCCAGAGTGGGAGGCTTCCCCATGTGTGGAAGCGAATCCAGCGAAGCGGCGATCTCCCAGCGTCGAGGAATCGTCGTTGGCCCGGGATGCTGTTGGGTTCACCATACAGCGAGGGGGCATCACCATATCCTCATCACCATCCAATCTCTGTTCCACCGCCGAGTTTCCGTGCCACGATGCTGCGTTGCGCTCCATGCAGTAATGGGGCATCGCCTGAGAATCGTTGCTACTCCATTCCATATTTGTTGCCTGGGCTTCATGCCAGGTGGCTGCGCTGCGTGCCATGCAGCGAGGGGGCATCGTCGTGATGACGTCATGCGTGACCCCAGTGTCGTGTCCTATGTTGGTGGCGAGTCCTGCCTCGCTATGCCTGGGTGCTGAGCCCGGCGACGCACAGTAGTGGGGCGCCGTCGTCGCGACGCCATGCGTAGCACTTGTGCCTGTGGAGAAATCAGAGGACATGCTTACCTCGCCGAGCCGGGTTGCTGTGTTGCTTGCTGTGCAGTGTGGGGCCACCGTCGTGGAGACGTCGGGCGTGACCCCCGTACCCCTTGTCAGGGCGTCGTGTTGGCGGAGCACTTCGTGGTCAGATGCTGTGAGGGGCGTCGTGCAGTGAGGGGGGGCCGACGTGGAGACGTCGCTCTCGACCCCAGTGCCTACTGCCTTGCCACTCCGGGTATGCATTGCCACTTGACACTCAACACAATAAAACTCAATTAAAACACACTGTCTGGTTACAACACAAGAGGAAGGGATAACCTCATCAGCATTGGCGTTGGCGTCTGTGCTCAAATGACTTCTGTTTCGGCAGAAGACTATTAGTTGCTGAAGGCTGGAACATTACTACTTGAAGGATCGACCACTACTTGCTCGCTGAGAAAAAATGTTGTCTTATATAGACTTTTCTTGTGCTCAAATGACTTCTGCTTCGGCAGAAGACTATTTTTGTGCTCAAATGACTTCTGTTTCGGCAGAAGACTAAAATATGAGCACAGCGCGCTAGACAAGTCATAACTTGTTCGCGACGCCGACGCCGATGACACCACCCCCCTTTTTTGTGACTTTATTGAACATTAATAAAGGCATACAGGTTATGTTTCAGTTCAATAATTTCAATTATATAATGTAAGAGTGAGTGGATACAATATTCTCAAAACTATAAACTAAGAGTAAGTGTTAAGATATTTCAGCAACTAAGATATTTTAACATATATAGACTAAGATTAAGTGTGGTAAGATATTCTATATAAGTAACTAACAATAGGTCCATTAAGATATATTAGGTAAAACAAGATATTTAAAATTAAAGTATTTTATGTGACAAATCATAAATGTATTCTAGTTTGAACAAAGTTTTTTCGCCCTGTGGCGATAATTTATTTACAAATGTACATTCGTGCAAGTTTCGTTTTTCTGGACGTCGTCTCCGCGACGCCCGGGGCTGCCTGATCCTGTTGTGAATTGGGGGCTGCTAAGTCCTGCTGTGCTGCGTGCTACGGCAGCGGGATTCTGGAGCGAACCTTTGAGGCTGCAACGTCCTGCTGTGTTGCTTGCTAGGCAACTGGGAGACTGGAGCGATTTATTGGGGCTGCAACGTCCTGCAGTACTGCGGGCTAAGGCAGTGGGATACTGGAGCGCCTCGTGGGGGCTGCTAGGTCCTGCTGTGCTACGTGCTAAGGTAGCGGGATCCTGGAGCGGTGCGTCAGAGCCGGCTGAGCTCGGGCTGGCGTTAGAGTTGACGAACACTCGCGTCCGGACTGGGACAGGCATCTGGCTGGCGGATGGCTGCTGTCGGTCGTGGCCAGGCGTGGTCACGGCCTTCGCCCAGAACGGCATCGGGAACAGTATTGGCGTCGGGTAGAGCGGCTGCTCTTGTCTTGACGTAGAAGGCCCAGGGTCTGCTGGCGGCGTCGGTGCGGCTGACAGCGCCGGAGGCTTCTTATCTTGTTTTGGTTTCCTCTTGGCTGAGGTGGATGGGCCAGGCACGACTGGGGGCAGTCGGCGGGCTGGAAATTTTGGTTTAGCGGCGGCTGTGGTGCTATGTCCACGTAGATAGTCGCCATGTCCACGGAAGTAGGTACCAGGTCCACGGATGTAGACTTGTGCGTTGGCATCTGGCTTTGGGGCAGCGGGCACTACTGATCCTGTGATAGTAGGCGTGACTGGCTTCTGGGCAACGGGCGCTACTGGTCCTGTGACAGTAGGCGTGGTTGGCTGTTGGGCAGCGGGCACTACTGATCCTGTGATAGTAGGCGTGACTGGCTTCTGGGCAACGGGCGCTACTGGTCCTGTGACAGTAGGCGTGGTTGGCTGTTGGGCAGCGGGTGCTGCTGGCTCTGGGGCAGCGGGCGCTACTGGTCCTGTGACAGTAGGAGCTGCGAGCCTTGGTGGGGCTGGATGACCTGGATCCTCGGGATCGTCATCCTCGTCGTTGCTGTCGTCATCGTCGGTATCAGCTGCGATGGCTCGTACCGCTGGAGGCACTGGAGGTCGCTTGTCGGGTTTCTGGCCTGGCATGGGCCTGATGTCATCAATGTGAATGGGCACTGGGATCTCGTTCCTGAGAATTTCGTACGTGTTATCACCCAGGGCTCGAATGATAACAAAAGGTCCCTCCCATGTGGGTCCAAAGCTGGTCCGGCGCTCCTTGAAGCCTCGGCACATCACTTGTTGCTGGGGTCGATACTCGATCGGGGCTGTCCTCGGTTCTGGGAAAAGATTCCTCTGGTAGACTTGCTGTCGCTGGGCTGCTTTCTCCTGTCTGCTCCTAGCTGCTCGTCGAGGTTCTGGTAGCGGGCGGCGTTGCTCTGGGTGTTGCCAGTCTCCTGGGCGAGGTAACTCGGTCCCAAGCAGCAGCTCGCTGGGTGAGTAGCCGGTGGCAGCATTTTTCCTATTGTGCAAAGAAAAGATTATTTGCGGCAGCACGACGTCCCATCGGTTTTGTCGTTTTCCCATCAGCTTCTCTCGTAGGGCCTTCTTTATCTCCTGATTGCGCCTCTCTACGGGATTGGCTCTCTGGTGATAGATCGGCGATGTAAAATGTCTGATTTTATTCCGCTTGCAGAAGTTGAGGATCTTCTTGGCGGTGAAGGTAGGTGCTTTGTCGGTGATGAGTTCATCGGGATATCCCCATCGGAGGCAGACTCGTTCCAAGGCCCCTAAGATGTGGTTGGCATCAGCTTGGGGTGCAGCTTCGGCCTCGATCCACTTGGAACAGAGATCTGTTATCACGATGATAACTCGGTTGTGGGTTGGTGTCTCTTCGTAGGGTCCCATGACGTCTAACGAGAGTACTTGCCAGGGTTTGGTGGGTGGTCTCGGGCGGAGTGGAGCGGCAGCTTGAAGGGGTCCTCGCTTGGTCGCAGCACACACCATGCATAGTCGCACATGCGTCGTGACGTTCTTGCGGAGTTGGGGCCAGTAATATCGGTTGTTTACTGCCCGGTACGTCTCGTCGCGGCCTGGATGACCTGCATGCGGGGCGTCGTGGTAGTGGTGCAGAATGCGGGGCCTCAAGGCTTCGGGCACAACGAGGGCGGTCCTCTCTTCAGTGACATGCCATAGGCGTCCATCTTCTACCCTGAATTGTTCTTTCAGGCGCTTCTCCCAGGGGTTTAGGCCTCGTTCCTGATCCTGGATGTCCCCCCAATGTCCGATGGAACCAGAAATGGCGTAGTCCGCGAGTTGGGCGGCCTTGATCTCATCGAACAGAGTGGTTAGCTCCTCAGGTTCGGCTTCCATCATCAAAATTTCCTCCGTGGTCGGGGTATCGATGATGGCCCTTGGCGTGGTTGGTTGTTGGGTTGTGGGTTCCTCGTCAGGAGGTAGCAAGCGGGAGTCATCGCCGGTATCAGCTGGCATGGCTTCTTGAGGATGACGTGACAGGAAGTCGGGCAGTTGGTTCAATCGTCCTGGACAGTGCTCTACGGTGAAGGTGTACTCTTGCAGCTGCAAGGCCCACCGGGTGAGCTTGGCCCTCTCGTCTTTGAACTGATGTAACCAGTGCAATGCTCGGCTGTCCGTGACAAGTGTAAAATGCTGGTCCTCCAGCCAATGGCGGTATCGGCGACAGGCCCATACTACGGCGAGTGTCTCCTGTTCATTGATGTGGTAACGTTTCTCAGGTCCTGTAAACTTTGCACTGGAGCAGGAAATGATCCGTTTCTCCCCCTCTGGCGTTTTTTGATACAAAGCCGCACCCATGCCGTGGTTGCTTGCATCGGTTTGGAGGTAGAAAGGCAGTCCTGGCTCCGGTCTGCAAAGGGCTAGAGGCTGTGATAGCCTCTCCTTGATCAGTGCGAACGCTGTCTCCGCTTCTGTGTTCCACTGGAACCTCTCCTTTCCTGTTAGGTTTGTCAGCGGGGCTGTCAGCTCGGCAAACTCGGGTACAAACTCTCGTAACCAGTTGGCAGTGCCTAGGAATCCCTGGAGTTCCTTCTTGGTGCGAGGAGTGGGAAAGTCTCTTATTTGGATGACGTGTTTCTCCTGGGGTTGATTTTGAGTAGTAGTTATCCTGTAGCCCAGGTAGTCCAGCTCGGAGGCTCCAAATCGGCACTTCGGGAGTCCACAGTGCAATCCATGTATCCTCAGACGTTCTAATACCAGAGCCAAGTGACGAAGGTGGTCTTGATGATCTTCAGAGTATACTATTATGTCGTCTAGATATACTTTCACGAAGACGTCTATGAAGTCGGCCAGCACTTCTGTCATTAACTTCTGGAACGTTGAGGGGGCGTTGCGTAGCCCGAATGGCATTACAAGGAACTCGAATGTCGCTCCGTCTGGGGTACTAAAAGCTGTCAGGGGTACACTATTCTCGTGCATCGGGACCTGCCAGTATCCACTCTTTAAGTCCAAACTAGTGAAAACCTTCGCTGCACCTAGCTCTCGGATCGTCTCCCGTATCGGCGGCAACTGGGACACTTCTTCCAGCGTCTGGGTGTTCAGCTGGCGGTAATCGACACAAAAGCGGGAAGTCCCATCCTTTTTGTTCACAATGACGATCGGTGAGCAGTAACGGCTGTTACTGCGTCGAATTACCCCAGCTGCCAGCATCTTCTTCACTTCCTCAGTGATTATTGCCTTTTTATTCGCCGAGTACTGGTAACGTCGTATTTTAAATGGTTTGTCGTCTTTCAGACGGATTTCATGGGTAGTGAGTTGTGTAGTAGGCTGTTTGAGCGTCTCTTGAAATACATCAGAAAATTTAGTGATGACTTCCTCATACGCACGGCTGTGCGTCTCTGGTAGCTGCTCCGGGTTGGCTGTTACGGTGCGGGCCGAGTCCTCGGTCCTAACCTCCATGTCCCAGAACAGGGTGTGCCGTTCTGACACCCCTGCGTGTATGCAGTGCCGCGGAAAATCGATCACCACTTCCTGTTTCGCTAGGAAGTCCCTTCCTAGGATGATGTCCTTGGTCATATCCTCCAAAATATGCATTTCGACCGAAACTGTCCAGTTTCCGATCTGCAGGGGCACTTCCACGCTGCCTTGGGTGTGCTTGATCTCCTTGGCGGCAGCCAAGAGCACGGGCATCGTCGGATGGTTAGTCCTAGGAAGGTCCTCTACGTAGTTGCTGTGGATGAAGGAATGAGTCGCCCCGCTGTCCAGCAGGGCCAGTAAACGGCATCCATTGGCCTCGACCCACAAGTGGGATGATGGGCCGGGACCGGCCGTCAGTCCTATTGACGCACTTAATTCTGGAGCCGGGCACCCTGGCTTGGGCCGGCTCGCTGCTCGTTTCCCGCCTGGGGCTGACTGTTAGCTTGCTGCCGGGGGGCTGCCTGGCTTCGTTGCTGCGGTGATGCCGTGGATGTCTGTCCTGGGCCCGGGTTATTGGTTGGACCTGCCTGTTGGCTAGGGTTGTTTAAGTTGGTGCCATGCCCTCGGAAGTTGTTTCCCCCTGTCTGGACATTTTGTTGGCGGTAGTTAGGGTTTCCCTGTTGGTTGGAGTCGTGTCCACGGAAATTGGGGTTGGCTCGCTGGTTGGAGTCGTGTCCGCGGAAATTGGAGTTGCCTTGCTGGGGCTCTGACTGAGTTTGGTTGGTGGGGCAGTCTCGGTGATAGTGAAATCCCGGGCACTTGCGGCACTTTGGTAGACTATTGGTAGTATTACTCGCAGGCGGGATGGTGGCTGGCCTCGGCAGCGGTCGGAGTTGCCTCTGAAATTCCCTGTAGTCACCCTCGGCGTTTTCAGCCACTCGGCTCAAGCTTTCCATCGTGGCCACTGGGACATTCCTAGTTGCGAATCTTAGTTCCGGTCGCAGGAGCTCGCGCACCTCCATAACCATCTCTTCTTCCGGCGTATACCGTTCTACCCTCAGCCAGAGTCCAATTTTGCGTTGTATAAAAACGGCGGCGGGTTCGTCGTCTTTTTGTCTCTCCCCGTGTAACCTGGAGCGTAGCTTCCCCAGGGTGGCATTGTCGTTGAACTGCCGCAGGAGCTTTTCCTTTAGGAACTCGTATGTGATGTTGTGGGACTTCCACATCTCCAGGGTGCGTCTGGCTTGACCCTCGAGCTGTTCTATAGCTACTCTCACTTTATCCCTGCCGTGGATGTCTTCATGGAGCATCGCCTCCTCGAGCTCATCCAGGAAGTTGACTGGATCCTCCCATTCCAGGCCTGAGTAAGTGGGCAGCGCTCTCATCCTTCTTGTGGGCATCCTGTGATGACCTTGTATTGCGTGTATTGCTGCTTGAACGCTTCCCTCCATTAGTCTTGTCATGCTCTCTGCTAGGTTTTGTGTTGGGCGCCACTGGGGGTCCATTTCCCCAGAATCTGTATAGTCGGGTCTTCGTGGATCCTCTTCCCTCCGGAAAGATCTGGCCTCACGTTGTTGGTCGCCATGTCCACGTAAGTAAGCCTTTTCTGTGGCGTACGGCTGTGATTCGTTACGTGCAGTAATGGGTGGCCGGCAATTTTCTTGCTGCCGGGTAATGGAGGCTAGGTTTGAAGTGGTCAGAGCCAGGAGTTGCGCTAATTGTTCATAAGTGGGTAGTCCCAAGCTCGGTTGGGGTTGGTCCGTTATGGCGGCAGAGGGGACTGGGATCGTTCCAGTCGTTTGGTTTTGGAGCACTATTTGTCTTTGGGGCGTAGCACTAGGTCTTGCCGTCTGGTACGGCGGGGTGACGTGGTAGGCGCCGGCCGACGAGGTAGGCGTGACGAAGTACTGTGCATTGGGCGGCGTGCTTGGACTTGGGCTGGTTGCTGTTGGTGGTACCATGCAGTGAGGGGTGGCCAGCTGGCGGCGAGGTGTCAGCGAGGCGTCGCTGAAGAGTTGGGGCCAGTCGGGTGTGGCAGCAATGGTGTACTGACCGCTGGGCAGCCCTGAGCCAGAGTGGGAGGCTTCCCCATGTGTGGAAGCGAATCCAGCGAAGCGGCGATCTCCCAGCGTCGAGGAATCGTCGTTGGCCCGGGATGCTGTTGGGTTCACCATACAGCGAGGGGGCATCACCATATCCTCATCACCATCCAATCTCTGTTCCACCGCCGAGTTTCCGTGCCACGATGCTGCGTTGCGCTCCATGCAGTAATGGGGCATCGCCTGAGAATCGTTGCTACTCCATTCCATATTTGTTGCCTGGGCTTCATGCCAGGTGGCTGCGCTGCGTGCCATGCAGCGAGGGGGCATCGTCGTGATGACGTCATGCGTGACCCCAGTGTCGTGTCCTATGTTGGTGGCGAGTCCTGCCTCGCTATGCCTGGGTGCTGAGCCCGGCGACGCACAGTAGTGGGGCGCCGTCGTCGCGACGCCATGCGTAGCACTTGTGCCTGTGGAGAAATCAGAGGACATGCTTACCTCGCCGAGCCGGGTTGCTGTGTTGCTTGCTGTGCAGTGTGGGGCCACCGTCGTGGAGACGTCGGGCGTGACCCCCGTACCCCTTGTCAGGGCGTCGTGTTGGCGGAGCACTTCGTGGTCAGATGCTGTGAGGGGCGTCGTGCAGTGAGGGGGGGCCGACGTGGAGACGTCGCTCTCGACCCCAGTGCCTACTGCCTTGCCACTCCGGGTATGCATTGCCACTTGACACTCAACACAATAAAACTCAATTAAAACACACTGTCTGGTTACAACACAAGAGGAAGGGATAACCTCATCAGCATTGGCGTTGGCGTCTGTGCTCAAATGACTTCTGTTTCGGCAGAAGACTATTAGTTGCTGAAGGCTGGAACATTACTACTTGAAGGATCGATCACTACTTGCTCGCTGAGAAAAAATGTTGTCTTATATAGACTTTTCTTGTGCTCAAATGACTTCTGCTTCGGCAGAAGACTATTTTTGTGCTCAAATGACTTCTGTTTCGGCAGAAGACTAAAATATGAGCACAGCGCGCTAGACAAGTCATAACTTGTTCGCGACGCCGACGCCGATGACAGTACATACTAAATAAAATATGAATGTATTATTCTAATTTGAGAATGATGATATTGATTGCCTTTATTGGTATACTAGCGTGGTTAGAATTAGATCAACAATATACATATTGAGTAAATGATTTGTTGTTTCCTATGTTAAATATCAGTTGTTATCAGATGCTTGAAAGTTGTCTGTAGAATACCGAAATAATATTTTATCAACGAAGTATATGCAGAAATAAAAAATGTTACAGTTGAATACCAGGAGTTACGAGGCTAATATAAAGCAAACCTGTAGCCAGAGGGGTGCCAGGGGTGCTCGGTACCCCCTGATAATAGTTAAATATTTTTTTATTTTTCGATTTTATGTAAAGTTTAATAGAAAACAAAAAATTATAATGCAACTTTTCTCTCAGACGTCAAGGAAAAAAGATATTTCACTTTTACGGCTCAGAGTCTCATTAATTGTTTAATAACAAATTTAGCACAACTTTTTGACAAATACCAAAAAGGTTTCCTATTCTACACGCTCTTACCAAGCCATTAAAGAAAAACTGTCATTAACATTTGAGCGCCCCCTGGAGTAATTTCAACATTTCCTATGTGGAAATATTTCATGGTATTGTATATGCAAAATAGTCCCATTTTGCACATTTTACTAAATTATAAAGGAATGGGCACCCCTGAAATTCAATGAGCAGCCCCCGAAATCCGATGAGCACCCTCTACACTTTATTTCTTGCTACAGGCCTGTAACAGTCTTTTTTGTTATAAATATTCAAATGTCAGTACTTTATAGAAACATTATTTTCAGATATCTTGTAATGCTGATGTCATTTCGAATAGTCTGTCCCTGATAACAACAAACGTCCCCAGGACGTTCACTTAGGTCCTCGTTAGGTCTGAACGTCCCGGCTTTATATGGTACGTCCCAAGGACGTCCGTTTGCTATCGTCCCTAAAACGTTCTGAATAAAACGTTTTAAGGACATCCTGCTAGAGGCTAGTCAAGACAAACCTAAACACATATGTGAAATAATCTCTAGGAGTGATGGTTTTTTTGAGCAGATGAGGATATGAATAAAAAAGGAAATTAAAAACTGTAAAAATGAAATTAAAATTCTTAAAAAGTTTTACTAACAAAATTTTTTTTGATAACAAAATATTTCCATATTTCATGGCCTATTTAAATTTTGCCAATTTGATTCTTCTGATTTCAGAAATCTTATATTCGTTTCAACTATTTTTTCATCTTGCGAAATCACATTAATTTGTACTTTTTGACAGTACAGTGTAGTTATTATACTACTATCCTCTATATTAGTGTGCTACTATCATTTAGTACGAAAATATCGCAATGAGAATAAATGGAAATACTGGAATGAATAACAATTAAAAATATGTTAAGTTCCTATAAAGCTCTTTTATTTTAAAATTCCCGCCAAACGCTCAGTTGCTGTCAAACTATAGGGAATTCATTTTGGCAGCCTTATGGTGATTGCATTGCATCATTTTTATTTCTTCCGCCCACTGCCACTAGTCACTTTTAACGGCTACAAAAGAAAGTACCAAAAATAGGTAAGTCTATTTAATTGATTTATTAATATATAAGTATTTAGATCGATATTTTGTTCTAGATAAATTTGGTGCTGCTTATTTGTAGGTTATGGCCTATATACTACCACCCACCTTATTTGGCTCTGTTAAAATTCTATGGGAGATCACCTGTTTATCATGGAGCGAACTTATTCACTTAAAAGAAGATTGTTGGTTAAACATTATAAATACAATACTTCCCTTCGGTATGCGAGGGAAGTAAAAATTGAAAAGAAGTACCTACTCAGTGTGTTAAACGAAGTGTTATATATGGTTCGACATCTGTGATGAACAAGTGGAGGTGATGAAACTTTTAATAGGTAAGGTTTGACACATCGAGTAATAAAAACATTTACCAGAAAACATCAACAAACTTATAAAGTATATTTAGGGATTTCAGTAAATTAATATAAGGAAAAAACTAATAAAGGTACTTTTTGAAGAAAATTTACAAATTTGTAACTTATATGCCCTATTTGTTATATTTATTCTGAAATTATGCTGTACGTACGTACAAGAACTTTTATACATCATCAATGTTCAACCTAATAAACCTGCTTCTAATCGTAAATCCTAATGCATCTTAACCCATAGCCATTTTCATTACTTGAATTCTGTAATAATATTGGCAAAGAATATAACGTTAAACTTATAATAATGTTATTAATCTGGTAGCATTAGTCACAACATATATTTCTGCTTCTCTCGGTCTTTGGTATTATTTGTAGAATCGATCATTCATATAAAGAGGTGTTCTTAAAATTTTTAAATGAACAAGTGAACCTTTTAAATGCAAAAGTCAGTTAAACAAATAAATTTTCTCATTTAAACTGTGATTTTTTTTTAAATAGGACACCAAGAAAATTATAACAATTTATTTTAAATATAAGCTTGCCATCAGGTGGCATATTCTTCTTAATGTTTTTTGCTAAGATTTCATCTGAAATGCTGAAGTCGCTAACGCTTCAAAGTCTTGGAAGGACACCGAAATGGCTATTGCATCGTGATTGAAGAGGGCAAAAGAAAGAACAGAGAGGGTGTCAAAAAAGAGAGAATATTAGAAAATAATATAAACTAAGATAATTATAAAAAGACGAAATGTGCAAAACGTTAAGAGAAGGTGAGATATACATTGATCTTACGTTTTATTGCACACTTGGCTTATTTCTTATAATATTCAATATGACTTAATGTATATATAACTATATTATACTGTACTAGGTATTATAATATATAACTTTTAAATCCCATAAAAATTGTATTTTTGACAATTGACACTTGAATTTGTAGAGTAAGAAGTTAATTTAAAAAAAGTACAGATGCCATAACTTATTTTTCAATAGCACAATAGAAATAAAATGTTCGCATAAATTTGTCATTTGGTGTTGATAAATAAAAATACCAAGTATTAAAATCAATCTATTTGAATAATTTTTCTACAGGGTAATTGGTAATTATATATTGTCATTTTTTTATGTTTTTGGCTTTTCTAACCACATTTATTCCTTTCGAAATAGAATCCAATCACTGGATTCTATTTCGAAAGAAATGCATGTGGTTAGAAAACCCAAAAAGGAACATAAATACCCTCTGCTGTGAATACACCTTAAAAGTGGTGGAGGGAGAGGTACCTATATGTTTTGCATAGTATGTCCCAACAACGTTTTCAGGACGTCCTCTCTAGACCTACATTCGTCCCACATAAGTCCTGGGTGGGACGTCCTCGGGACACCCCGTTTTGCTTACACGGAACGTCCCTCAAACGTCTTCGGTACGTCTTACGTCGGTAGAGTACGTCCTCGGGACGTTTTCATGTCCTATGAGTACGTTCTTGGGACGTTTTTGGGACGTCCATGTACTATTAGGGCGTGTACTGTCCTGAAGATTTCAAATGAGAATAAAAGAACTTGTACAATTTCTAGGCAATTATTGAATTGTTTAGAAATTGTACAAGTTCTCGCTCCTATGAATATACCATAGTAAAACATACTACACCGGGTCTATCAATTTAAAATTATTTATATAATCATTAATTCAAATTTACATATTTCTTGAATTTTTAATAAATAGCTACAAAATTAAATATCGCCCGGCAACAACCTAAAAATATCTTAACGTAGATTCTCCGTTTAAAATTATAAAGTTTTCAAATATAACCGGAGGTGTTAACTCGGAACGATAAGAGGCAAAGTACGAGAGTCTTAATAGTATTAATATAAACTTTGAACGATAACATAAACAAAACTGCATCATTTTTCACACGTGAACGCAAGAAAAAAAGATGCGTTTTTGTTTGGAACGTCAACGCTGAGCTGATACAAAAATCGCGAAAAGGGCTGACACTTGGTCAGATGATTGACCAAGTCCGAATGCTAACCAAGCGGCTCGCCTTTGTATTTGAGCTCTTAGTAAACTGGACGTTATCGCGCTAACCAGGTGCTCGCCTTTGTAGTTGAGCTGTTAGCAAACTGACCATTCGTATGCTAACCAGAGGCTCGCCTTTGGGGTTGGTCTGTTAGCAAACTGGACATTATTCCGCACATCACAGAGAACCGTTCCATGTTAGTACATCGTGATCAAATGAAACTGGTGCCATAGTTCATGGTAATTTATGTGGTTCATTAGAAGAATCCTCTTTGAATGGCTCAAGGTACATGTTTCTATTAAAAGATGACTATTCAAACTATAAAACAGTATATTTCGTGAAGAATAAATACGAGATGTGTGAAAAGCTAAAAGAATTTGTAATATATATGAATATAAAAAACAAGTTGGATAATGAATAAAAGTTATAGTTAATGGTGAAGAATTTGTCAATAAAACGGTAAAGAATGTATTGATAGAGCACTAAATACAGCATCAGCTAATAAAACGATGATAAAAGTTTGCCATACATATGAAACGTTGAAGTTGTTTGAGAGTAGTCGGTAGAGGATAATTAGTAATGACGACTACTCGGTAAATACCAGCTGAAGAGATATTATGACCTAAAAACATCAAATTACCTATATATTTAGATGGTTTAATATTTATTCCATTATCATCTAATCTTCCAAAACATATTTTCATATGTTGCAAAGTTTCTGAGCTGAATTCGCTCGCTATTGAAATGTCGTTGAAACAGAGGAAAATAAAATATAAACCCGAAAGAACTTCATTCATGAATCTTTCAAAAATTTGACCAGCATTTCATAAATCAAAAGGCATTCGTGAAAATTCGAATAAACCGAAAGGAGCAGTTACAGCTGTTTAAAAATATTACTCTCTGCGATGGGTATCTGATGAAACGCACGTCAATCTTCGAACCCAGACAGCACTCGACGTCTCTAAGACGTACATTTTAGGTAATATTTTGGTCGGTACGTCCCAAGGCATAATACGTACGTCTTAAGTACGTATTTCCATGTACGTACGTTGTATGTTTACGCCGTATGCGTATGTCACAAAAACATACTTTTTTGGAACCCCATGGATATAAAGTAAAAACAAGTACTTCGTATAAATTTAGCCCAGTGAAAAGAAATCGGTCGGCAGAAACTACGAATAAGGAATGTTTTGAAGCAAAAACAGAATATATCACATATTCTGAAAACAAATTTGTTTGTATTTAAAAAAAGACAAATATTTGAGGATATGTTTTTCTAAAAATTTGACAAACTTGTGTTTGCATTAATAATCGCAATTATATTATAAATTATTAATGAAAAATATGCTACATTTATTTTAAATGGCGCGCCAAGTTGCATGGTGCACAGATATATGACGAACCAATGAACGAACAGAAATCGGCGTCAAGTGTTTGTTGCTCTTAGTGCATGCTCTGCTCACGCTCAGCGCTCAGTGCGACTTCGCGGACAGTGAAAGTGTGACTTGTGTGAGATATATGAGTTGAGAATAGAACTAGTTTATGTTATAGTGATTTCTTTATTTTTTTCTGTTTTGCATAGCCAAATTAACTGTACGGACAAAGGTAAGTCGAATATTTCTCTACATTAACGTTAAATAGTATCTTTTTGTTAATCTGAGAGTTTATGCTATGAGAGGTTAGACATTTTTTTCTTAATCGGTGGACTACTATGCGGTAGAAAATCACTCACTTTATATAGCTATTATTACAAATTGTTATATTATCATTTTTTAAAGCAAGCAATGAATATTCTAATTAATGTATAATTCACTGAAGAGCATAAAAAACGTCGACATCCTGGAAGAACACCAAGTCTTCAAAGATGGCGACGTGTTACAACATTTTGGCTGATTGGGTCATCAGGCCATAATTTTTTTTTTACGAAATTATGCCTTTATAATTTTCCAATGAAAGTCATAAAATCGATAGTAATGGTTATGTAAAAAAATTCAATATTGACGTGTTCTTCAAAAATGAGTTTTAAGACTGCGTAGACAGGATGCAACATTTGTACATTTTATGTAAAACGTAATATACGTAAACTAAGGCATTTATCTAACGAAGAGTCCTGCGTTTAGTATAATTTTTTGTAAAAAAATTTGCATCTTATCATAATATTCCTTTTATAGAAAATTTAAGAAAAAAGATAACCCAAATCAAAAATTAATCTTTCCTTTGTTTCATGCAAAATGAGTAAATAACATTTTAAAACTTTTAGTTAACTTATTTATCTGTTTCTTAACATTTGAAAGCATATGAAATAGGTATATATATATATATATATATATATATATATATATATATATATATATATATATATATATATATATGTTGTTTCTTAGGTTTTCACGGGTATTAAATGAAGTGTTGACGTGCTTCCGGGTGTTTTCCCGTGTAGTTGGTAGGCTCCTGTTGGAACCATGGTTGTCTGAACGACGTTTCGGCGGAATCTCATCTGCCATCTTCAGGTTCTAGCTGAAAGCTGCCTGCTGCTGCAGTTGCTGCTGCTGCTGCTGCTACTGCTGCTCCTCGTTGCTCGAACTGAACTGACGTTCTCTCTGTTGTGCGGCTCCTTATATACGTTGTGGGGTGGGGCGCACCTGCGCACTTGGCTGCGTGTTACTGGCCCTCTTCTCTCTGTTGGAGGCATAGCGGGCGCCTGAGCTAAGCCGACAAGAGGCCTCACTGAAACGTCACGTTTCACGTGACTTCTCGTTGAAGGTCGTGTATCCTCGTATCCAGTCGTCGCTAGCGCTTGTCGTGCTTCACTTAGGTTAGTCAGTGCTTGGCTCCGGCTCCTCGTGATGGGTCCCCTTGTGGCCGGTTGTGATGTCTCCTCGTGAATGGTCGATATTCGACGGTGCCTCGTTGCGATCGGTTCGTTTACCATGGGACGTCGTCTGTTTTCCGTTATATATCTTCCTGACAGTGCGGGCTTCCATGCGGTGGGTAATCTCTGGGTGTCGTCTCTCTTGTTAAGATTTTGCGGTCTCTTTTCAATTTCAATTGCCTCCCTAGTAATTCTTGATCTCCAATGCTCGATGTTGGCTACTGACCTGGTGTTGTCGAAGTCTATTTTGTGTCCAGTAGTTTTTGCGTGCTGTGCTAGGGACGATGTTTTCTCCTCTTTTTGCACTGCATTCCTATGTTCTTCTCTTCTTACACTTATACGTCTGTTGGTCTGTCCTATGTATGATTTATTGCAATCTTGGCACGGAATTTCATACACTCCTTGGTTTTCTAGGGCAATTTTTGATTTCGGGTTACGGAGAACTGCGCTGATTTTTCGGTCTGTTTTGAATATTGTCCCTATGTTGTGTCTACGTAGAAGTTTTCTGATTTTGTCCGTTGTCCCTTTTACGTAAGGTAGATATGCTTTTGCCACTAGTTTCTCGGATTCTTCCTGGGTTCGTGGTTTGGATGGTTCTTGCGACTTCTGTATTGTATACCTTGAGAATCCATTTCTCGTAAGTGCTTTCTGAAGTGATGACATCTCTTCGTTGATATGGTCGCCGTCTGCTAGCCTTTGGGAGCGTGTCACTAAGGTCTTCACTACTGAATTCAGTTGCGCTGGATGGTGATGTGATGCTGCATTTAGATATCTGTCTGTGTGAGTGGGTTTTCTGTATACTGTGTGACCTAGTGTTCCGTCTTGTTTCTTCTTCACTAATACGTCTAGGAATGGGAGCTGGCCTTCTGCTTCTACCTCCATCGTGAATTTGATTTTGTCGTGAATGTTGTTCAGGTGGACTAGGAAATTATTTAGATGTTCTCTTCCATGAGTCCATATTACGAATGTGTCGTCGACGTATCTTAACCAAAGTTTTGGTTTGAGTGGTGCAGTTTGTATGGCCCGCGTTTCTAAGTCCTCCATGAAAAGATTAGCGATGACTGGAGACAAAGGCGAACCCATCGGTGCTCCTTCCGTCTGTTTGTAGCGCTGGTCATTGTATGTGAAGTAAGTGTTATTTAAACAGTGTGTAGTTAGACTAAGAATATGCTCCTCTGGATTGTACTTTCGCTTGATCAATTCGAGTGATTCGTCTACTGGTACATTTGTGAACAGTGACACAACATCGAAGCTCACTAGAAGATGTTCTGGTTGGACAGTCTCGTTGTTTAGTAACTCAATGAAATGTTGTGCGTTTTTCACATAGGATGTAGCCTTTTCGGCGAGTGGCTGCAACTGCCTAGCTAGATATCTCGCTAATTCTTGCACAGGTGATCCTACTGAGCTAACAATAGGTCTTAGTGGGGCTCCTTCCTTATGAATCTTTGGTAGGCCATATAGTTTGGGACATCTTGAGGACTTCTCTCTCGGTATAATCTGATTTTTTACCTCATCGTCTATGGGGCTAGCTTTGATTTTGGCTTTAGTGGTCTTTTCCAGGTACGTAGTGGGATCTGTTGTGATTGCTTCATAAGCAGTGTCTTCCAATAGCGCCTCTATTTTGCTGTGGTAGTCTTCACTATTCATCACTACCGTAGCGTTGCCTTTGTCAGCTGGTAAGATTATAATGTCCCGGTTTTGTCTTAACGTCTTCAGTGCCTTCAATTCTTCCTGCGGTATGTTTCTTTTTGGTGCCTTTGCTGTTCTTAGTATACGCGATGCGTCTTGGCGTATAGTTTCAGCTATGTTGTTATCCATTTGGGAAATTGCTGACTCTACTCCACAAATTATATCTTCTACTGGAATAGTAGCTGGTGCGATGGCGAAATTAAATCCTTTGGCTAGGACATTTAGGGAAGCCTCATCAAGTGGGTAGTTGGACAGGTTATGGACTACACTTGCCGGTTCTAGTGGTTTGGCTTTCCTACTTGGCTTCTGTTGGAGTTGAAGACGGTCAAATTTCCTCTTCTGTTTCTCTGTACAGAAGGTGACATCATTATCTGCTCGAAACTCCGCAAGTTGATCAATAGCAATCCATAATGTGAGATGGATGGTGTTGCTTAGTTGTAAGTGTAGATCTAGTAACTGTTTATTGATCTTGTCTAATGTTCGTCGTGTATCGTGAATGGATTCTCTAAGTAGTGCGAAGCTGGTTTTTCTGAGGATCTTTTTGGTGTGTTGGTCATTTTTATGGAACGTCAGCTGCATGCATTTTGGAACGATGTTTTCATCTCTGCAGCGTTGAAGGAATGTAAGGTTGCAAAGAAGTTTCCCTCTTTTCGACCTCAATTTCTCAAAGGTTCTGGTCTGGTGGAATGTCTTCTCCCCGTAGAGACATATTATGTTGTTTCTTAGGTTTTCACGGGTATTAAATGAAGTGTTGACGTGCTTCCGGGTGTTTTCCCGTGTAGTTGGTAGGCTCCTGTTGGAACCATGGTTGTCTGAACGACGTTTCGGCGGAATCTCATCTGCCATCTTCAGGTTCTAGCTGAAAGCTGCCTGCTGCTGCTGCTGCAGTTGCTGCTGCTGCTGCTGCTACTGCTGCTCCTCGTTGCTCGAACTGAACTGACGTTCTCTCTGTTGTGCGGCTCCTTATATACGTTGTGGGGTGGGGCGCACCTGCGCACTTGGCTGCGTGTTACTGGCCCTCTTCTCTCTGTTGGAGGCATAGCGGGCGCCTGAGCTAAGCCGACAAGAGGCCTCACTGAAACGTCACGTTTCACGTGACTTCTCGTTGAAGGTCGTGTATCCTCGTATCCAGTCGTCGCTAGCGCTTGTCGTGCTTCACTTAGGTTAGTCAGTGCTTGGCTCCGGCTCCTCGTGATGGGTCCCCTTGTGGCCGGCTGTGATGTCTCCTCGTGAATGGTCGATATTCGACGGTGCCTCGTTGCGATCGGTTCGTTTACCATGGGACGTCGTCTGTTTTCCGTTATATATCTTCCTGAGAGTGCGGGCTTCCATGCGGTGGGTAATCTCTGGGTGTCGTCTCTCTTGTTAAGATTTTGCGGTCTCTTTTCAATTTCAATTGCCTCCCTAGTAATTCTTGATCTCCAATGCTCGATGTTGGCTACTGACCTGGTGTTGTCGAAGTCTATTTTGTGTCCAGTAGTTTTTGCGTGCTGTGCTAGGGACGATGTTTTCTCCTCTTTTTGCACTGCATTCCTATGTTCTTCTCTTCTTACACTTATACGTCTGTTGGTCTGTCCTATGTATGATTTATTGCAATCTTGGCACGGAATTTCATACACTCCTTGGTTTTCTAGGGCAATTTTTGATTTCGGGTTACGGAGAACTGCGCTGATTTTTCGGTCTGTTTTGAATATTGTCCCTATGTTGTGTCTACGTAGAAGTTTGCTGATTTTGTCCGTTGTCCCTTTTACGTAAGGTACAGAACAGAAGCCAAGTAGGAAAGCCAAACCACTAGAACCGGCAAGTGTAGTCCATAACCTGTCCAACTACCCACTTGATGAGGCTTCCCTAAATGTCCTAGCCAAAGGATTTAATTTCGCCATCGCACCAGCTACTATTCCAGTAGAAGATATAATTTGTGGAGTAGAGTCAGCAATTTCCCAAATGGATAACAACATAGCTGAAACTATACGCCAAGACGCATCGCGTATACTAAGAACAGCAAAGGCACCAAAAAGAAACATACCGCAGGAAGAATTGAAGGCACTGAAGACGTTAAGACAAAACCGGGACATTATAATCTTACCAGCTGACAAAGGCAACGCTACGGTAGTGATGAATAGTGAAGACTACCACAGCAAAATAGAGGCGCTATTGGAAGACACTGCTTATGAAGCAATCACAACAGATCCCACTACGTACCTGGAAAAGACCACTAAAGCCAAAATCAAAGCTAGCCCCATAGACGATGAGGTAAAAAATCAGATTATACCGAGAGAGAAGTCCTCAAGATGTCCCAAACTATATGGCCTACCAAAGATTCATAAGGAAGGAGCCCCACTAAGACCTATTGTTAGCTCAGTAGGATCACCTGTGCAAGAATTAGCGAGATATCTAGCTAGGCAGTTGCAGCCACTCGCCGAAAAGGCTACATCCTATGTGAAAAACGCACAACATTTCATTGAGTTACTAAACAACGAGACTGTCCAACCAGAACATCTTCTAGTGAGCTTCGATGTTGTGTCACTGTTCACAAATGTACCAGTAGACGAATCACTCGAATTGATCAAGCGAAAGTACAATCCAGAGGAGCATATTCTTAGTCTAACTACACACTGTTTAAATAACACTTACTTCACATACAATGACCAGCGCTACAAACAGACGGAAGGAGCACCGATGGGTTCGCCTTTGTCTCCAGTCATCGCTAATCTTTTCATGGAGGACTTAGAAATGCGGGCCATACAAACTGCACCACTCAAACCAAAACTTTGGTTAAGATACGTCGACGACACATTCGTAATATGGACTCATGGAAGAGAACATCTAAATAATTTCCTAGTCCACCTGAACAACATTCACGACAAAATCAAATTCACGATGGAGGTAGAAGCAGAAGGCCAGCTCCCATTCCTAGACGTATTAGTGAAGAAGAAACAAGACGGAACACTAGGTCACACAGTATACAGAAAACCCACTCACACAGACAGATATCTAAATGCAGCATCACATCACCATCCAGCGCAACTGAATTCAGTAGTGAAGACCTTAGTGACACGCTCCCAAAGGCTAGCAGACGGCGACCATATCAACGAAGAGATGTCATCACTTCAGAAAGCACTTACGAGAAATGGATTCTCAAGGTATACAATACAGAAGTCGCAAGAACCATCCAAACCACGAACCCAGGAAGAATCCGAGAAACTAGTGGCAAAAGCATATCTACCTTACGTAAAAGGGACAACGGACAAAATCAGCAAACTTCTACGTAGACACAACATAGGGACAATATTCAAAACAGACCGAAAAATCAGCGCAGTTCTCCGTAACCCGAAATCAAAAATTGCCCTAGAAAACCAAGGAGTGTATGAAATTCCGTGCCAAGATTGCAATAAATCATACATAGGACAGACCAACAGACGTATATGTGTAAGAAGAGAAGAACATAGGAATGCAGTGCAAAAAGAGGAGAAAACATCGTCCCTAGCACAGCACGCAAAAACTACTGGACACAAAATAGACTTCGACAACACCAGGTCAGTAGCCAACATCGAGCATTGGAGATCAAGAATTACTAGGGAGGCAATTGAAATTGAAAAGAGACCGCAAAATCTTAACAAGAGAGACGACACCCAGAGATTACCCACCGCATGGAAGCCCGCACTGTCAGGAAGATATATAACGGAAAACAGACGACGTCCCATGGTAAACGAACCGATCGCAACGAGGCACCGTCGAATATCGACCATTCACGAGGAGACATCACAGCCGGCCACAAGGGGACCCATCACGAGGAGCCGGAGCCAAGCACTGACTAACCTAAGTGAAGCACGACAAGCGCTAGCGACGACTGGATACGAGGATACACGACCTTCAACGAGAAGTCACGTGAAACGTGACGTTTCAGTGAGGCCTCTTGTCGGCTTAGCTCAGGCGCCCGCTATGCCTCCAACAGAGAGAAGAGGGCCAGTAACACGCAGCCAAGTGCGCAGGTGCGCCCCACCCCACAACGTATATAAGGAGCCGCACAACAGAGAGAACGTCAGTTCAGTTCGAGCAACGAGGAGCAGCAGTAGCAGCAGCAGCAGCAGCAACTGCAGCAGCAGCAGCAGGCAGCTTTCAGCTAGAACCTGAAGATGGCAGATGAGATTCCGCCGAAACGTCGTTCAGACAACCATGGTTCCAACAGGAGCCTACCAACTACACGGGAAAACACCCGGAAGCACGTCAACACTTCATTTAATACCCGTGAAAACCTAAGAAACAACATAATATGTCTCTACGGGGAGAAGACATTCCACCAGACCAGAACCTTTGAGAAATTGAGGTCGAAAAGAGGGAAACTTCTTTGTAACCTTACATTCCTTCAACGCTGCAGAGATGAAAACATCGTTCCAAAATGCATGCAGCTGACGTTCCATAAAAATGACCAACACACCAAAAAGATCCTCAGAAAAACCAGCTTCGCACTACTTAGAGAATCCATTCACGATACACGACGAACATTAGACAAGATCAATAAACAGTTACTAGATCTACACTTACAACTAAGCAACACCATCCATCCCACATTATGGATTGCTATTGATCAACTTGCGGAGTTTCGAGCAGATAATGATGTCACCTTCTGTACAGAGAAACAGAAGAGGAAATTTGACCGTCTTCAACTCCAACAGAAGCCAAGTAGGAAAGCCAAACCACTAGAACCGGCAAGTGTAGTCCATAACCTGTCCAACTACCCACTTGATGAGGCTTCCCTAAATGTCCTAGCCAAAGGATTTAATTTCGCCATCGCACCAGCTACTATTCCAGTAGAAGATATAATTTGTGGAGTAGAGTCAGCAATTTCCCAAATGGATAACAACATAGCTGAAACTATACGCCAAGACGCATCGCGTATACTAAGAACAGCAAAGGCACCAAAAAGAAACATACCGCAGGAAGAATTGAAGGCACTGAAGACGTTAAGACAAAACCGGGACATTATAATCGTACCAGCTGACAAAGGCAACGCTACGGTAGTGATGAATAGTGAAGACTACCACAGCAAAATAGAGGCGCTATTGGAAGACACTGCTTATGAAGCAATCACAACAGATCCCACTACGTACCTGGAAAAGACCACTAAAGCCAAAATCAAAGCTAGCCCCATAGACGATGAGGTAAAAAAATCAGATTATACCGAGAGAGAAGTCCTCAAGATGTCCCAAACTATATGGCCTACCAAAGATTCATAAGGAAGGAGCCCCACTAAGACCTATTGTTAGCTCAGTAGGATCACCTGTGCAAGAATTAGCGAGATATCTAGCTAGGCAGTTGCAGCCACTCGCCGAAAAGGCTACATCCTATGTGAAAAACGCACAACATTTCATTGAGTTACTAAACAACGAGACTGTCCAACCAGAACATCTTCTAGTGAGCTTCGATGTTGTGTCACTGTTCACAAATGTACCAGTAGACGAATCACTCGAATTGATCAAGCGAAAGTACAATCCAGAGGAGCATATTCTTAGTCTAACTACACACTGTTTAAATAACACTTACTTCACATACAATGACCAGCGCTACAAACAGACGGAAGGAGCACCGATGGGTTCGCCTTTGTCTCCAGTCATCGCTAATCTTTTCATGGAGGACTTAGAAACGCGGGCCATACAAACTGCACCACTCAAACCAAAACTTTGGTTAAGATACGTCGACGACACATTCGTAATATGGACTCATGGAAGAGAACATCTAAATAATTTCCTAGTCCACCTGAACAACATTCACGACAAAATCAAATTCACGATGGAGGTAGAAGCAGAAGGCCAGCTCCCATTCCTAGACGTATTAGTGAAGAAGAAACAAGACGGAACACTAGGTCACACAGTATACAGAAAACCCACTCACACAGACAGATATCTAAATGCAGCATCACATCACCATCCAGCGCAACTGAATTCAGTAGTGAAGACCTTAGTGACACGCTCCCAAAGGCTAGCAGACGGCGACCATATCAACGAAGAGATGTCATCACTTCAGAAAGCACTTACGAGAAATGGATTCTCAAGGTATACAATACAGAAGTCGCAAGAACCATCCAAACCACGAACCCAGGAAGAATCCGAGAAACTAGTGGCAAAAGCATATCTACCTTACGTAAAAGGGACAACGGACAAAATCAGCAAACTTCTACGTAGACACAACATAGGGACAATATTCAAAACAGACCGAAAAATCAGCGCAGTTCTCCGTAACCCGAAATCAAAAATTGCCCTAGAAAACCAAGGAGTGTATGAAATTCCGTGCCAAGATTGCAATAAATCATACATAGGACAGACCAACAGACGTATAAGTGTAAGAAGAGAAGAACATAGGAATGCAGTGCAAAAAGAGGAGAAAACATCGTCCCTAGCACAGCACGCAAAAACTACTGGACACAAAATAGACTTCGACAACACCAGGTCAGTAGCCAACATCGAGCATTGGAGATCAAGAATTACTAGGGAGGCAATTGAAATTGAAAAGAGACCGCAAAATCTTAACAAGAGAGACGACACCCAGAGATTACCCACCGCATGGAAGCCCGCACTGTCAGGAAGATATATAACGGAAAACAGACGACGTCCCATGGTAAACGAACCGATCGCAACGAGGCACCGTCGAATATCGACCATTCACGAGGAGACATCATAGCCGGCCACAAGGGGACCCATCACGAGGAGCCGGAGCCAAGCACTGACTAACCTAAGTGAAGCACGACAAGCGCTAGCGACGACTGGATACGAGGATACACGACCTTCAACGAGAAGTCACGTGAAACGTGACGTTTCAGTGAGGCCTCTTGTCGGCTTAGCTCAGGCGCCCGCTATGCCTCCAACAGAGAGAGGAGGGCCAGTAACACGCAGCCAAGTGCGCAGGTGCGCCCCACCCCACAACGTATATAAGGAGCCGCACAACAGAGAGAACGTCAGTTCAGTTCGAGCAACGAGGAGCAGCAGTAGCAGCAGCAGCAGCAGCAACTGCAGCAGCAGCAACTGCAGCAGCAGGCAGCTTTCAGCTAGAACCTGAAGATGGCAGATGAGATTCCGCCGAAACGTCGTTCAGACAACCATGGTTCCAACAGGAGCCTACCAACTACACGGGAAAACACCCGGAAGCACGTCAACACTTCATATATATATATATATATATATATATATATATATATATATATATATATATATATATATATATATATATATATATATATATATATATACATATAAAAATTGTAATAGCGGCACCCAAATCGCATAACCCTTGTAATACCGACACCCGATTTTACAGTGTGGCACCCACATTTGGGTGCCACATTGTTTTTAGTAGAAAATGACTGTTTTCTCATCTTCTGGCCTAGATCGGCGAAAATACCAATTTTTGATTGGGTGCCATTTTTACATATTTTATAGACACATATATTCCAATAGTTGAGCAACTTCTTCACCAGAGTGCGCCTGCTAAAACACATCTGCATATACTGTATATAACAAAGTGACATAGTGGCCCTCTGAGAATACCAATGCAAACTGGCACCCGAAATATGGCAACACTGTTAGTTATTGTCTTTAACATGAAAGCATATTTAGGTTTCATTCACAGTTGTATCCAGATATTTTATATTCGGTAAAAACACTTATATCTGACTATCGTTTTAATAAAGTACGGAGGCCCATCGCATGTGGTGACCGTGAAACTTTGATTTATTTGTGAAATGAGTATAAAGAATCTCGACTATTTTTTATTTTTTTAAATTTTCCCGTTTTTAATTATTGAATTACGAAAATTAAAGTCTTTCGATTCCATCAGTCTGTCTGCCTCACAGTCATCTCCGTCTGTTAGCGCTAAAAACTTTCAAAGTGAAAAATAATAATTAGGGATTATTAACGCTATTGTCAAAGAAAAAACCTTATATATTTTTATTGAAAAATAAACAGGGTGGGGTTAAAAATGTTTGGTAATATACTATCCCAGATTTTTACGTTTCATGTAAATTTTGAGTCTTACATGTGTCTGCCTATCTGATTGTCGATCGATACCTCTTTTGGCGATACATAAAAATCTGAGCTAAGTAGAGAGTAATATCTAGTGGGTAGTTAATATGGCTGCTTAAAGAATTATTAATAATAGAAATGTGATGGTGATAAATTAATTTAAAAGTCGAAATCTAGCCGAGAGCATTCAGGTCTTCGTCTGATATTAATTATTTTCCACAGCTTTTTTATATAGGTCAGATTCAAATCTAGGATACAAAATCAAACAGTCAACAAATTTTAATGGAGTATAAAAACCCTGGAATAATTCTTTTTTAATATTAAAGAAAATGAAATTAGGACATTTGTTTCTAGTTGTGTGTCAAATCATTTCTTCTAACCAACATAAAATTTGTACTAATATACGATTCAAATGTATTGACCCCTCACTTTAACCGCGAATATCTCAGAAACGAAAGAGCAGAAAAAATTGAAATAATTATGTGTTTATTATGAGTCTAGTCAAATCAGTCACTGAAATTTGAATAATGTAAATTGGACACTTTTGAAGTTCTGCTAAGTTATATTGAAAAATGTCCTACTTCTTAAGGAAATTTTGACCATACCAGTTTCAAATCCATCATATCTTGAAAAATATGCATACTAAGTAAATAATATTTTAGACACCGATAAAGCACAAGAGGAAATTTTTTCATAATTTTTTATTCTAAAGTTTTGCAGTTATTCTTAAAAACGTGACGTCATCTTTATTCGGTTATTTATCAATGTATTTAAAAAATTTGCGTTGAAATAGTTAATTATGTAAAATGTAAGCATTTTCAAAGAACGTAATTGGTATATATCAAATATTAATTTAGTTATCAAGCGTAAAGGATAATACCATTCGAAGTTTGCACTAATATTATCTATTACGTTTCATAACTAAATTAATGATTGATATATACCAATATTTTTTTCTGAAAATGCTTACATTATACATAATTAGCTATTTTAACAAAAAATTTTTAAATACATTGATAAATTACCGAATAAACATGAAAAAATTTCCTGTACAAAGAATGCCATGCTTTATCGGTGTCTAAAATAATATTTACAAAGTATGCATATTTTCCAAGATGTAATAGATATAAAACTGGTATGAGTGGTATGGTCAAAATTCCCTGAAAATGTAGGACATTTTTCAATATAACTAAGTTGAACTTCAAAAGTATCCAATGTACATTATTCAAATTTCAGTGACAGATTTAGAATAGATTCATAATAAACACATAATGTTTTCAATTTTTTCTGCTCCTCCGTCTCTGAGATATTTGCTGTTAAAGTGAGGGGTCAATACATTTGAATCGTATATTAGATCTCAAATCGTTTGTACGTATTATTTAATTAAACGTATTATTAGAAAAGTCATCTACATCTGTGCATGAAAGAAAACTCAAGCTCGTCAGTATGGGAACCGGCGTGCGCACAGTACCTTAGTAGCACCAATATTGCACCAATATATAATCCATATAGGACCAATATATGAATATTGGTCTTATATAGGACCTATATTCATATATTGGTCCTATATGGATTATATATTGGTCCAATATTTTGTGCTACTAGGGCGGTCCCAAATCGAGTTTTTTTGTTCAAAAATGGTTAGAGAGCGTAAATCTGAAATGAACAGTTTTTTTTAAACTAAGGCTTACCGAAATTCCAACAAATCCTCGGAGTCTGAATTTTGAATAAAGTTCCTTTTTTAATATTTTAAGTTAAAGGTCAAATAAAAATGTTTTTAAATAATTTTTGATATAATATACTGAATAACTTCATACTTACATACATACTTCAATTAGACAAAAAAGTGTCATTGACATCTACCAAATTGACATTTGACTTATATTCACGGACTTGATAGTTTTACCATATATGTATTATTCAGTATATTATAATAATATATCAAAAATTATTTTAAAATTTATTTTTTTCCGGCCTTTAACTTAAAATAATAAAAAAAGTATTTTTTATTTCAAAATTCTGGCTCCGAGGATTTGTTGCAATTTCCGTAAGCTTTAATTTATTTATACATACATTGTTTGGATCAAAATAACATGACAACTGAGTGTCATTCGCATAACACTGGATTACTGTGTAGTGTACACTATTGAAAATGCTGAAAATAATTTCCAGCTGTTTCATTTGACTAAATGTCCCAAAAGAATAATTATCTTATATACAAAGACATAGTATTTAATATATTTCTATAAATAACAAAGAAAGTTTGATTTAAAAAAATCCAAAGTATTACCTCATATAAAAAGTATATTTCTTCATATTATAACAAAATTTGACATGAAAGTAATAATTGATCTTCAAAAGGTAGCTTAAATTTAATATATCGAGAGTATCGTAAAAATGTGTTATTAAATGTTAGTGAGAGATTTACAACAGACAATTTTTTTCCGTTTTTGGGATAATCAGCCCTTATAATGAAACGTTTGTGTTATCTTACCCCAGCTGTTTTCAAGTATGAGGTAACGAGGAGTGAATTTCTATAGTGAAAATTTATGAAATACACTTTGCTTGGCATAAAATTGATAAACTCTTTTTCTATGTAAGTATAACTAGAATTATCAATATGAAAAATATTTACGATAAGTAAATATAAGGAAATAATATAATCTTTAAAAAGTTATTCCCCTTTTATTTAAAATATTTGTTTGTTTGTTAAGTTACTTCAGTTTCTGTCGCCTTACCTAAAATCCACCATCCATTATGAGGACAGGAATAAAAAGTAATAGATTTTTACGGTATAATTATGGTATTGTCACAAGTTGTAAATATATAACTGACTACTCACCAAAAGAATAATGGTAGCTTTGAGATCTATTTAAAGTTTACAATAGTATAAATTGAAGCATCCCTTTTGTTGTTAGAAATAAGGTCCATTATTTCCTGACCAGTCAAGCCCCCTTTAAATGCACCATATGGTCGTTCTTAATTTAGCGCCAAATATAGTAATTTCAGTCAAATAGAACCCTTAAGATTATTATCTGAGGTAACAAATTCTCAACTTATTTTTATTATGTTTATTTAAATGTAGAATACAACTATATTTGACGGTTTTATAATGAATTATAATACATATTAAACAAGCTAACCATTATACTATTCACCAATTTACTACACCTGTCATATATAATTGTTGTACATTCTATAGAATACTCTTTTCAGTTTTTTTTGTAAATGATAGCCGACACTAACTTACTGCCCTAATTTCAATACAATCGGACTTCTCGTTCTTAAGTTATCGCGCTTACAATAAACGTGACGGACGGACAGACAGACGGACGGACGGACAGACAGACGGATAGACGGACGGACATTTTGAAAGTTGTTCAGGATTCGATCACCAACACCGTGATATGAAATTTTTTTCTCTACGAACAATATTACCGGTTTTAGAAATGTGCCGATCAAATGCGATATACTCTTCGTTTTGTATTTGCGAAGAGTATAATAATTTATAATCATAAGTCCTCTAAAAGTTTATTATTTTTTAGGACTAATTTAATGTAGGTTATCATTTTCATTATTAAATTTATTTTTGATAAATATTTTGTAGGTATGCTGATTTCAACACTGGCCACATAAATTTTGAACTGCGCTTTTTGTCTATTCATCTTCTTGACAGGCTACTTCTCTATTTTGTAAAGTTTTCCTAATGATACTATTAAACCAATTAGTTGGTTTTTGATCGTAGGACACTCTTAGTTCAAACCAAACTTTATATTAAATTTACACACAGATATTAATATTGTATCGCCTATTAGCATAAATTACTTTTAAAGAAATATAATCTAGTTTTCTGCATTTGGTTTATTCGTATATAATAGTATATTAAACCAATTAGTTGGCTTTTGATCGTAGGACACTCTTAATTCAAACCAAACTTTATATTAAGTATAGACGATCTACACACATGAATCTTATTATCATATCGCATATTAGCATAAATTAATTCTAAAGAAATGTAATCTAGTTTTCTGCATTTGGTTTCTTCATATATAATAGTATATTCGCAATTTAAAGTAGTAATTTTGGTACACTTTGTTTATTTGCCTGCATTTTATAGCAATTAGAAAACACAAGGTTAATTGTAAAAGTACTCTTATCTGCTAAAACATTCTGGATGTATTATGTATAACCTTTTGTCATTACATATTTTGGGGCAATACTTCAGTAGCGTATAATTTGGGAGAAAATGGCACTAAAAGCACGTATATATTTTTTTCCTAGAGGGGCTTCTTTAGGAACTAATCAACCGTAAAAGTTAAATTTTGAAGAAGGTTTTGCTGATAGCGCCCAAATTGCTTTGTCGATTGTAATGTTTGGACAATATAACTGTAGGAGGTATAATGAGTATCTGATTTAGACATGTCATATTTTGTCTCGGGAGTTAGGGGTTGAACACCCCTAATGCGTATTGATCCTAAATGTTGATATAAATTAATTTATTAATTTAATACTAAATGAATTCCAATGTCAAATTTTACAAATATTAAATGATTACATAGAAACTAAACATTATTTCTTAAGAAAACCACAAACTTATTAATTTAAGAAAAAACACTGTAGAAGTGCGTGTAATAATGTTTTTTTTAAGTAGGTAATACATTTCTCATCTCGTGAACATGCTGGCATGAATTTTACGTAGGAACTTGTTGCGAGTAATTTAGAAGACAAATATGTTTATCAGAAACGCTTCCTAACAGTTCTTCCAAATAGGAAAATGTCAGTTTTTGTGACACACTACTAAAACAAATTTTGGTCAAAAATGGGTAGCATTATTCATGACTAACACGAGCGTCTTTCTAGAAAACTATTTTGTCAATATTTAGAGGCGCAACTCGTTAGGGGTGTCCTACTCCTGGCTTTCTAGATAAGATGCGAAAGATACCATACCGTTGAATAAAAATTACCTACTTACTATCTATTTTCTATTCTATTTCCTAGTTTTATTACAATCGATAAAGCGGTTAGGAAACGACCAGCAAAGAAGCTCTTTCAAATTGAACCTTCAAGGGAATAGCACTCCGAAAGGAGACGACCTAAGAAAAAAATAAAGGTACTTTTATACGCTCCAGAAGCAATGCCGCATACTACTTAGACACCCTGTATATAAGAGACCATCTAATATTAATATCCGCTTTACTTTAATAATGGAAACTAAATATTACTACGCATAATTAAATATTTAAATCATATAGTATGATTATATCTCTGCTAATTTATTTCTTTCTCGCAGATAACTATAATATTGTAATAGATTTGGAAGAATCAAATATATTTTTCTCAATTAAATCTATTATTCTTATATATTAATTTAGTTTGGAAGAACAAATACTGTGAAAATAAATCATTCCATTTCGTCAGTTAATTAAATATTTTGTATGTTCTTATTATAACATTGCATTCAATATAATAAAAAATATTAGATATATCTTGAATTGAAAAATTTAACGCTTCTTATGCATGCCCAGCCTGTCAGATTCCCAGTGTGACGAATTACACAGTCCAAATTCTCAGATAGGTCGATAAAAGTTATAAGAAACCTAACAGTTTAAAGCAGTAAACTAGGCAACATTGTTGGATGCCACAATGCTATGGTTTATTAAAGTTTTACACAGAGAGGGGTGCCACACTGTTAAAACGTCTTTTATATACGACCATTACTCATCATGGTGTGAGAGTATAAAACGGGTGCTAGAATTACATTCATTAATATGGGTGCCTCTTGGCAAACAAACAAGTATATATATATATATATATATATATATATATATATATATATATATATATATATATATATATATATATATATATATATATATATATATATATACATATATATATATATATATATATATATATATATATATATATACAGACTGTCTATTTTACGAGGGCCACACCAAATATCTCGCTCGCTTAATATCTATTGTAGAAGAATAAAGCTTTAGAAACAGTTATCCCATTTTTTGTGAGCTATACTTCAGTAAAAAGAAATTTGAAATCCATAGCCTACTTTATGAGATATATTACAAAAACCTGAAAAATAGGAAAACCACAAACGGTTATAGCTTCCTTATTTGAGGAGATACGAAAAAAGTTAAAGGAATGAAAGTTGACGGCAAAGACAATAAGAATAATAACGTGTAACAAAAAAATCGAAAAATGCAGTTGGCTTTGACATACGCCATGGTGCAAAAATGAAAAATACGTATCTCAAAGTAGGCCATGACGCCATTAATTCCGTTACTTTTTTCTCATTCCAACGATACAAAACATGTCACAGAAATTTTAACCGATAGTGTCAATATTTAACATTTTACGAATACCACAATTCATATAATTGAATCGTAACAATCAGCTGTGCCATAATTAGTGAAAAACAATGTATACAGTTATTAATAAATTTGACAGATTGTCACTGTTGTATGTTGTATGTTTCGTTGTCGAGTTCTAAGACAAATTTTATATCAGTAATTATGGTGTACACCAATAATAATAAATTCGATATGATTAGCATTTATTGTCAGTGCAATTTTGACGCTGAGATGGCAGTCACGGTTTACGGAGATAGATTTCCAGATGCTCCGCAGCCAAATCGAACTATGTTTAGGAAGTTAGTTCAAAATCTAAAAACGCACGGTTCATTTTCAAAAAAAGTAGTAAGGCGAGCGCATGTTGCGGATAATGTAAGAAAAGTGAATAGAGTAATGAATTATGTTAACCAAAATGAGGAAACCTCTTTGAGACAAATTCAGAGAAACTGTCGCATAAAAAAAGACAGTGCAAGAAAAATATTGAAAAAAAACGGATTTCGATGCTACAAAATGAGGAAAGTTCAACATTTAAATGAGGGAGATAAGCCAAGGAGAGTAAGATTTTGTAGATGGTTATTAAATAAGAAAAGGAATGACGCGCTGATATGTAGCAAAATTCTTTGGTCGGACGAATCAAATTTTTCTAATAATGGATTTTTCAATAGAAATATGCATTATAAGTGGACACGAGAAAATACACATTGGTGCAGAGAGACTGCTTTCCAAGAAAGATTTTCTACGAATGTTTGGTTGGGTCTTTAAGGGACTAAAGTAATTGGACCTTATTTTTATGATGGCAAATTAACCGCTCGTAGATACCTTAATTTCCTGCAAAACGAATTTCAAGATTTTCTTTATGAATTAACAGTGGCAGAAAGATTAAATTATTCATATTTTCAACAAGATGGGGCTCCACCTCACACTGCTGTAATATGTACAAATTATTTAAATCAAGTTATGCCAGATAGCTGGATAGGCACCTATGGACCCATTCTATGGCCAGCTCGATCACCAGATATTACTCCCTTGGATTTTTTCGTCTGGGGTTACATTAAAGACAAGGAATTTCAAACTGCCCCTGAAAATATTGAGGATATCAAAACCAGAATTCGAAACGCATGTGAGGCAATTACTCCTGAAATGCTCCAAAATGTAATGGGTGACGTGTCTCGTAGAGCACGTTTATGTGTCAGAATGCATGGTGCACAATTTGAGCATTTGTAGTTAGATAAATAAATACACACAATTTCTTTTCAATATAGTAGTAGGTAGTACTGTTATACATAGTTTTTCGTTTTTTTCTTTGGATGTTCGTTTTGTACTTGTATTTTTATTTATGAGATATTTATTGGTTTGCATTAAATTGTAATAAATAATTACGGAATTATAATTATTATAAAGTGAATTTTTACTATTATGGCACAGCTGATTGTTACGATTCAATTATATGAATTGTGGTATTCGTAAAATATTAAATATTGACAATATCGGTTAAAATTTCTGTGACATGTTTTATATCGTTGGAATGAGAAAAAAATAACGGAATTAATGGCGTCATGGCCTACTTTGAGATATGTATTTTTCATTTTTGCAAAATAGCGTATGTCAAAGCCAACTGCATTTTTCGATTTTTTGTTACACGTTATTATTCTTATTGTCTTTGCCGTCAACTTTCATTTTTTTAACTTTTTTCGTATCTCCTCAAATAAGGAAGCTATAACCGTTTGTGGTTTTCCTATTTTTCAGGTTTTTGTAATATATCTCATAAAGTAGGCTATGGATTTCAAATTTCTTTTTACTGAAATATAGCTCTCAAAAAATGGGATAACTGTTTCTAAAACTTTATTCTTCTACAATAGATATTAAGCGAGATATTTGGTGTGGCCCTCGTAAAATAGACAGTCTGTATATATATATATATGGGGGCGCAAACTGGCCGGCAACCTCCACGTGGTGCATCCTGGGCAGGGAGGGGTAACTTTCTCTGGCAAATGTCGGCTGGGGGTCCTCTGGACTAACCATCCAGGGGATTTTTCACTCTGTGGTTTTCGACAACAGAGGACAGGCCCCTCACAATCGACCCCAACCGGATAGAGGTCAGAGACAGATGGGAGGGGCCTTACCGGACCGTCTCATTGATGACGACTTGGCGGGACATGGACGCTTTAGGTGGACGGAGGAACTAAGAGATGACCTGCTGGACTGCTATGAGAGTAGCGAACCTGCGCGCAGAGGATACATGGCGCGACTACACCAGTTGTGGTGCGATATGCACCCAGAGTATCGCGCCTTCTCACAACAGGTATTGAGAAATCAAGTATTCTTCCTGCGCAGGACGGGCTATGCTAGGGCACTGCATCAGCTTGGAACAGCACCAGCCGCACAACCGCCGCGGCTACTACAGCCTGACGAAGAACATCTCATGGAGTACGCCGATGTCGACTTGAGGACGAGGGTTAACTTAAATATAAGAGTTAACTCAAAGCCAGCAGATCTGGCAAGAATGGATTCAGTGATAGATGACGAACTTCCAGAAGAGGCCAACATTTGGCAGCTCAATCGGGCTGTGTACGAAGCCGCTGGTCAACTCGCCCCACGACAACGTCGTAGTGCGTCAGAGGGGGTCGGGAAGATCAAGCTGCGAGTACAAAAAAATCGAGGCCAAAATTAAATCGGCGAGACAAAATGCTTCTCGAATCCAGAGTGTGGTGGACTTTATGTCACACGGTAGGGCTTTTACACCGAAAGTTCGGCGCATAGTAGCTGGACTGAGACGCCAACACCACACTCTAAATCAGACGGTGCTTCTGACCATAAAGCAGCACTGTCTGGACAGGGTTCGAGTGCTAATGGCAACAAAGAAAACTTTGGTCAGGCGAGCAAGGAGTATGGAGCAGAACAAACTGTTTCAGACAAATCCCTCTCGCCTGTTCCAAGAGCCACAGCGTGTTGTCGAAAATCCGCCGACGATTGAAGCCGTTGAAGCCTTCTGGAAGGAAATATACGAGACAGCGAGTCCATTCGACCCCAGCACTCCGGTAATAGCACACTTCGAAGATCTGTGTCGCAGACACATTAATGATCCAGTAGAAGTGTGCCCGTCGATTAGCACGGAAGAAGTCCAACAAGCTCTTGTTGGTACTAAGAACTTCGCTGCCCCTGGTCCAGATGGCATAAACAACTGGTGGTGGAAAAAGTTTCCATCCACCCATCGTCGTCTGGCCAGAGTATTCAACTCATGGCTGAACGAGGGGCAGCGGATTCCGAGCTGGTTGGTGGAAGGACGAACTGTGCTAATCCCCAAAAAGGGAGATCTCTCTAACCCAAAGAATTATAGGCCGATCACTTGCCTTAATACCTGCTACAAGCTGTTTACTCGCATCTTGTACGACAGGACAAAGAGGTTAGTTGATCCGGTCTTCCAACAGATACACGAGCAGCGAGGTGGTAAGAAAGGTGTGGCAGGTTGTAAAAAAAACCTCTTGATAGACCGCTGTGTCACACAGGACTCTGTGCAACACTTGCGGAACTTTCAATGGCCTGGGTGGATTACCGTAAGGCATTTGATACAACATCCCATGAGCTATTATTATTGAGAGATGCATTGAACAGCTGATGCCCCTCTGGAAAACCCGCTTCACCATTACTTCAGGTGCTCAGCGGGTTTCGACAGAGCTGGTCACATTCAGGAGAGGAATGTTCCAGGGTGACTCCCTGAGTCCTCTCCTGTTCTGCATCTCTCTGCTACCGTTATCTGCTGGTCTCCGCCAAACCCGTGGGTATCAATGTGGGCCACCGAATAACCGGAGGCACAAGGTCACTCATCTATTTTATATGGATGACCTCAAACTGTATGCCTCCGGAGAGCGCGAAATCAAGAACGCTCTGAGGGTGGTTCAAGAGTACACGCGGGCAATTGGAATGGAGTTTGGGTTGGACAAATGCGCAGTCGTCCACCTCAAGAGAGGACGATGTGGGGAATTCTCTGAAGACGTGCAGCTCGAAGACGGAAGCATCCTAAGACATCTGGATGCCGGAGAGACCTATACATATCTGGGTGTACAGCAACACCATATCCAGGATGTAAAACAGATTAAAGAGTCTCTCCGTGGCAAGTACAGACACCGGCTCCGACAAATTTGGTCGTCCGAACTGTCGGGGAAGAACAAGGTGTCTGCAACGAATATGCTTGCCGTTCCGATTCTGCTATACTCCTTCGGAGCAGTCAAGTGGAACAGAGATCAGCTGCACCAATTAGACAGAGAAACTCGCAAGATGATGCACATTCATGGTAGCATTCATCCGAGATCGTCCGTTCCTCGGGTGTACCTCCCACGACAACGAGGAGGCCGAGGACTCTTGAGCCTGGAGTGCATGCATGGCAGAGTGTCATTGAGTATGGCATGTGACATCCTTAGGAGCTCCGACCCACTCCTGCTGTTTGTGAGAGATCACGAGATCGCGGGGGTGGGCACAGGATTATTCAAGGCAGCTAAACGGGCCGCAGATGAACTCGGTCTGGTATTTAACTTCAGACGAGGAGGTCGGCGAGGTGCTGCCGCAGAATCAGTAACTGAGCTTCCACCAAATCGTCTGATAGCCCAGATTAAAGCTGCCGAACAGAGGAATCTGTTCCGGCAGCATGTTGATAAACCCCTGCACGGTGCATTCTACAATAACATAGAAGCACTGGATTTATTGACAAAACTGACCTTCGCCTTCTTAAGGTCAGCTGGACTTAAGTCAGAGACCAAGGGATTTATTGTGGCCTGTCAAGATGGTGTAATAAACACCTTGGTCTATCGAAGTCACGTTATGGGTGTAGAGGTCCCTGACACTAATTGCAGGATCTGCCGTCAGGCGCCGGAATCGCTCACGCATTTGCTATCCGCGTGTCCCGTGAATGCGAGTTCGGCCTACATCCACAGACACAACGCGGCATTAAGGGTGCTGTATTATCATTTACGGCACTCGTATGAGATAGACCAAACGCCAGTGCTGCCTTATATCTCCGGAGATATTGAGTCCGTAGTCCAGAACGAGAAATGCCAAATATATTGGAATTACTCGTTCCCGACAGTCAGGCAAATCCAAGCCAATAAGCCTGACATAGTACTCCTCGACCACGAAAGCAAGGTGATATACGTCATCGAGTTCTCCGCGCCCGCGGAGAGAAATATCACCTTGAAAGAGGAGGAAAAGCGGACAAAGTATCGAGATCTCCGGTATGAGCTCCGAGTGCTATACTCAGGATGGGGACGAGGTAGGGTCACCGGTTTAATTTCCCACACTCGATCAGCGATGTTAAGACACGCTGGCCGAGTCCGGCATTTGGATGGGTGAACCAGTGTATCCGTCTATTAGTCGGTAGGCTATCGACTGAGACAGTTCCTGGCCATTAAGTAGCTTAGTAAGGTGGCGTCGATGGCACAGGGCAACTGTCTTCGCTACAGAGAAGACCCCAAGGGCTATTGGCCCGCTAGAAAGGCGGTGAGATGGCCGGGGGTGGTCATAGTTGATAGCCGATGACCGTGGTTTGGAGTCCACGCAAAACTGTAGATCCCTACGAGCACAATGGGCCTTGAGGCCTGAGTGTGGTAGTAGTAAAACAAATCCACTAATGTATACTCAGGATACTCTGTCAAGATGGTCGTCCTCATTATCGGTCTACTCGGAGGAATGAAGCCCACGTTGCTCTCAGAACTAAAGACCATTCCGGCCTGCCGTAAATCAGCTAAGTGGTTGGCAGTTCAAATGCAAAAAGCGGTCATCTTAGGGTCCCTTCGTTTACTTAGGGCAATCGATTTTGGAACCGATGGTCGCTAACCCTGCAGGAGGTAGGGAGTGGCCACGGGTAATAGCTGGCGCTCTTCCAGTGTGATTGTCATCGGAGGCCACGGGAAGACTGTCCAGCATCCGGTAACGGAAAAAAAAATGTATATATATACAGACTGTCTATTTTACGAGGGCCACACCAAACATCTCGCTTAATATCTATTGTAGAAGAATAAAGTTTTAGAAACAGTTATCCCATTTTTTGTGAGCTATATTTCAGTAAAAAGAAATTTGAAATCCATAGCCTACTTTATGAGATATTTTACAAAAACCTCAAAAATAGGAAAACCACAAACGGTTATAGCTTCCTTATTTGAGGAGATACTAAAAAAGTTAAAGGAATGAAAGTTGACGGCAAAGACAATAAGAATAATAACGTGTAACAAAAAAATCGAAAAATGCAGTTGGCTTTGACATACGCTATTGTGCAAAAATGAAAAATACATATCTCAAAGCAGGCCATGACGCCATTAATTCCGTTATTTTTTTTCTCATTCCAACGATATAAAACATGTTACAGAAATTTTAACCGATAGTGTCAATATTTAATATTTTACGAATACCACAATTCATATAATTGAATCGTAACAATCAGCTGTGCCATAATAGTAAAAATTCACTTTATAATAATTATAATTGCGTAATTATTTATTACAATTTAATACAAACCAATAAATATCTCATAAATAAAAATACAAGTACAAAACGAACATCCAAAGAAAAAACGGAAAACTATGTATAACAGTACTACCTACTACTATATTGAAAAGAAATTGTGTGTATTTATTTTTCTAACTACAAATGCTCAAATTGTGCACCATGCATTCTGACACATGAACGTGCTCTACGAGACACGTCACGCATTACATTTTGGAGCATTTCAGGAGTAATTGCCTCACATGCGTTTCGAATTCTGGTTTTGATGTCCTCAATATTTTCAGGGGCAGTTTGAAATACCTTGTCTTTAATGTAACCCCAGACGAAAAAATCCAAGGGAGTAATATCTGGTGATCGAGCTGGCCATAGAATGGGTCCATAGGTGCCTATCCAGCTATCTGGCATAACTTGATTTAAATAATTTGTACATATTACAGCAGTATGAGGTGGAGCCCCATCTTGTTGAAAATATGAATAATTTAATCTTTCTGCCACTGTTAATTCATAAAGAAAATCTTGAAATTCGTTTTGCAGGAAATTAAGGTATCTACGAGCGGTTAATTTGCCATCATAAAAATAAGGTACAATTACTTTAGTCCCTAAAAGACCCAACCAAACATTCGTAGAACATCTTCCTTGGAAAGCAGTCTCTCTGCACCAATGTGTATTTTCTCGTGTCCACTTATAATGCATATTTCTATTGAAAAATCCATTATTAGAAAAATTTGATTCGTCCGACCAAAGAATTTTGCTACATATCAGCGCGTCATTCCTTTTCTTATTTAAAAACCATCTACAAAATCTTACTCTCCTTGGCTTATCTCCCTCATTTAAATGTTGAACTTTCCTCATTTTGTAGCATCGAAATCCGTTTTTTTTCATTATTTTTCTTGCACTGTCTTTTTTTATGCGACAGTTTCTCTGAATTTGTCTCAAAGAGGTTTCCTCATTTTGGTTAACATAATTCATTACTCTATTCGCTTTCCTTACATTATCCGCAACATGCGCTCGCCTTACTACTTTTTTTGAAAATGAACCGTGCGTTTTTAGATTTTGAACTAACTTCCTAAACATAGTTCGATTTGGCTGCGGAGCATCTGGAAATCTATCTCCGTAAACCGTGACTGCCATCTCAGCGTCAAAATTGCACTGACAATAAATGCTAATCATATCGAATTTGTTATTATTGGTGTACACCATAATTACTGATATAAAATTTGTCTTAGAACTCGACAACGCAACATACAACATACAACAGTGACAATCTGTCAAATTTATTAATAACTGTATACATTTTTTTTCACTAATTATGGCACAGCTGATTGTTACGATTCAATTATATGAATTGTGGTATTCGTAAAATATTAAATATTGACACTATCGGTTAAAATTTCTGTGACATGTTTTATATCGTTGGAATGAGAAAAAAATAACGGAATTAATGGTGTCATGACCTACTTTGAGATATGTATTTTTCATTTTTGCACAATAGCGAATGTCAAAGCCAACTGCATTTTTCGATTTTTTTGTTACACGTTATTATTCTTATTGTCTTTGCCGTCAACTTTCATTCCTTTAACATTTTTCGTATCTCCTCAAATAAGGAATCTATAACCGTTTGTGGTTTTCCCATTTTTCAGGTTTTTGTAATATATCTCATAAAGTAGGCTATGGATTTCAAATTTCTTTTTACTGAAATATAGCTCACAAAAAATGGAATAACTGTTTCTAAAACTTTTTTCTTCTACAATAGATATTAAGCGAGATATTTGGTGTGGCCCTCGTAAAATAGACAGTCATATATATATATATATATATATATATATATATATATATATATATATATATATATATATATATATATATATATATATATATATATATATATATATATATATATATATATATATATATATATATATATATATTTTCGTACAAAGTTGAGATCCGGATACAATACTTCCTTTCGGTATGCGAGGGAAGTAAAACATAACAAAGTACCTATGTGGAAATATTTTTATTTTTTAAAATCTACTTACTGTAGAATATCTATATCATGTTAATGTCGAAAAATGTCTTTACATGTCAACGACTGTAATTTTTCCTCTGGTAAAGTGTTTACGAAGTCAGTCGATACAAGGTAAAAATAACAACTGGTGGCTGACTGGTGACTGAATCTTTTCATAAGAAATGCATTGGTGTCAAAACCAGACGTAATTTGACAACGCATTTTTTAAGGGAAGTTTCAATCACTACAGTTAGGTAAATAGCGTGCAAATTCGACCACGAGAAGTTTTAAGGTGAAAATGGTTGCAAAACATGTAAAAATCATGTTATGCCCGCCAGAATAATAAAAATTTGTTAATTGCTATAAGAAAATTATTCTTCTTTTCAAAGCATTGCTTGAAATTTACGCAGTTTGTGGTGTCTATTACGACTTATCTGGCTGACAATGTTTGTTAATTAATTTGTCAGACAGAATTTTCAATGTGAAGCATCAATGCATCAGAATCAATCACTGGCAACTCACAACACCAAGATGTTTTGATGCGGTCATTGTAAAAGCTTATTAAAAAAAGAAGTCACGGCGCTTAAAAATTAGGTCTGACATGGTGAAAAACATGTTTTCAATGTCAAACAAATTTTTATGCATAGAGATCTTAGTCTGTTGTTTTTTTTAAGGAGGAGTTCTGGGATGCTAGTGATTGATGCTGATACATTCAAAATTAAGTCTGACAAATTAATTAACAAAAATTGTCACACAGACAAAGTGTAATAGACAGGAGAGATCCTAAATTTCATTTTAAAACAAAAATCAAGGAGGTGTTATGAAGTGCACTTTCATAAAAAATAATAATAATTTATAACAAAAGGTCTACCAAAAGTTAATTAACAAAAATGATCAGACATTTTTTTCAAAAATGGTTCATTGTTTAGCATAAATTGTGTAAATTTCAAGCAGGTGTTTTGAAAATAAGAATGATTTCTTTTAGCTGAATTTAAAAATTCATAAAAAATTATAATTAACAAATTTTTACTAGTTTTTTAAATTAGAGGTGTTCGATGGGGTATTCTTTTTGTCATCACCTTTAAACAAATTTTGTAAGAAAATGCGAGCGCTATAAATCACTCCCGATAATCGTAGATTAGAAACCAACTACCTTAATTTTAAAATATTGTTTTCACGCATGCGCCATGTGTTAAGATACTTGGCAACAACGCTGGACCTCGTCTTGAAACATACCTCTTTTTTTATACATTAGAGGATCTCTATTTGTGCGTAAATTATTGAATTTCTACAATTCACGATTTTATGCAATATTTTCAAAATTTCAAAATTTTCTTCCATTTTAAATTTTCAAAAAAAAATTATTTTTGAAATAGGTTTACAATGTCACGAAACATGAAAATTTTAAATTTGAGGAAAAGAAAATTTCCTTCCATATTATAAAAAATATTTATAATTTTTGATTTTCAAAAAAATACATATATTTTTTTAAATCTGTTTAGAATGTAATGAAACATGAAAATTTTATATTTGAGCAAACAAAAATTTTTACAATCTTCCCATTTTATTCAATATTTTCAAAATTTCAAATTTTCTTTCTATTTTAAATTTTCAATTTTTTTTTAATAGGTTTAGAATGTCACGAAACAGAAATTTTAAATTTGAGCGAAAAAAAAATGTTTTTTCCATAATCTATTCCCTGTATGTATATTTTCCACTGAAAGTCTAACCATTTCTTCGGTGGCAGTGGCGTCAGCTACCTGCCAAATTTGACTGTTCTCCTTCAAGTAGTTTTTTAGTTATTGCACTAACAGACAGACAGATAAACGAAATTGAAAAACCTATATTTTCGTAATCTGCATGTTCTGAAACGTGAGAATCCGAGAAAATCTCGGAGGGTGATTTTTCTCGAATACAATACTTCCTTTCGGTATGCGAGGGAAGTAAAACATAACAAAGTACCTATGTGTAAATATTCTTATTTTTCAAAATCCACTTACTGTAGAATATCTATATCATGTTAATGTCGAAAAATGTCTTTACATGTGAACGACTGAAATTTTTCCTCTGGTAAAGTGTTTACGAAGTCAGTCGATACAAGGTAAAAATAACAACTGGTGGCTGACTGGTGACTGAATCTTTTCATAAGAAATGCATTGGTGTCAAAATCAGACGTAATTTGACAACGCATTTTTTAAGGGAAGTTTCAATCACTATAGTTAGGTAAATAGCGTGAAAATTCGACCACGAGAAGTTTTAAGGTGAAAATGGTTGCAAAACATGTAAAAATCATGTTATGCCCGCCAGAATAATAAAAATTTGTTAATTGCTATAAGAAAATTATTCTTCTTTTCAAAACATTGCTTGAAATTTACGCAGTGTGTGGTGTCTATTACGACTTATCTGGCTGACAATGTTTGTTAATTAATTTGTCAGACAGAATTTTCAATGTGAAGCATCAATGCATCAGAATCAATCACTGGCATATCACAACACCTTAAAAAAACAACTAAAGTTTAAAATCTCCTCTATACATAAAAGTTTGTCTGTTATTAAAAAAATTTATTTCACCATGTCAGACTTAATTTTTAAGCAACAACGTTCTTTTTTAAAAAAACGTCACCTTACATTTTTTCTGTAATTAAGTTTTATGCATAAAAGAGATCTTAAACTTAAATTCAGAAAAAAACTAAGATGTTTTGATGCGGTCATTGTAAAAGCTTATTAAAAAAAACGTCACGGCGCTTAAAAATTAGGTTTGACATGGTGAAAAACATGTTTTCAATGTCAAACAAATTTTTATGCATAGAGATCTTAAGTCTGTTGTTTTTTTAAGGAGGAGTTCTGAGATGCTAGTGATTGATGCTGATGCATTCAAAATTAAGTCCGACAAATTAATTAACAAAAATTGTCACACAGACAAAGTGTAATAGATAGGAGATATCTTAAATTTCATTTTAAAACAAAAATCAAGGAGGTGTTATGAAGTGCACTTTCATAAAAAATAATAATAATTTATAACAAAAGGTCTACCAAAAGTTAATTAACAAAAATGGTCAGACATTTTTTTCAAAAATGGTTCATTATTTAGCATAAATTGTGTAAATTTCAAGCAGATGTTTGGAAAAGAAGAATCATTTCTTTTAGCTAAATTTAAAAATTGGTAAAAAATAATAATTAACAAATTTTTACTAGTCTTTTAAATTAGAGGTGTTCGATGGGGTATTCTTTTTGTCATCACCTTTAAACAAATTTTGTAAGAAAATGCGAGCGCTATAAACCACTCCCGATAATCGTAGATTAGAAACCAACTACCTTAATTTTAAAATATTGTTTTCAGGCATGCGCCATATGTTAAGATACTTGGCAACAACGCTGGACCTCGTCTTGAAACAGACCGCTTTTTTTATACATTAGAGGATCTCTATTTGTGCGTAAATTATTAATAGATTCCACGGATCTCGCCCGACCAAAATTTTATAAAAAACATTAGAATATTATTCCTTTACCCCTCTCGGCCGATTCGACTAGTACTAACGGATTCTAAGCTATATATAAAATACATACTCTAAAATTACGTTGATCTGTGGCGGATTATCCGGATCTCAACTTTGTACGAAAACGTATATATATATATATATATATATATATATATATATATATATATATATATATCTCACGGTCACTTTGAGCCACTAAAAGTACATACCGGTACATACTTTTTTTCGGTCCTTCCATAATAATATAATAAATAATTCATTTTTTATAATGGAATTGCTAAACTTGTTGGAAATGCAGACTCGGCGAGGGTGGCGGGAGTGTTTCCCCCCGAGCCATGAGTGATTGAGGGGGACCATTCGAATTTCTGAAATTCGGGAAAAGTTGGAGATGCATATGCAAATTTTGATTGCATTTGCATTAGCTAAAGTGTCCGTGTTCGTTATTTGAATTTCATGCAAAAATCAACTTAATTTCTATAGAGATAAATATTCTATTCTACGTATTCTATGACAAATTGATAATTGTATAGCACAAAGCAATGCCCCCCCCCCTGCTCTTCGAAATTTTACTAGCTGTGGGGTGGGGGGCCTGTACGTTACTACTCCCGGGCCCCGATTTTCTTTCGACAGCCCTGTGGTAACGGTACCAATAGCTGACAATAAGTCAAGAAAGATAATTTTATAGAGAATATGAACTTTTATATTATTTTAGAATTGAAATATTTGCAAAACAATGAATTTATATCTAATTGAAATTAACTATTAAATATTCTAAATTTCCACTACACCTAACATGGTGTTGATAAGTACCAGTTTATATTGGGATTTGAGGTAAAATAATTTAAAAAAATTGAATTTAGTTCGAAGTAAATATTTAATATATTGAGTAAGGAAGAATGAGCATACACTGCATATCCATTCTATGGATGCGTATATCCACAAGATGGAGATAGCATATCTAATGGATGTGGAATTAACATTCCTAGCATATATGGTTGTCGCCGATTTCCATATCCATTCCATATGCACTAAATGTACATAACATAATATACATAATCCCTTCCGTACTCCGAGAGGGCTCGGCAACAGCCGTTCCCTCTCACGACAGACGAAAGACGCTCCCGGGAGCAGACATGCCAGCGAAGATAGAAAATCAAGACAGAAGAGCGCCAGAAGAAACGACCCAGCTGGCAGAGTCCAACAGCCAGGACCAGGGTGGTCAGCTAACATCGCCAACACCGTCCGCATTTGCAGGGGGGTTGACGAAAAAGCGGGCCCACCCCTTACGAGGCCGGTCCAGGTCTACAGCGATGATTGGGGCAAGGAGCTCAAGCTCGACGCCTAATCATCCGAGACCGTCAACAAAAGTCAAGAATATTGGCGCGTGTTGGCATCTTAAGGAGATGATTAAAACGAACAGTTTTAACCATATCTCGATGATACCAACACGATTGGCACAACACGCGTCGGGTGATAGTGTTCAAGTGTTTTGATGTTCGTGGGGACTACTTCTGAGGTATCTATAACTGCTTTCGTTCGGCAATGATTCGTAATCATGTTTCATGTGTTGTCTCTGTCCCTACCATGCAATTTTGTATCATATGATTATTGCTCATGGAAATCCTGTTTAAAATGTTCACTGCAAACGAAAGCAGATTATATAAGAGGTAATAAAACAAATAATTTAATAAAACGTTTATTTTATATAACTATTTAAACATAGTTACACAAACTTAAGACATTTACAAATATAACCAAAATTATATTACATATTTAAACTTTTCGGTAGTTTAACAAATTTTAGGAGTATTATAATACTATGTTGGGTAAGTATTTAATGTCCATGTTTAAAATATTCACTATTTATAAAATACATACCCAATATATGGCTTAACAGCAAAGTTTTGGGCCTCTTTCCTTTGCGCCATCTTAACTATACACCTCCCTCAATCAGTTATAAATTATATAATCAGATTTCATTTGATGCCAAGTCATTCAGTGTCGCAAAATTCAAAAGGTATATGAAAGCTGTTTTGCTAGGACAGACAGACATGTGCCTATTATTATTATTATTATTATTACTATTTATTGTTTGTTCATTATCTACATATACAATATTTAGTTAATACAATATTTAGTAACCTACACTTACTTAAGTGCACTTTATTATTGTAAAGCAAGGGTAAAGTGGTAGAGCACACTTGTTGCGAACTTCCCCTTGAGATTTCCAAGAATTATACTATGTATGACTTCATTATCATATGTATATATTAATGGAAATAGAGACACTTATTATTATTATTATTATTATTAATCTTGTAAATTTTCTAATTCACCCGCCGGCTGACACCGCATGATCTCATAAACTAGTAGCGCCTACGCATCGGATAATGAGTTTAAAACTGAAACAAACTTGGCGTCGGTTCAAGCCATCGTGTTAGGATCGGTTTATCAATAGAGAATTATTGGAAATTTCAAATACTGCCACGCAGTATTAAGGGGCTACCTTATTTTATATTAGTGCATTACCCTTATTTAATCAAATAAATGTTAGTTATTGGAACACCTGGCTTCGTTTTTCGTGCAATTCGACGATTGCGAACTCATTCCCTAACCTTACAAAATTAATAAATAAATAATATTTGTATATATTTTTTTCTGTACTTTGTGCTCTAGTGCGTGTGTATTGTTGTATTAAAATTCAATATGAAACAAATACTGGAAGCGTTTAGGTTTTATATTTATGTATTATTGAAAGTTGCCAAATGTCAAATTATAGTTTACTTAACACATTACAGTATCTCTTCACAAATAAGGACAGGCACTATCCTTAATAAGGGATCCCTTATTTGCGGTTCAAACTGAGCAGGCGTACATGTCAAACTAACGCTTGCTTTAATACTGCTTGTCCTTATTGCGCGTCCAATAATTCCCTAATACTTCAAAACGAGGATAGAGTTGTCCTATGGTTAAAGCACAGTTTAATAATTACAGTGGGGTCACTTCCAATCATTTTTGTCCATGACCCCTTGTTCCTGATATCGACGCGTGGACTAAACTCATTAGAAGAAGTGATCCAGCTATATTATTAAACTGTGTTTTAGCCTTAAGATAACTCTTATCCTCGTCCTTAGTAAAAAACTTAATGGTTGCCCACATAACAAAATGATGTGCAATGTACATACACTTTATATTCAATCTATGGATATGTATATCCACAAAATGGAGAAAGTATATCTGACGTACATCTAATGGATATGGAATTAACATTCCTAGCATGTACATTTGTCGCCGACTTCCATATCTATTTTATATCCAGTGCATGTACCTACATATATATATGCAATGTACATTCACTGGACATGAAACACACATTATATACACAATTGCATATTTTATGAATATACATTGCATATCTCTGAAGTAGTTTCCACGGACATCAAAACACGTATTGAACACTGCACTCGACGCGTGTTGCGCCAGTCATGTTGGCATCATCGGGAGATGACTAAAACGAACAGTTTTAATCATCTCTATGATACCAACACGATTGGTGAAGCACGCGTCGAATGAAAGTGTTCAAGTGTTTTGATGTTCGTGGGAACTACTTCAGCGGTATCCATATAAGAGGTAGTAAAACACAGATAGTTTAACAAGAAATATATATTGTATAATTATTTTAAACATATACAAATTTTACATTTACAAAATATAACCTAATTATATTACACAATATTTAAAATTTTCAATATTTACGTATACTTTTATACCTTCTGGTGGTTTAACAAATTGTATAATACTGTAGTTACTCATGTCCTACATATCTGTTTAAAACATTCTCAAATATCAGTAAGTTATATAATATGAGCATATGTAATTTTTATTCACTGTATTTATAAAATACATACCCGCAACTCCACCGTAGACGGTTATTTACTTGTGGAGCTGTTAATAAACAAAAAAAAAGAAAGGGAAAAAAGGAATAAAAAATACAAAAATAAAATGAAAAATGAAAGCTGCTAGATTCAGAGACACAAGAAGCAGAAAACTTAGAAGAAGAAAAATAAGGAGATGGCGATAGATGGAAACTTAAAAGAAGTATGGAGACTGAAAAGAAGCATCTCGCAAACAACTGCACCACACCCTAGCCGATGATGACAAATGGAGACTTAGTAGAAGCATGGAAACTTAAAAGAAGCATCTCTCAAACACCTACACTTCCCATCCTATATTCCCACCCTATGCGTCATGCGGCTCTCGCTGCTGACAACAAGCATGTCCAATGTCCAACCCGGCGTCTGCAGCCGGTCCGGCGGTATATAAAACATCAGATCTGGTTCCGGCACGCGGTTTGGCCGTCCGTTGGGCGTATTCGACGGACGACCAGGCTGCGCGTTGGAACGAACCTCCATGGATGCCCGAAATTGGCAGCAATGCCCACCATACGCTGGCAAATCAATCAATCAACTATATTTATAAAATACATACCCAATATGACTTGACATAACAGCAAATTTTTAGGCCTCTGTCACTTTGCACCATCTTATCTAAACACACACCTGCCACAATGAGTTAAATATGAAACTTGCAAATTTTCTAACCCTAAATCCCAAATCTAACAATTGCATTATAATAAATATACTCTTACATTATGGGAGCCTCATGCAAATGTAACAGCATATTATAGCAATAAGTAAATATAAAATCCAGAGAATGAAAAAGAGTTAACTTCCATCACACATAAACACTATGCATACAACATTATAGGGCTTTAATGGCCGCCGGCTGTTGCGAATTACAATCCGTAAACGAATGATGCGTTGGCGCACCACGCCATAAATTAGCGCATGCGCAGCCGAAAATGAGAAATTGAGTACATGTATAATTTAATTGTACCTTAATGGACATGTTATGTATAAATTATTATGCATATACCTCCAGCAATATACATTGCACATGACACTGATGAATGTCAGTAGTTGAATATACATTTCAAATCATGTGTATGTTTAAAAATACATATTCAAATTCCAGCATCTAATGTGTATGTTATGGATGTACATATCCACGAGATGTTATGTGGGATCCAGGCAGAAATGTTAAATCGGCACATACGTATAACTTGATGCGTAGTTCCACTTTCTTCCGTCGAAGGAAATGTGGCTGTGTAATCAACAGTAATCATTCCCAAACAGCACGAGTACATCCATTGAGCATCCACTGGAGGCCCTACAATAAATTTGTGGACGTCCAATGGCCTTTTTTACCAGAGGACATTGATTGGGCGTCCAGTGAATGTCCAGATGTGAGAAAAATCTGTATCCAATAGACGTCCATCATAGGACATACTCGGTATAACATGGACGTCCAATGGATATCCAGAAGCCGCGAAAATCTACAATATACTGAAATTGACTTCATTTACAAATTCTTTACATTTTAAGCAAAATTCCTTTTGACACATCATCACATTATCATCTTAGACACTCCTCCCTTGATCTACATTTCTTTTCCTTGTTGGATTCTGTAAAGGGAAGTTCTACTGTATTATTACATTTTCCTCTACTTATTACTTACTTTGAGAATTGTTTCACTTTTCAAGAGGCTACGATTCACAAACGATAAACTAGAACAGTTCATCACGCGACAGATCTTCAAGCACAAATAAGTTTATAATAGAAAATGTAGGGTTAGGTTTTACTTTTGCCGCCGGGATTGACGTCGGCATGCAATATCGTTTGCGACTTTGCTATACTTAACAAAATACGTGACCTTCAATTTGTTACCACAACACAATATATTATAACAACAAATTTATTCAGCTTTTCGAGAAAATATTAAATTAAAGAATAGATTGAAGATAGATATTATTACAATACTCCATTTATTTATGTTCTAAAGAACTTGGAGAGGACACTTAAAGCTGTTAAAAACATATTAGCAGAACTGGCTATCTCGAACTCATGCATATTTAGGGCGAGAATATACACGAACTTGAAAACAATTAGCCTACAGCACGTTTTATTTATAATTATAATTCATCAGGATTTAAAAAATATTTTTAATATAATTGAAGTATTATGGAATGGGTAAAGAAATAGTATATTATTATATGAGCGATTATGATAGTCCTTATTCACGAAGTGAATAATGGTCATAATCGCGAATGTTTTTTCTACGCGTATTAAACAATAAATTAGACTGAAATTTGATAGCATTAATCGGACCTACTAGCAAGAAGTGGAAAACGTAAACAAACAATATGACGATACACGTATTAGTTGTCACTAATGTTACTGTCAGTGAGTTGATTGTCAGCTGCAGCAAGAGTTGATCGCAGTCGATTTAAAATACCATTGAATCAGTGACCAGTGAATTATGAATCGATAATTCACTACAGTGAATTATAGGTACAATTTTTCACCAAACTGAAAATAGGGAGGCCATGCTACACATGGATAACAACAATCGAGAGGATTATGAATAAGCTAGGAAAGGATTATACACACTGGGAAAAGTTGGCACAACAAAAAATGGAATGCAATAAAGAAATATCAAGGATATATATACACACTGCCAGACTCAGAAACAGAAGAAACAGAAAACTCAGAAGTAGAATAGGGGAGAAGATGATCACAGAGAGAAACTAAGAAGAAGCATATCACAAAAACCTGAAATTAAAAAAGAGCACGAAAACCTAAAAGAAGCATCTCACAAACTCCTACACTTTCCATCCAATGAAGACAGAAGGAAAACAAGAAGAAACATCTCACAAACACCTACACGCTCCATCCTATACTCCTACCCCATGCGTCATGCGGCTCTCGCTGCTGACAACAAGCATGTCCAATGTCCAATCTAGCGTATGCAGCTGTTCCGGCGGTATATAAAAGCACCGGGGGTTTGCTCCGGCACACGGTGGGATGATCGGTGGGCGATCGGGCTGCGTGGTGGAACAAATCTCCCTGCACCGGAATCGGCAGCAATGACCACCTTACGCTGGCAAATCAATCAATCAATCAAGACAATGCTAATAATTGTCATATATTTAAATAAGTGTAGAAAAAATAGATAATTCAGACATTACATTTTATAATCTCTTTCTTTATTACCAAAATTACCATAACCCCATCTTTGTTGGAGCTACCCTCATTTTGACATGACAAATAAATGTAAATATAACCTTAAACATCCAATTTGTGAATAATTTTGATCCGTAAATAAACCATTTACAAGTGCTGAGGAGACAAAATATGACTTAAAATTGTATCAAGTAACGTTTATATGCTGTTTCTATAATGCGACGACAATTTAAAGACAAAATATGTATCGGTCGTCAACCAATTCTGAGCTGTACATATTTGTTTTTCTAAAGTTAATACTTTCAGTTACCGTCAAACCGGACTTCACTTATGGGAAATCTAAAAGAAAAAACAATTCAGGGCAATTTTGTGAAAATGAAGCGTGGTAATACAAGTTATCAAGTATAGTAAACTAAATACGAAGTGATACGAAGAAGCAAAGAGAGCGGCGGTGTATTTTGTCGGTCGCCTTGTCGGCTTTAAGTGTTTAATCGGCATTTCTTTGAAAGCTTTACTATATAGTAGAGGGTCCACACCTTCGAAAGCCGTCTAAATCGCCAAGTAACCCATTCCAGCAAGGTAAATAAATTTTGAGCTCGCATATCGAAAGAGGGTCCTAATGGGCATCCGAAATGGCTTGTTGGACTTTTTTTGGCGCTTGCACAACTTCTCCACAAGAAAAAAAGATGGCGGAACGTTATTTCAAGAATGTGTGTTTTTAAACATATACCTGTCGCTAGAAAATTAACTACGTACGATATTGATGTGATTTTTTATATTTGTATACTACTGACATGAGCGCATATATCTGTACTGTTAGAATTTCAAAATCATTTACGATTTTTTTCTAAATAAATCCTAAATCACAGGAAGCAAATTTGTGTATTTGAATTTTCGACGTGCGATCAACTATATTAAATGTTTAATTTTTTTATATATTATATGCGAATGAAATATAGTCTAAAGATCAAAAAAGTTTTTGCAAAAAAAATTAGCTCCATATCTTTTACAATTTTTGAGTTACAGACTTTTCAAATTAAACCATAATTTAGGTCCGTGATACTCCTATTACCATGCGGCTATAATTTCACGTACTGCTATGTGGTTAATTGTAATGCATCAAGATAGTAAGCCAATACATTTTTGATATTGTGTTATTATTATTTATAATTTTACAAAAATATTAATATGTAAAATGAAACTCATTTGGCATAGTATTTTTTAGATCTATAGGTTATGAAGGTGTATCTGGAGATATTTATTATATATACCATCATTATACAATATAGAAATAAAATATAAACACGTACACAAAACGTGTAATTTATAAGTAATAATAATAATAATAATAATGCATAATTATACACAGCTCAGTAAGCATCGACAAAGCACTACTAGACTAGTAAGAATTACTGTCTGTTAAACACTGCTCTGTATTATTTCTGCCCTTAAAACAATTGTAGGAAAGGTCACATGCACATGCAACATTTTTAGTCACACTCTACTTTACAATGCCACTTTTTGTTTTTTTTTAACCACTTGTGGTTTTTTGTCATCATTTGTGGGTTTATTTGGTTATTCTCTATCAGTTATCCAAATTTTCTGGGAGAGTGTGATGTGTTTTCGTAACCGTTTTTCAAGTCACCGAGGTAATTTGTTTAAAATACAGAATTTTGTGTTAGGTAAGGGAAGTATAGGAGAATCTAAACCACTTCTTGTGAATAATTTTTACAATTATACCAAACTACTGGACTTAATGACCGTTTCAAATGCAGTAAGTAAGCTCTCTTGTAGGACTTACCGAAAGTATGTCTAATAAGTTTATGAAAAATAAATGCTACCTTGGTGAATCTAATTAAACTCACTATGGCCATACAGATTCACATAGGTCTTACGACCATCTTCAATGACACGATCACCAATTGCATCGCAGTTATCTCCAAGATTAGTCAAACTGTTTAGATGGCCTGTTTGATTTAAGGCAACTGTAACTGCTCACTTTTTCCCCTTCGGAAAGAATAACTGACAGGTCACACAATACATAGACTGCCAATAAACAATATTTACAATATTTTCTTCTTCATGTTTTTCACCTAATTATTTATTGGTTTCGTGAATACTATAAAATACCCTTTGTTGTCGTATACCCACAAAACTTTTGTAGTTTTTCTATTTTGGAAAAATTAAAATACCTTTCGTAAATATTATTGTGTTCGTTTGTTCATCGCTGCACTTCAAATTTTATGCTAGGCGTGAGGAATCCAAGTTCACATTGTTGGGCAACATTTGTCCTTATTTACACCAATATTCAGGGCTTGTTTTCTTAAGTCATATCGTACTTTTTTTAAATCCGAAGTTTAGGTCAATTTTTATTTTTAAACTCAATTTATTAAAACTTATTAACGATTTCGTACTCTATTTGCAAGTCTAGATATACTGTCCTAAACCAAAATGACGTAACTTAAAATTTCCTAAGCAAATTGGACGTACTTCAAAGTTTCCTTGTTAAATGACCGGCTTTTTTCAATAATCAATAAACCATTACTTTTGCATCTGCCTCATAGAATTAAATTAAAAAATAGAATGAAACTATTTAAAAAAATAAGATGTGCTGAGATTTGCGGCATAAAATGTCAAATATCTCAAGAAGAGCGTATAATGAGGCACGTCATTTTGGCTTAGGACGGCAGTGTATTACATGTAACAAATTACATCATAATTTAAAACCACGTATTTATTGCACCGAAATAATTGTTTAATAATTTTCAGACAATGAGTGATCTAATGATCAAGAATAATATAACACCTAAATCAAATTAGGTATTAGACTAATATATGATCTATCCACAATTGCACAGAACGAGCCCTGCCGTAGCTGTCACGTTGCGCGCTAATAACAAGACATTATTACGGTCGAATTTAAAAATCCGTGTCTCAAAAACTGTATAAGATATCGAGCTAATTTTTTTTGCAAAAACTTTTTCGATCTTTAGACCATATTTCATTCGTATGTAATAGATACAAAATTCGAATATTTAATATAGTTGCCCGCACGTCGAAATTTCAAACACACAAAATTCGTTCATGTGATTTTGGATTTATTTAGAAAAAAACCGTAAGTGATTTTGAAGGTCTATTAGTACAGATAGATGCGCTCGTGTTTGTAGTATATAGATATAAAAAATCAGATTGATATCGCAAGTAGTTAATTTTTTAGGAAGAGGTAAACGTTTAAAAACACAAATTCTTGAAATAACATTCGGCCATGTTTTTTTCTTGTGGAGAAGTTGCGCAAGCGCCAACAAAAGTCCAACAAGCCATTTCTGATGCCCCTAAGGACCCTCTTCCTGAATTCGTTTCCAAAAATCATTTACCTTGTTGGAATGGGTCATTTCAATTTTTAAAGCTTTGGACCCCTTACTAATATCTGTTGCGTCTACTATACCTACAAGATAATATAGATATTCAATATTTTGTTATGTATGTATAAGACATGGTTTCAACAAAAACATGTACCACAAACAACAGTTCTTCCCCATTTTTACAGTTCAATAAGAACAAACGTTTACACCTACACTAAATATGAAAATAATTTAAAGGTTAGTTGAGTCAAACATGAAAACAGTTGGTATTAAATAATTGGATTTAGACATACATCCAAAGAGTTTAATAAATAGAGAAGACAAGCTGGCGATTTGCCGGGAGTCGCGGTTTGGTAGCCTTGGAGACGGTAGGCCCTTCGTCCTTGTCGCACACTCGGCACACCTCGTACCCTCTCTCTCCACTGTTTTACAAAGCAACACAACCTTACCCGGCGCTCTTTGATTTCCAACAAATAACGTCAATTGTCGTCAATCGTCACCACCCCTCATGTACTATGCGACAAAGAGAGAACGAACCGTGTGAGAGGGATGAGAAGCCTACAGCCTCCCGCTGCTTCGCTGCTTATACATTACCGTTATGGAGCTTGTCTCCTCTATTTGTTAAACTCTTTGCATACATCTATGCTACACTCATATCACGACCTTGGACATCAAGCGTTACAGTCAATATTGTATCTTTAGAACGAAAAGATGAGAAAAAGATATGTTGGATATGTTGGCAATCACAGATCAATAAAAGACGTAGATAAGGAATACTGTAGAAATTGTATATATTGTGTTTGAAGCCAAAGTAAACAATAAAGTGATTGAAGGGGCAAGGAGGGGTTATGTTGAGATTCGTCCGCTTACATAGGCGCATCGTTTGAAGATGGTTAATAACGAGCTAAGGATTCTTATTAATTTTTTATGTTTTGGTACTTATGAAACAGTTATATTACACTAGGTATATTCCATAAATGATTCTGATTCTTCTAAGATATTAAAATAAAAAATGGGAAAGATGAAAATACATATTTTGATTTAAATAATAATTTTATGAACTTAAAATAAACATGGCTACCTGACCCGTCCTCTACGCCTATGCGTCTATTTATTTACTTAGTTATTTTCTTTCATTTGATACGCATTGCACACAAAGCACTTTTTAGGCATTGTTAAAATTGTATGTATATATCAATAAACAATGGTTAAACACTTTATAACGCACATCGTACAAGAACACAAATTTAAAAACAAACCACAGAACTTGCATTTGTTGATATGTCAACTGTCACCAATAGGGATGGCAACGATGTATCGATATAAAATAAATGTCGATATATTAATCTTAAAATATGAATATATTCATATCGTCTATTTGTTGCAATATATCGAAAGGGAACTGTACCGCTAAACGCAATCTGCAACTGGCGCTGATGTCAAGATGTTAAGAAGAGTAAAGGAATATTACTGCCTGCTTTTCAATATTTTATTTTGGATAAAAACTTCATTGCAAGGAATATCCTCCCCCCCCCCCCCCCGCTCTTTGAAATGTACAAAATATATCGATATAAAGATATATCGAATATATCAATCTGAAACTTGTGATGTATCAAATGATTCATATATCGATATATTACATTTTTTGCCATCCCTAGTCATCAAATATGTTGACCGAGTAGTTCAAATTGCTCAATCATAAGCCGGCGAAATGTAAACACAACAAATAAGACTTTGGCTTCAAACGTTATTTATTGTTTTCAATATCTATGTTTATTTCTTGATCTGTGTTGGCAACAGTATCGTTAGTATCGTATGACTTACTTTATCTCGGCTTCTATTTACATAAATTCTTTGATATGCCATATAGTAGAGTGCTAGCTTTAATTTGTTACTTCCCTCGCATACCGAAGGGAAGTATTGTATTCGAGAAAAAATCACCCTCCGAGATTTTTACGGATTCTGACGTTTCAGAACACGTAGATTACGAAAATATAGGTTTTTCAATTCCGTCAGTCTGTCTGTCTGTCTGTTGGTGCATTTACTAAAAAACTACTTGACGGAGAGCAGTCTTTGGTAGGTAGTTGACGCTACTGGCAGCGAAGAAGTGGTAGAAATTTCACTGGATAATATACAGGGTGGACCGTCTAAACATGACGCGCTCAACCTATTTCAGAAAAAAAAATGTTTGAAAATTTTTTTCAAACATTTTTGAAAAATGTTTACAAAGATGAAAAAAATTTTTTTTGCTCACATTTAAAATTTCTACGTTTCATGGCACGCTTAACCTATTTCAGGAAAAAAAAAAATGAAAATTTTTTTCACCAATATTTTTGAAAAAATGTTTACTACTAAAATGAAATAATTTTTTTTCTTTCTTCAAATTTAAAATTTCCACGTTTCATGGCATGATTAAAAAAAAAATTTGAAATTTTTTTTTACCATTCTTGAAAATTTGTTTACCACTAAAATAGATGGAATTTTTTTTTATTTCTTCAAATTTAAAATTTCCACGTTTCATGATATTCTAAACCAATTTCGGAAAAAAAAATTGCAACAATTTGGTACCAGTTTGGAAAAAAAATTAACACTAGAATGCTCAAATTTAAATGACATTCTAAACCTAGGTATTTCAGAAAAGAAATTTTGAAAATTTTTTCACCAACATTTTTCAAAAAGTTTTTACCACTAAAATAGATCGAATTTTTTTTATTTGCTCAAATTTAAAATTTTCACGTTTCATAGCACTCTAAACCTATTTTAAAAAATATATAATTTTTCATTTTTAAACTTTTTTTAGCACTACTATAGAATAGAAGGAAACTTTCCTTTTTGCTCAAATTTAAAATTTCTACGTTTGGCATTTTAAACCTATTTCAGAAGAAAAAAATTTGAAAATTATTTTACCAACATCTTTTGAAAATTTAAAAAAAATAATGAATTTTTTTAACCACCACTATACTTCCAGTCCATTACGTGAATGTTGGATTGAAAATGTGACAGATGGCAATAATATCTGGCATATGCACCTATTATACTTTTATTGAAAATGTACAGGGTGGTCATCCCAAGAAATAATTCAGTCATGGTGGACATTTGTAAAGGTATTTGCGCAAGCCTGCCATATGTGGCACCTGCTATTTAGTATTGAACTTATGCTGTTGGATGAGCAATCTGTATATTTTTTTGACCAAAACTTATCAAGTTTTCTTTGTAATAATAGTAATAACTCTATTCCGATTATTATTCTCAATGTCATTTCGTAATTATTAATTTTTTAGAGTGACTGCCATGCACAAATAACGAGGGAAGTTCTGTGTAAATACCTTTACCGATTTTTTTTACTTCTGTGGGCGTCGCGGGGTTACAAGCTGAATTGTGCATAAAACTGAAGTTTGTACATTAGCGAATCAGAATCCGGAAGTAATAAAAAGATAAGGCGGGCAGAAGGGCAGTAAAATCGAAAAACGAGTTATTACCACGGGCGAATAGTGCAGCACATAGGCTACAAATCCACATAAAAATCAATTGATATTTTGTACAGAATGTATTTTTTATAAATTTTTGAAAGTTGGCCACAGCGTTGGGTCTTACGGGAAAATAAATTTTAAAACTCGAATATCTCAGTTCCAACACGTCGAAAATCTGACTGAAATTCAACAATTTTTATGTTTTCACGCCAATTACTCGAAAACGAAGACCTTAATGAAAAAAACTTATTCTCACAAACAGTTACTATCATCAATTTAGAAGACAACAGCGTTTGATTGAAAATTTTTACTTGAATTGTAAACAAGATATGAATAAAAATACAAAAAGTCATTTTTCAAGCGCTGGCTGATTCGCGTCTCCAGTCCGTCACAGTCGCATCTGTCTCACAAATTCCCGTAGCTCCATCTCGTACTGATACGTTGTCTATATTATCTGATATCCGGAATTTTAAGTGTGTGTGCATCTTAATTAGTATATTAATTAGTATATCGTAAAAATACTCTTGTGGGTGGTGAGTGCATACGAATTCAGTACTGCATTCCTAAAACATATTAAACTTAATTTTTCCATTTAAAAAAAACTGAAATAGTGGTTAGTGAACAGTGTTAACAGGGATAACTAGGTGAGAACTTTTACTTTAGTTAAATGTAGGGAATTCTACATTCGATGATTTTTTTTTTCAAAATTTAGGACTGCACGAAATGAAAAGTTCTACAAGTGATAGCACTAGTTCTGAGAGCGAAATCGACTCACTTGTAAAATTTAAAACGCAAAAACAACAATGTATAATATGTAAAAAGACTGAAGGTATTATAATGCAATCAACTGATAAAACTTTCTTTACTTTTATGAATTCCACTAAGATTAGGGATTATATAAAGAGTCAGATGAGCATTTATACAAAAAGTGATTGCTGATGGCAAAACTGGAAATCTTGTCAATGTTGTTTGGCATAAAATGTGCTATATTGCCTATACGAGCAAACAAAACATTGAAAGTTTAAGAACAAGAGTGGAAAGACTGAAAGAGTACAGGGCAGCTGATATTGAACCTCCACCATTTCCTGGTAGATTGCTTCGTAAGGGTGGATTTGACATAAACAAATGTGTGTTTTGTCAGAAGCGGTCTGCTGGGAAGAGATTGTCCCAAGTTATGTGTAAAAATATAGAAGGTAAAATAAAAAATATTGCGTTGATCTCTTCAGAGGTTTTAGAAAAACTACTAACTAATTGCAAAACTAATTGCAAAGCTACCCCCGACTGAAGATTCTTTGCGATTTCATATATAGTTTGAGAGCCTATTATCAGACGAAAGTGTGGCTCAATTCCTTAGAACCCTATCCAACATTACCTAACATTGCCGAATATGGATGGAAAATTGATGAAACGGGTGATGTAAATCCGATTTTAACTTCCTCTTTTCCTCCGAATTTGGACGTTCTAGCTTCATGTGGATGCAAAAAACGTAAGGCGGAGGAGGCAACAATTTTTTTTTGTAATAAAATTAAAATTTTCTGTAGATTGTGGATGCAAGGTGTGCACTTGCAAGAAAAATAAAATGTGTTGCATTTGGTCCTGTCAATGAATGGCTAAAAAAACCTGCAAAAATAAATTGACCAAGACCACACGGATTTGCCACCGTTAGATGCGGAAAGTGAATTGGACGAACAATTTTTATGAGCTAATCATATTCCGTATGTTTGTTTGTTTGTTATTTACATTTATATTTATTTTGACCATACTAGTATTATGTCCTAGTGTTTTATAGAGTTATATTTTTGTCGTATTTATATTTGCATTTATACCTATCTTTTGTTTTTACTTACTTTTTACATATTTATGTTCACATGTCAAATCACTACGGCGTATTTTTAAATATCCAATAAATTATTATTATTATAAAATGCGTCTTTTAGTATGTAGAAGTAATATATTATTTTTTTAACTAATTTTGTTTTGTTCTACATAATGCTACACTTGCATTTAGTAGCGATACCACCACTCATGTACGTATTGAATTGAAACAGTGCGAGATGGAGCTATGGGGATTTGTGAGACAGATGCGACTGTGCCGGAGTAGAGACGCTAAACAGCCAGAGCTTGAAAAATGGCTTATTTTGTATTTTTATTCATATCATGTTTACGATTGAAGTAAAAATTCAATTACGCTGTTGTCTTCTAAATTGATAATATTAACTGTTTGTAAGAGTAAGTTTTTTTCGTTAAGGTCTTCGTTTTCGAGTAAATGGCGTTTAAACATAAAAATTGTTGAATTTCAGCCAGATTTTCGACGTGTTGGAACCGAGATATTCGAATTTTAAAATTTATTCTCCCGTAAGGCCCAACGCTGTGGCCAAATTTCAAAAATTTATAAAAAAATACATTCTGTACAAAATATTAATTGATTTTTATGTGGATTTGTAGCCTATGTGCTGCACTATCCGCCAGTGGTAATATCTCGTTTTTCGATTTTACTGCCCTTCTGCCCGTCTTATTTTTTTATTACTTCCGGATTCTGATTTGCTAATGCACAAACTTCAGTTTTATGCACAATTCAGCTTGTAACCCCGCGACGCCCACAGAATTTATTTTTAAGCATATTTAACGCTCTGTGGCACTCCACTAATATATATACCAATGAATTTTATGCATACTGAAATGTGCGCACAATGAAGTGGGGATCGTCGAAACTTTGGATAGAGGAAGGTATGTCTATACGATGAATGTTTGCGACGTTTGCGTGAGTATGAAATTAGACAGGACCTATGTGCGGTTGCTGAACGCATTGAGATGAACAAATATCTAGTTCATAGATAAACTACACTTTAGATAGGACACTTAATGTTAAAATTTTGAATCACAAAACATCAAGTAGCGACATCCCTTGCAGGGACACATTACTGTGTAAATTAAAATTTGCAGTTCTCCCATTTACCTACAACTACTAGGTATGATTTTTACAGAACACTGTAATAATGGTTCTGGCCCACACAAAGCGGCAAGTTTAAAAAATTTAATAAGGATTAAAAACACTTGATATTACTGTTTCACAATTATTATTCAGATTTCCTGGACATATGTTTCGGCCGTTCGACCATTATCAAAGAGTTATAACAACTAACCTAAAAGTGACCATTACAAAATATTTATAGGATTTGAGAGGTATAGATAACCTAATTAACATTTTATTACTTATTTCTAATATAGGTACTACTCGGAATTTAATTTAAATTTTAATTACTAGTTCTGGGTATTTCCTAGTAGTACCTAAATTAGAAATAAGTAATAAAATGTTAATTAAGTTATCTATGCCCCCAAATCCTATAAATATCTTGTAATGGTCACTTTTAGGTTAGTTGTTATAACTCCTTGATAATGGTCGAAAGGCTGAAACATATGTCAGAGAAATCTGAATAATAATAATTGTGAAACATTAATACCAAGTAATCCTTATTCTATTTAGTACGTTTCACCAAGAACCTACCGCAGACTCAGTTCAGTTAATTAAAAAATATATATTTGCATAAGAGGTGGCCTTTACCTTGGCAGAAGGTACAATTAGACCTGGTCTTTTCATCACCAAATAATTAGATATTTAGTCGCTACATTCTCTGTCAAATCAACAACTTTTTTATTGTCAATTTGTCAAATAATGTACCGAATAGATAACTAATCAGAGGTAGAAGAGACGTCTTTATGTACCTAATTTTACTGAAAAAAAAGTAACAGCCACAAAAATGTATTAAGAGGAATCCTCGCATGCGGGAAATATACGTGAAATATAACAAACGCGCTGAGCTCTAGCAGCTTTATTTTTACAAGTATCACACTCATTTTTTTTTTAGAAGAAGTTAGCTACTAGTTCTACAATGTGACCATTGCTTTTTCAAATCCGGTGAACCAATCTTAAGAAAAAAAATCACAAACTTTATCATTTGATTGTCTGACATATATTTAATTTTCACATACTTCTAGATATCATTCTCAAAAAAGCATCGGTCACATTATTCTATCATCTTTTGTTTACACATTCGTTTAAAAATAATTCAAAAATGTCAATTTTTTAATGAGTTATACTTCAGGGCAATTACGCATGTAATTTAATAATTGTTTAGGCATGTTTTCCATCTCCACCTAGCCAGAGAGGCGGATCATATACGCATTGGCTCTTTGTCTAGCTTGAGACTTCTCATTCTCTAGGCTTTGACTCTTACTACAGTAGAGAAATATATAAACTGAGCTTGTTGCGTACCTATTTTAATTCAATTTTTACCGGAACACATTTAATCGCGTAATGGGTATAAACAATAGTTAAAGGCGCAAAGTGTATCAATATGGTACAAGAAAAAAAAAAGGAATTACTTCCACATCCACGTAGTGGATTGGAAGTACAGCAATCGTAAAAAAAACCAAATTTTATTTCTTGAAATAGGTTTAGAACTTCATGAAACGTCGAGATTTTAAATTTCAGCGAAAAAAAATTAATTTCTGTTTGTCGGTCTGTCTGTCTGTAATTTTTTTTTTGTCACCACATTTTTCCGGAACGGTTTTAAGACATTGTCTTGAAATTTTGTACACCTATATATTATAACGAGATCTGGACTGGATTGTTTTTTGAACATATCCGATGAAGGGTTGGGGGTAATTAGGGATAAATGGGGGGAAATAGGTAAAGCAAGCTGGTAAGAGTATAGAAACTTGAAACTTGGTGTATGTATACTAGCAGCCAAGGCCTCCAATTTTTTATATTTAGAAGCCGAGGCCTCGGATTTTTTAATAACAAATTTCAACCCCCCCACCACCCCTACTCCATTATTAAAGGGGTTGATAAAATAAAATTGACTTATTCACTTCAAATTTGGTACACGTATATATTATAATGACATCTGGAACTAAATTATATTTTTAGTTTATTCCGTTGAAGGGTTGGGGGTTAAATAGGGGTAAATAGGGGAAAATAATTAAAGCAAGCTGATAAGAGTACAGAAACTTGAAGTACGGTGTATGTATTTGGAGCCAAGGCCTGAGATTTTTTTATAATATTTTTTAACCCTCCACCCCCCCTACTCCATTATTAAAGAGGTTGATACAATAAAATTGAGATATTCGCTTGAAATTTGGTACATCTGTATTATAACGACAATTGGAACGAAATCATATTTTGAGATGATTCCGTTGAAGGGGTGGCGATGTAAGTATAGGTATATGAATAGGGGAAAATGTGTAAAAGCAAGCTGTGTAGAGTATAAATACTTGAGGTTTGGTGCGCACCTATACGGGAAGCCAAGCCCTCAGATTTCTTTATAATATTTTTCATCTGATATCTAAATCTATGTTCTCGCATTTTTACGCCTCGACGCCGACCGACGCCTAGCGTCATTTTTGTAAAACTCGTAAATCATATTCTTTCATTTTTTCGTTTCGACGTCGACCGACGTCTAGCGTCGTTTCTGTAATATTCTAATTTTAATAACAATAGGTATGGATATATTAAATACCATGTGACAACAAGACTACCTTGTTTGATTTACCAATACTTTCATTTTAATAAAAATCAAACTAGAAATAACCTTAGAAAAATGCAATGGAATATAATTAGTCAACCGCACTAACACTATACGACGCTGCGCGACGTGGTTGTGCGGTTGGCTCCGGCAATGTTGTATATTTTAATTATTGAATAAAATATGTTAAGGCAGTATTTTTTTTGAGAGATATTTTTTAATATTTTTCACTAAATGCAAATGTGAGCTTTGGCAATTTAAGTAATGTCCGGCGGTTTATTTGAAATATAAAAAACATTTAAGAAAACGGTAATAAATTAATTAAATTGCGAAAACTGACATTTGTTTTGGGTAAAAAGAATTTAAAAATACATTTGGGATAAAAATACTGGACATTTGCTAAGTACATATTACACTTTTTTTTAACAAGATTACGAAAAAATGAATGTTTAAATCAAATACGTCCTGTACGTAATTTCTTAAAAAATAAATGCATAAGTGAGGACGTACCTGTTTTTGCTGCCACCTGTCCTGGTAGGTGTATAACTGTATAATATGTTGGTAGGAAAATGTTAAAATTCTTTTTCATAACTATAAAAGCAAATTTCCGGGTAATTTGTAAAAATTTTGATATTCATGCAATAAAATATTTAAATGGGGGAATGCCACTCAATTCTGGTTTTTGTTCAATAATAAGTATAAAACAAACAAATATTTATAGAATGATGTATTTCAGGATACTGAATAAAATATAAAAGTTAGTATCTGGCAATACGGTAAACTTTCGTCAAATTTACTAAAAAAATTCTTTATAGTATTTTATATCTTACATAAATACCCATAATGTTTTTTTTATATATAAATGCCTATAACTTTTCTACAAACAAATAAGAAAAAAAGCAGAAGCCACTAGGTTTTGAACCCAGAACCCCGCGATTGAAAGTCTGATGCTACATCAGACCCACCACCTGTTCATGTCCAGTAGTTATCTGTTTACACTGTTTTCACTTCAAATGTGATCCGTATCATATAAATTATAGGTTCTCAGGTAATAATGCTATGAAATAAATCTCTTGCCCTCTTCTCACTGCGCCTGCGGTTGAAAGAGAAGACGTATCCGTTCTCTCTTCAGTAGCAAATAAAATGTAAAGTTATTTCTCCTACAAATGGTGTTGCCGGGGGTAAACTAAACGGTAATCCTTGAAACTTCGCAGGGGAACTACTAAGGGCATTCCTCTTAACTACTTAAAAAAAAGCAACGATATTTAAAATTTTTATTTAATTTACAGAGATTTCTCTTACTCTTTTGTACTTAGGTACACGTTTTTTGTATGCAATTTTACACACGGGGTCTAAATCTTTACGACCAGTAACTTTGCCATTGACAATAATATTAACAATGTTAACATAATAATAAACACATATATTAAAAGTTATATCCACAAAAATGTTTTTTAATTTCCTGTGGCTTTCACAAAAAATTTCACTCATTTCGGTCAACAAGTCTTGATTCCTTGGAACACAAGGCCTCATTCGGGTAGTCATGCTGTCAGAAATTAAATAAAAGTACATACAATTTGTACAACAAACACATATTAATAAAAAAAACACACCTTATAACTTTTACAAAGCACCAAACAGCTCAGTATACATTCCAAAATGTACACCAAAACCCAAAACTAAGGCGAGAAATTCAAATATGGCAGATCTGAGATGTCAGTTTGGAAACAACATTGCGTCATCTTTTGGACAAGAAAGAAATTGAAAAATATGGTGATGTGTCCCTACTACAGATGGCTCTGAAAAACGTGTTGTCATATATCGGATTCAAGTGCCCTCCCCCTGATCTAGTTACATATGTCTTCCAACCGCTCGAGCATGCTAAGACAGCCGAACTATAAATTCAAGCTGAATTAAAAAGAGACGTCGATATAAACAGTTGTCGTAGCGTAGTGTTAGTCAACGGCTATAATCACGATCAGTAAACTATACGGTTACCTCATGTGAGACGGGCGACGTCACTTGTAGACCCTGGACACATCTGAGAGTGCGCGCAACATAAACATAATTGCAGATCAAGGACAAAGTTTAGCTACATCCAGAGCCGGCGCTACCCTTTAAATCTCTTTTTCACTAGTAATCTATGAACTCTTTATTATATTTTAAGCTATCTGGTCTTTCTCCATCAGAGATCACACCCTAGAAAAAATATCGCAGGTCGCAGATATATGTTTTTACTGAAAACCGTAAGTAGTTATAGGTGCAGCTTTTATTAATTTTCGCTGGGCAGAAAAATATCTAGTGCCAGCTCTGGTTGGGTCTACAATACACGTCATAATTCCGTTCCCCGCTCCGCGCGTTTCCTTCACCATAATGCTGCTGATTGAGACAACCGTATAGTTTACTGATCGTGGGCTATAATATCTGTCATTTTAGATCAGTGGCGTTCTTGCGTTTTTGATTTTTTGTTTTCATTCTCTTTGCCTTTATTTCTGGTGTAATTAGAGAAATTCTAGGTGTAATCGTTTTTTTTTCTTTTTGTTTTATAGACTTACAAATAATAAAAGTAAACACAAAATCAGTACTTAAAAGAACTAACCCAACTAACAAATTTCTAATTTTTTTATGCACGTCACTGCTGAAGAGAAGGAGTGACCTTGAACAGATTACCTACTCCATACGGTTCTTGTTTATGACGCACACGCAAACATTCATCGTAGGTGGTTTGTCTCTGTCATCGAGCTAGACTATTGGTGGTGTCCGTGCTAAAAACATAGTGGCGCTTTCTTTCTTTATTTCAACATTTTTTCTGGTTGAAACAATCTGTGATGGAATATGGTGGAATGACGTCATCAACTGACGAGCAATAAAAGAAGTTTTGTTGGTTTTATCTTAACATAAAGGCGGCTCCAGACGTAACTGCATACTTGAATTTTATGCATGAGCAAGTTTATTGTACAAGTATACTTGAACGTGTGTATTATAACACTTGCACAAATGTTTGTGACCATTTGTGCAAGTGTTATAATACACACGTTCCAGTATACCTGTACAATAAACTTGCGCATGCATACCGTTCAAGTATGCAGTCACGTCTGTAGCCGCCTTAACATTTAGCTATTAAGCATGTTTACTTACAGTTTGTTCATTTGTGTTGATTTATAGCGACTTTGAAACACGTTATCTCTCTCACATTCATGTTATTTGTGATAGCACTATCTTTATTTATCTGCTTGAAGTTACTTTAAATCAACACAAATGAACAAACCTTTATTAGCAGACTCCGGGCTCCTAGGTAGTTATGACGTAAAAGCCAGAATCGGCTTTGCGCAATATGAACTATATAAACATTTTCATGCGTAATAATACCTTTCCTACCTTATAATTGTATCTGGTGAATTTCGCAATATTTAAAGGTAAATGGCTCCGAAAGGGTTATAGGTCATACTTTGATGCACTTATTGTTGGATGCACCAACACAGACACTTAGTGACTATGCCTTATTAGAATAATAAAGATATATTATTTGCATTTGTTCTAAATGGTCCGAAGTTAAACTCCGGCGCCTGTCACTAAATACCCACGTCTACCGACTAATCGGTGCATATTTAAAATAAGTATATTTTCTTATAGATTCTATAGATTTATGTCCGGCACTGAACAGTCCACTTCTTTTCCACACACAGAAATGTTGAAAAACTGGGGTTGATTCTGTAACACTGTATCCAGTTTGTATTTCACTCTTTCAGCAACACCCCCTGATACTCCAAAAATATATTGACGTAGATCAATCGAGGGTGCTCGGGCCTCGGGGTTGCGGGCAAATTAAGCCTGGCAGCCCTCTACAATCTCATTGTATCCCTCAAAACCTACAGTTTGACTTAAGTTTTATTCATGTATTCGATGACACAAAAAATCGTGACCGGAAGTGACGTCGGAATTCCATGACGCGGGCAAAATTAGCAAAAATGAAAAGTGGCTCCCTGTATGTCTGTGGTAGTACTTCCCTGATAACAACAAACGTCCTCAGGACGTACGCTTAGGTCCTCGTTAGGTCTGAACGTCCCGGGTTTATATGGTACGTCCCAAAGACGTCCGTTTGCTATCGTCCCTAAAACGTTCTGAATGAAACGTTTTAAGGACATCCTGCTAGAGTCTAGTCAAAACAAACCTAAACACATTTTTGAAATAACCTCTATATAAATTTGTCATTTGGTGTTGATAAATAAAAATACCAAGTATTAATAAAGTCAATCTATTTGAATAATTTTTCTACATGGTAATTATATATTGTCATTTTTTAATCTTTTTGGCTTTTCTAACCAAATTTATTCCCTTCGAAATAGAATCCAATCACTAAATTCTATTTCGAAAGAAATGCATGTGGTTAGGAAACCCAAAAAGGAACATAAATACCCTCTGCTGTGAATACACCTTAAAGTGGTGGAGGGGGAGGTACCTATATGTTTTGCATAGTATGTCCCAACAACGTTTTCAGGACGTCCTCTCTAGACCTACATTCGTCCCACATAAGTCCTGGGTTGGAGGTCCCTCAAACGTCCTCGGTACGTCTTACGTCGGTAAAGTACGTCCTCCGGACGTTTTCATGTCCTGTGAGTACACTCTTGGGACGTTTTTAGGACGTCCAAGTGCTATTAGGGTTACTCACTCACATAAATATTTTCATGTAACTTATTCATAGGAAATCTATACAGCCGGCTCTCCACCTATTATATTTTTTTAAATATAGTCCCTTATATTATTATGTGCACAGATTTAATATTTTAAATTATAAGAATTGTTTAATATAGTTGGGAAGAAACATATAGGAGATGTTTACATTTTCTTAATTGATACAAAAAGTTGACGTGGCGTATGCCGGTTAAAGTGTCGAGTTTTTTGTTTTCAATTAGACAATCAGACCGACGCTACAGGTAGAATATATATAATGTGGGGCCAAAGTCTAGTGTTTTTTGTCCACCAGTTTCAGTAAACATCTCTTCCCACATAACAAAATGATATGCAATGTACATACACTGTATCTTCAATCTATGGATATGTATATCCACAAGATGGAGATAGTATGTCTAATGTACATCTAATGGATGTGGAATTAACATTCCCAGCAGATACGTTTGTCGCCGACTTCCATATCTATTTTATATCCAATGAATGTACATAAACATATGCAATGTACATTCACTGGATATGAAACACACATCATATACACAATCGTATATTTTATGAATATACATTACATATCTCTGAAGTAGTTTCCACGGACATCAAAACGCTTATTGAATACTGCACCCGACGCGTGTTGCCCCAGTCATGTTGGCATCATCGGCAGATGATTAAAACGAAAAGTTTTAATGATCCCGATGATACCAACACGATTGGAGCAGCACGCATCGAATGAAAGTGTTCGAGTGTTTTGATGTTCGTGGGAACTACTTCAGAGGTATCGAATAGTATCCATATAAGACGTAATAAAACAGAGATAGCTTAATAAGAAATATATTTTATATAACTATTTTAAACATACACAAACTTTACAAAATAACCTAATATTACACAATATTTAAAATTTTCAATATTGACGTATACTTCTTTACCTTCCGGTAGTTTAACAAATTGTAAACATGTATAATACCTACTATAGTTACTCATGTCCTACATATATGTTTAAAACATTCTCAACCATCAGTAATAAGTTATATAATATGAACGTATGTAATTTTTATTCACTATATTAATAAAATACATACCCAATATGACAACAGCAAATTTTTAGGCCTCTGTCACTTTCCGCCATTTTTACTAAACACACACCTGCCACAATCAGTTAAATATGAAACTTGTAAATTCTAACCCTAAAAGAGTATGTATTTACGAATCTAAAGAATTGCATTATAATAAATATACTCTTACATCATGGGAGTTTCATGCAAATGTAACAGCATAATATAGCAATAAGCAAATATAAAATCCAGAGAATGAGAAAGAGTTAACTTTCATCACACATAAACACTATACACACAACACTACAGGGCTTAATCGCTTAATGGCGCCGGCTATTGCCTGGAGCGCTGATGTAGTATGCCATAAATTAGTAGCGCATGCGCATCAGATAATGAGATAAAATTCGTGTACGCATATAATTTAATTATACCTTAATGGACATGTTATGTATAAATCATTATGTATATACCTCCAGCAATATACAGTGTATATGACGCTGATGCATATCAGTAGCTGAATATACATTTCATATCATATGTATATTTAATAATACATATTCAAATTCCAACACCTAATGCATATGCTATGGATGTACATATCCATGAGATGTTATGTGGGTTACATCTACTTGCTCAACTATACCAAATTAAAGTTTCTAATAATAAATTATTTATTTATTACTTTATGAATGTCATACTTTTAATTTCTTACCGCAAAAATATTTATTTGCTTATGTCAATCATAAGATTCTCGATTTATAATTATCTGTGTGTGAAGACCGTCTATGGCATAACTACTTTTGCGCCGGGGTCTGCTTATTAGCGTCTGGGGAAACCGAAATTCGAAAAGTTGGACATGCGCAAAACGTGATATCATTTTTCTGACTATTTCTTCTTTGCTCCAGTGCATAGATTAAAGAATTATATATAGATACTCCTTCTTCGGCCAGATGGTTAGCGCATAGGTATAACGCTTTCATCGCTTATGGTGCAGTCTTGTTGAATTTCCCGAAACGGGTTTTTAACGTTTGAACATTGAAAAAAATGCGATTCTTAGTCTTTTTGTCTTGACTTGAGGAAGCAGAGGGAATACAAGATCCTAAAATATGCCACAAATTGAATTAAACGTTGTCGAATAACGAATAAAAATTTCTCTGCTAAATAAAATATCTTTACAGAAATACGGAAGGTAGTTAATGTTATAAATAGGGGTAATGTAAAGAGAGAAATTACAATTACAAATTCACAATTATCAAATCGCATAATCACAACATTGATGTTATGTTATAATATTTCTTGAAAAATTAAATATCAAGTCAAGTCCGACTCTGTTAACGCTGAAAAATTCCGACCCTTGATAATAACACTGCAATTCTATTACCTTGCTATTAACAGGTTGACTGCCAGGTATAATTTACAGATTTTCTCAGCAGGCCATGAGTACCACTCCGGGTACTCAGGGAAAGGACTTTGTACAAGATGTGAGTAGGTACCTAAGTACTGTGATGCACGTGATGAAGTTAATTTAAAACTGCCGTACACCACAGTGGGTACATTTTTGGTTGCTTTCGCATGTAAAATAAATACTCGTGGCCTCAGAGACCAACCTGGTAATTTTGGTTTTTGGCCTGGACGACCCGTTTATTAACAAAAATATGAATTATAATAAACCTCTTAGTAAATACAAATGTAAGCACAGAACCTACATGTTTAGATACATAATTCATGAAAAAACAATCATTACAAAGAAACTTTTCACGTGTTTCACACTTAGTCTGGCGTTTCTTTCTGGGCCACAATTCTACATTCGCTTCTTACAATTCTCAGATAACAATAATTGTAAACCTTACTCTTTTGGATATTATTTTCAAAATGTGGTTAACTAAAATAGGATCCCTATTTTTGTCTGTCAACAACTCATAAATAATGTTCTCTCGAAAGTCTGCAGTTATTGACATTTTTTAAAATCAGTTGATTGCAATTTTGCCTTCCTGGCCATGAGTACCACAGTAGGTACTCAGCTGAAAATATGTAGCACACACTGCAACTGTGTGTAATTGATTGCCTACTAGTAGACCATAATGATAAATATTGATAAGTGTCTAGAGAGACCGAAATGCGAAAGCTTCAACACGCCCAACACGTGATATCATTAGTTTGACTATTTCTTCTTTGCTCTAGCGCTTGCTTTCCGCGAGATGGTTAGGGCATACGTTACGCTTTCGCTTAGGGTGCGAAGGGTCCAGGGTTCAAATTCATACGTCCGCTGAGTTTTTTTTTTTAATTCTGTAACGATTAATATATTTTTTTACAAATTCTTTTCTGATTTCTTTAGGTTTTCCTTCTTTTTATATAATAATTTCATTCTTTCGTGTGATTTCTTTAGGTTAGGTTAGTAGGTTTTTATTTTGATATCTAATTGTTAATAATTATTAGCGCCGCAGGCAGTATTGGCGTCGCAGACAAGAAAATGGGGGGTGCGGGGGTGTGCCCCCGCCTTTTTTCACAAAATAGCAGGAAATATTTCAATTTCCCCACTTGCACGAATTTATTACACATTTACAAGGCAATGCGCATGCTCGAAGCTTTCGCATTTCGGTCTCTCTAGACGCTTGTTAAATATTGTATTTGGCTCAGATGAAACGATTGAAACGGCATGCGCATACTAGCACTGGCTTCACAGGATATATGTGACAGGATATTGCAGCGTGTACCTGTAATGGCACTCATGACCAGAGCCCGGCGCAAAAGTATAGTTATGCCAGAGACGATCTTCACACACAGATAAATATAATGTTTTGTATGATTCACATAAGCAAATAAATACATTATTTATAGGAAACAAATATCTACTATTGCGGTAAGAAATAAAAAGTATGGCATAAAACTCATAAAATAATAAATAAATAATTTATTATTGGTTTGGAGAAATTATTTGGTATAGTTGAGCAAGTAGATTAGTAAGGGGTCCAAAGCATTAAAAATTGAAATGACCCATTCCAACAAGGTAAATAAGTTTTGAGCTCGCATATCGAAAGAGGGTCCTAATGGGCATCAGAAATTGCTTGTTGGACTTTTGTTGAGGATTGCACAACTTCTCCACAAGAAAAAAAGATGGCGTAATGTTGTTTCAAGAATTCGTGTTTTTAAACGTATACCTCTCGCTAGAAAATTAAATACATGCGATATTGATCTGATTTTTTTTTTCTTTACATACTACTGACATGAGCGCATATGTCTGTACTAGTAGAGTTTCAAAATCACTTACGGTTTTTTTCTAATTAAATCCTAAATCACAGGAACGAAATTTGTGTGTTTGAAATTTTGACGTGCGGACAACTACATTAAATGTTTAACTTTCTTATATATTATATGCGAATGAAATATGGTCTAAAGATCAACAAAGTTTTTGCAAAAAAAATTAACTCGATATCTCATACAGTTTTCGAGTTACAGATTTTTTAATTCGATCGTAATAATGTCTTGTTATGATAACGCGCAATGTGACAGCTGCGGCAGGATTCGGTCTGTGTAATTGTGGATAGACTAATAATAGTCTAATAACTAATTTAATTAAGGTATTATATTACTATTAATCAGTAGGTCACCAATTGTCTGAAAATTAGACAATCATTTATGTGTTATGTTACAACTACGTGATTTGAAAATAGAGTCTGTTAAAATATAAATGCAGAAACAATGGTTTAATGATTACTGAAAAAAGGAAACTTTGAAGTACGTCCAATTTGCTTAGAAAATTTTCAGTTACGTCATTTTGGCTTAGAAGGACTGTATATATCGAAAGGTGCAAATACAGTATGAAATCGTCAATAAATTATACAAATTTGAGATTAAAAAATAAAAATTGTCCGAAATTTCGTATTTAAGAAAATGTATGGTATGACATAAAAACCCATCAGAATTATATGAATTCGCCATTACAGATACAATTCTTATTCTAAACTGGAATTACTTTATAAATAGTAACAAATATAAAGCGAATAATCTAAAATACATTTTAGAATATTGGTGTAAATAATGACATACCTACGTTGCCCAATAATGTGAAATTGCAATCATGAAGAAGGGAACCAATAATATTTGCGCAAGGTATGTTTAATTTTTGTAAAACAGAAAACCTACAAAAATTGTGTGGGTACATGACAACAAAGGATATCTAGGATACTCACGAAATCAGTAAATAAAGTGAAAAATATGAAGAAGAAAATATTGTAAAAACGTTATTGGCAGTCGGTGCATTGTGTGACCTGTCAGTTATCCTTTCCGAAGAGGATAAATGAGCAGTTACTGTTGCCTTAAAATGAACACGCCAACTATATATTTTGATTAATTTTGGAGATAACTGCGATGCAATTGATGATCGTGTAATTTAAGATGCTCGTAAGTCCTATGTGAATCTATCCATGCAGATTCACATAGGACTTACGGATTAGGATTTAAATTCACTGCGGCCATCTGTAGTGAATTTAAATCTATAGATTTGCTAAGGCAGTATTTATTTTTCCTTAAGGTTATTAGACTTACGTTAGCTACGTCCGCGTCCTACACAAGACACTTCCTTACTGCATTTAAAACAAGCATTACAGGGGACGGTAGTTCAGTGTAGTGTACTTAGTTTAGCTAGCAACTGAAGAACCTAGCGCAGTAGGTTAAAACCCTGCTCACTGCGAAATACTTTTAATTGTAAAAATTATCCACAAAAAGTGGTTTAGACCCTTACCTAACACAAAATCCTGGATTTATAACAAATTTTCTCGACTTGAGAAGCAGTTAACAAAGCACGTAAAATTTTAGTGTCCAAGCGATTTTCCGATCTCCTTCCCAATTTACCCTTTCCCAGAAAATTTGGATATCTGATAGAGAATAACGAAATAAAATCGCAAATGATGACAAAAAGTCACAACTGGTTCTAAAGAAAACAAATGGATTTGTAAAGTAAACTGTGATTAAAAATGTGCGTCCACTTGGTGTTCTGTTGCATGTGCAGCCTTTCCTAACAATTGTTTTAAGGGCAGAAATAATACAGAGTAGTTTTTAGCAGACAGTGCTTCTTAATAGTAATGCCTATGTAGTGGTTTATCAATGCTTACTGAGCTGTGTATACTTATTATGCATTATTATTATTATTATTATTATTATTTATGTATATATTATATATATATGTATAGTAAGTTTTGTGTACGTTTTTATATTTTCATATTTGTAAAATGCTATATCATTTGTACCACAATAATGATATACTTAATAAATAATATCTCTATACAACACCTTCATAATTAATAGATCGAGTAAATCATCTGCCAAATGAGTTTCTTTTTTACCTGTTAATACTTTTGCAAAATTGTAAAAATGTAAATAATAGCACAATTTCAAAAATGTATTGGCTTACTATCTTAATGCATTACACTTAGCCAGAAAACAGCCGCATGCTAACAGGAATACCACGAATCTAATTATGGTTTATTTTAAAAAGTCGTTACCTCAAAAACTGTATAAGATATCGAGCTAATTTTTTTTGCAAAAACTCTATTGATCTTTAGACCATATTTCATTCGTATATAGTATATAAAAAAATTGAATATTTAATATAGTTGCCCGCACGTCGAAATTTCAAACACACAAATTTCGTTACTGTGATTTAGGATTTATTTAGAAAAAAACCATAAGCGAGTTTGAAATTTAATTAGTACAGATAGATGCGCTCATGTCAGTAGTATATAAATAAAAAAAATCAAATCAATATCGCATGTGATGCACTCTCTAGCGAGAGGTATACGTTTAAAAACACAAATTCTTGAAATAACATTTCGCCATCTTTTTTTCTTGTGGAGAAGTTGTGCAATCGTCAACAAAAGTCCAACAAGCCATTTCTGATGCCCATTCGACCCTCTTTCGATATCCGAGCTCAAAAATTATTTACCTTGCTGGAATGGGTTACTTGGAGATTTAGACGGCTTTCGAAGGCGTGGACCCTCTACTAGATGTAAGAGATGTTTACTGAAAGTGGTGGATAAAAAACACCAGACTTCGGCCGCACATTGGGCGTTTTCTTTATTTCAACGTTGAGTCCATCAGGTGGCACCAGTTCCACCAATGTTGTTCCTTTATTGTCTGGTGGATCAACCAGATGGTTAAAATTTGTTCTTTTATTTATGATGGATATGATCTGGTGGCATTACCTCAGAATAGATTGCATCACTGTGCAACCTTAAACTTGTGATGGTGGTGATGAATGTTGTTTGGTGGATGTGAATCTAACCTCAAAAGTTAATTATAGACAATAACATTGTATAAAATTAAGGAATTCTTAGATCGGATAACTATAAAAATAACATATAATGACATTGAATACACGACTGATCCAACAGCAGCATGATGTGCCACAGTTTGTAAAATATAATTTTTTATTTTTACATTTAATGTGGCTCCCTTTTAATTAATAAAGTTTTTTCTACTATTTTCTGCAGATTACTTGCATCTCAGATAAAGAGACTTGGAATAAAAGCTGCTTGCGTATTCGTTCAGCACTCAGCAGTGATTCGTAATCATAATAAACAGGATTTCAGCGAACAGTATAATCATAATAAAAAAGCTGTTTTCGTTTGCAGTGAACATAACAAACAGTATTTCAATGAACAGTGATCATAATATGATCATACAAAATTGCATGGTAGGGGCAGAGACAACACATGAAACAGGTTCGTTATGATTACGAATCGCACTTCCGAACGAAAGCAGCTAAAATTGCATGGTAGGGACAGAGACAACACATGAAACATGTACCATATGATTACGAATCACTCTGCTGAACGAAAGCAGCTAAAGTAAACAAACTTAATATTAGGTTAGGATAAAACCAACAAAACTATTCTTTTATTGCTAAACTGCTGTGTTCATCAGTGGATGACGTCATTCCACCATATCCATCATAGATGGTTTCCACCAGAAAAAAATGTTGAAATAAAGAAAACGCCCATTATATATACCTGCAGCATCGCGCGTCGGTCTGATTGTCTAATCGAAAACAAAAAACCCGACACTTTAAACGGCATACGCCACTTCAACTTTTTATATCAGTTAAGGAAATGTAAACATCTCCCATATGTTATTAAACAATTTTCAATTTAAAATATAATTTTTATCTGTGCACATATAATATAAGGCACTATAATTTAAAAAAATATAGGGAGAATTTTCGACACCACAAAGTTACGCTTGTCACTCTCTTTCTGCTTTTTTACGACAGCAAATAGGATACGATAAACAATAATAATAATAAAATAAACAGCAGATTGCGTTTTATATTTTGCAGAAGACTTCAAACATACAGAAAGCATTTGAAATAAAAAAGGTCCAACAATTATTATTAATTTATTACACAATGACCAATGCCATATGTGAGATTGTTTCATATGCACATACGAATTATGGAGTCAACACTACAGTACATTTGATAGAAGTAAATGTGTCGTGATTTGTTATAGCGTCGAGTGGCTTTCCATTAAATGAAATAGTACTTTCGTAGATTAAAGATTTTCTGGAGCTGCGGTTTAACGGTGTAGAACTTTTCTGTGCCAGCTGACCTAATTCAAAATCTTAAAAAGCAAACAATTAACTACAACAAACTCACCTGAGTTTGTTGTAGTTAATTAAACTACTTTAATTAACATGTTGCACACTAGTAAGGTAATATGTTAGGGCTTTGATTCCAAGCTACAACAGGATTTTTTTTAGGTTTTGATTGGGGTGTCGGCTATTGGATTAAAAAAAATGGCCCGTCCATTACCTGGCACATATGTCTGTCATTCGGTAAATTAGAAATCATGCAATAATAGTCTATAACATAGAACAAAAAAATTTATATTGCTATGAAATGGACTAATACTAATACTAAGATTTTTTAAATATTTTAATTATATGAACCCATTGGTAACGTCAAAATGATATCAAAATAATTATTACCCCAATTTTTTAATACCTGGATTAGATAAAAATGAAATAAATTGGTGGTCGTGACGTCATTATCCCCGGTAATTCTACCTGCATTAAATTGCCGTTTAATTACAATTATCCTATAATGAACATAATCTCTATGAAGTTTTTATGCATTTACTTTCTATTGATATCAAAATAATTTACAAATAAGGCAAATAATTGGGTTTTAAATTATTAAATTTTTATCAATTACAAGAATTGACAACATCGCAATAGATTCTGTGACATTGAACTATTTGAATTACTTTAATATAACCTTACATTTTAATGTTTAGTTTTGTCTTTCCAATTTTTGCGTAAACGAATGGCACATGGCACAAAACATGATTTTGTACTGAAAAATTAAACTAAAATACAAATTTAGGCATCAGGACAATGCACTGTTGCCGGCTTCATATCGTGACCCCACGGGCAAATTGACGTCAGAGTGGAAAGTTTTTCAGCTTTATTTTTTTCCGGCTAAACGGTAAAGAAAAAAAAATTCGAAGAAAAATCTGTAAGTCTCTTTTATCAAGTACCATTATGTAGATATCGTAAACGCTTCCATTACCTGATGCCCCCCATTCAGCTACTAGGTCTGTTAAGTGTCGACATTGGTATTAATAGTAATATGTATTTTTGAAGATTCGTCATGTCAAAGAAAATATGGAAATATGAAGATGGGCACTGTAGGCTGTTAATACAAAATAACGTCTCTGTTAAATTAGATAAAGAGTCTAATGTGCCATGTAGCAGTGATTATATCACTCTTTGGACCGCTTCGATCTTTTGTCACAAATCGTTGATTGCTCAGTTGAAACAAGGTGACAAGTAGCAGTGACGCCGTCACATCTCTATTGTGTACTATAGCAGTACCTGAGATGATAAAATTTCCAGCCCCTCAGAGCGGTACTATTTACAACTAACTATTATTATAGCCAGTTATTCGCGCAAGTGACAGAATTAATTCTGTTTTCTTTTAAGGTTGTATTGTTAACGTATCAAATTGTTTGATATAATAATATTATGCAATAATACGAAATCTAAATCATAAATTTAATAATTATATAATAGGCCACTATAGCTAAAGATTAGAGAATTAACAAGATAGGGCAGCCGCCGGAAAACCTTTTATCTTTTAGCAATAGCGCCATTATAGACATTTAAATAGGAGTTCTCGCGCAGTTGCCACAATGTGACAATCAGACGGCGATGGTAACATTAGAAAGAGAGACCAATAGTAAAAAATGGACAACACTGTCACAGAACGACCGAATTCAGCTGACTGCCAGTACCCAAGGTCACAAAAAAATAGGTTGCTTTAATTGTAATAGGTTTGTTCTGGTTTTGAGAACTAGCCTGTCCGAGGACGTCCTCGGACGTCAGGCACATGCGCAGTTAGTAAAACGGGTCCTGAAATTACTAATTGCGCATGTTCCTGACATATATCCGAGGACTGGTATTTTTCAAAACCAAAACAAACCTAATATAAGATGTCACATGAAGTAATTCTATGTTTATATGTGCGGTAAAGTTCTGTGCAAAATATAACATTTAAAGCGGCATCCCTTAAGAATTACATCGCAGAGAGCCGCCTGGCGCATGCAAGCGAACACAATAGTAAAAAAAGAATAAAGGAAGCCTCAAATGCTGCTTATATTTTGGATTTGAGTTTATTTTGGTTGGGATAGAATTGTACATTGAAAAAATAATTTGGAACATTTTTCTATAAAATGAGGAAAAAAACGGCCATACGCAGCTGTCATCGAGGTCTATACGTGACGTAGCGACGTAGCACTTGTCGATTCTAATGAGCTAACCCACAGACTACTCCAGACGTAGGCGACGCGCGACGTAGCACTCAACACAGAAATTAGTACCGTAATAATGTTCTATCTTCCTTAATTTTGTGTTCTACTCTCTCTCTCTCTCTCTTCTTGTAAAACACGGGAAGATGTCGCTTCGGACTCACTTGCAAAATGCTGGAAATCTCAGTAGATGGAGCCACAGTCTGCCTGTCTTCCAGATGACGTCACGAGTATATACAGGGTGTCCCAAATATTACGCATATACAGTGTTTCCCAAAAAATGCTCAGACGAAAATGCTAGAAAGGGCACGATACTTGATCGATAAAAAAACCTATATTGTCAGGGTCGAAACGGCTTAGTGTTTATTTGGTGAGGCTTTCAATTTTTCTCTCTTTAATTAAGAATTAGGTCTTAGTTCTTAAATTATTTCGGTAAAATAAACATGTACCTGTTATTTTACTTAAGGTTATAAAACAAATTATTTTGATAAAAGAAAGATAATGTTTCTAGCAGAACAAATCAAAATGTAAATTTCTTTTGGTATTTATGTATTAGAAATAACTACAATGGAGGTTGCCAGTGGATTGTGCTAAAACTACATCGCAACTTTGTCACGTAAAACCACATACAATGTTCTTATTTTTTTTTACTATATGAGCAGTGACGGTATAAAAGATACCCTGCTTATGACAAATAATAATTTGTTGACGGCGTTATAACCTTAATTAACTCAAAAAGGCATTAATTTGCTTTGCAAAACATTTTTTATGTAACTTAACTGAATAATGTTTAATATCTATGATACAATTTTGACCTAAATAGGAAAAAATTGGAAAGCCCACCAAAAAAAACTAAGGCCCTTACAAAACAGGTACGTTATTGAACAAATTGTCATCGCCAACGCTGCTCGCAAACAAGTGAACTTAGTGAACGGGTGGCGCGCCGGGGTAATATTTAATACCTGGGTGCGCCAACCGCCAACCAATCAGCGCGCCGCTTTCGCGGCCGCGAAAGCGGCCGCGATAATGTAAAAACTCGGCCGCGATAACGTAAAAACTCGCCTGCGGAGTCAGCAGGCATCAGTCGATCGCCAGCAGTTCACCACTTAACTTCAGCAACAGCAACGATAACAGTGCTCCCCTGGCACTCTCTTGTTTAACCAGTTGATTTATTAGTAGTGAATAAGTATTAATAATAATTGTCTAAAATATAAATAAACAAATAAATGACGACGATGGCCACCAGAAGTGGTAAAGCCTTCAACCCCGCTCTGTCAGACACCGAGGGGGACCTTTTCAGTCAGCCGACACCGCGACGCCTCATCCCGGCTCCATATTCCTGTAGGGTCAAGGGCTCTCAGAGGAATCGACGCCGCCCTCCGACGTGGCCTGGGAGACTGTGGCCAAGACACTCCCCAAGCATTTAGAACTGACGCCACCCTCGCATCGGCTCACACCAGCAGCAGACCGGCGACATACCCAGGCCCCGACAACGGACACCAGGACCACCGCCACTACAGAAGCAGCGACGACCCTACCCAGCTACGAAGAATTGACGCACTTATTGGCCGTCGTCACGGCCAATTTGGCCAGGGTGGCCCCCCATCAAACAGGGAACGTCTCACCGCAACCAACCACGCTGGCCCATCATCATGCGGGGTACGTCTCACCGCAACCAACCACGTCGGTCCCCCATCATGCAGGGTACGTCTCACCGCAACCAACCACGTCGGCCCCCCATCATGCAGGGTACGTCTCACCGCAGCCAACCACGTTGGCCGCCATCATGCAGGGTACGTCTCACCGCAGCCAACCACTCTGGCCCCCCATCATGTAGGGTACGTCTTACCGCAACCAATCACGCTGGCCCCCCATCATGCAGGGTACGTCTCACCGCAGCCAAGCACGCTAGCCCTCCATCATGTAGGTCACGTCTCACCGTAACCAACCACGCCGGCCCCCCATCATGCAGGGAACGACTGGCAGCCACCAACAACAACAATCCCACACACTGCACGGAACGTCCAGCAGCCGGAGGACGAAAATAGAGACTTATTCCGTGGACAAAATATCGTGTCTTTTCTTCCATTTTCATCAGAGCAGTTCTCCCTCCTGAGTCGCAGCTGCGACAGATGGCAACGGTATTCAAATAAAAAAAACTCTTACAAAGTATCTTTAATTTAAAATATTTTGTTATATAGATAAACATAAACTAAGAGTAAATTATATATATTTTTATATAGTTGATATCATATTTTGTAAAAAATTTACCTACGTTTGCACAATTTCTTTCGTAATTTGAAAGACGAATATTAAATTTCACAGTCATGAACAATTTCCAGTTTTTGCATTTTGTAACTATTGACTGCCACAGTTGCATTTCAAAACCTGACCGTTTCGGCTAATCAGCTGACCGACTAATTAAAAGAATACATCACTGTCAATAATTTTATACACTATATACTTATCGCTAATTGCGACAGTTCATTAATACTTAAAAATTAAGAGGTGAAATCACTGAAAAATAAACACACTTCTCTAAAGTTTATTTGTTTACACCTAAAACAACAAATAATAACCTAATTAGTGAACCATGGCTATACATACATTTACTTCTGCCATCTACAAGACATTCGGAACAAAATTAGTTTTCATACAAGAAGGACTAAAGTGCTCTACTACGGAAGTAGTTTGTGTACACTCCACACTGCATATATGCATATAGAGTCCCGCCCTCTACGACTGCTTTAGCAGAAGAAAGACGAGGATAAATTTATAGTCATTATTCTAGTTCAGAATCCACATTTTGTGCATGCATCATGTATTACGTAACGCCCTTTGTTTTTAAGCCGAACCGAGTCTGTCCCCTCAGCCCCTCTACAGCCACGGCGTTTAGCGCTTTTCCAAACTACTCAGCAACGGACCCCCATGTAGATTTTGCAATGTCGGTGTGTTCGATCCTTAGCACGTCTAATCCATCAATATGTGAAAATTACAATTCCTTAAAATGACCCATGAGTATAATAGTTCCTCAAAGTAAACTTTAGGAACCTGTTTTTAATATGTGGCATTATGAGGAATCCTTAAAGTAACCTAAGTGTATATAATAGTTCCTCAAATTACACTTCATGTACACCTTGTATATACGGCATTTCGAGGAGCTCCCCGAAATGACCACCAACTCCTCAAAATGACCGATTTAAGTAAGTTTCATACCCCAAAGTACCCTCTAGATATATATATATATATATATATATATATATATATATATATATATATATATATATATATATATATATATATATATATATATATATATATATATATATATATATATATATATATATATATATATATATTTTTTTTTTTTTTTGAGGATTTAGTTCTTGGGTTTCGGTTCATTAAAAGTGGAGGTTTTATGCGATATGCATTTATTTCATTATAATTTTTGTAAACGTTTCGGTGATGGTTTCCACCTTTTTCAATACAGGACAACTAAAATATATTTTATATGAATTTACATTTAATTTAATTTTGAAAAAATAGAACATACCTTGAAACAATGATGAGTTGTGGCACTATTAAACTAATTTCATTTTTTTTTTTTATTAATATACTAACTTATTTAAATGGTTAAATGCACAGATTTTTTTTGATGTTATTGCTTGCACTTCTTTAACAAAACTGATTTTTACCGTTTCTATTTGGTATTGACGGGCCTGTTTATTGCTTTATTGGGAAAAGTAGTATCCGCACATGTTACTGTCTAATATACTTTAGGTAGATTCAGTGGCGTGGTTTGTTGTTTTTCATTGTAGGTTTTGATGATTTTTAATTTAGAAGATTATTGTATATTTTATTTAAATTTTGTGTGTCTGTTTTGTCATTTATACTGTTTGGGTGTTTTTTAATTTTGATCATTTCTAGGATTTCTCGTTTTTTGGTGTGCGTTTCTGTAGCTAGTATTTCTGTCTTGTCAAAGTTGAATTTATGTTTCATAGTTTGTGTATGTTTAGTGAGTGCTGTTTTGTTTAATTTGTCATATTTATGGCCTTGTATTCTTTTTTCTAAATGTTGGGAGGTTTGTCCTATGTATACCTTATCACAGTTGTCGCATGGAATTTTGTAAATGACATGAGTTTTTTTTGATTGTGGTGTTTTGGCTTTTAGTTTACTAAAATTTGATTTTAGTAAGTTGCTTCCTTTATGACAGATGGATATATTATGTTTTTTAAATTTTTTTTTTTTCAATACCAAATAGAAACGGTAAAAATCAGTTTTGTTAAAGAAGTGCAAGCAATAACATCAAAAAAAATCTGTGCATTTAACCATTTAAATAAGTTAGTATATTAATAAAAAAAAAAAAATGAAATTAGTTTAATAGTGCCACAACTCATCATTGTTTCAAGGTATGTTCTATTTTTTCAAAATTAAATTAAATGTAAATTCATATAAAATATATTTTAGTTGTCCTGTATTGAAAAAGGTGGAAACAATCACCGAAACGTTTACAAAAATTATAATGAAATAAATGCATATCGCATAAAACCTCCACTTTTAATGAACCGAAACCCAAGAACTAAATCCTCAAAAATATATAATTAAACAAGGTTCAAGAACAACCAAAGAAACTAACCTTTCTTTCAAAACTATATATATATATATATATATGTATATATATATATATATATAAATATATATATATATATATATATATATATATATATATATATATATATATATATATATATATATATATATATATATATATATATTGCTGTGTATCCACACTGTGGAACACTACCTAAGTATCGTGTTTGAAATCATAAATAAAATTCACAAAATTGTATGTATTTTAGAAAATAACCATAACAGTTTTACTTTAACGGATCATACAGAAGCAGGAATATCTGTGGTTTATTTAATTGATTCAAGTTCACTTGTTCTCAGCGAGTAGGATGCAGAGAATGAAACTTGATATTGAATTAGAACAAAATAATTAAATAAACATAAAAAGAAGTTAATTTAGTTTTAACAAGGTTATTCTAAATAGTATATGATAAAACATGAACTTGTAGAGACTCACAGTCTCATTTAAAATGATTTAGAATGAATTTGGAAAACAATAAAGTAAAATTTATAAAATCTGACATTTATGTCAAAACTTGGGGCTGAAAATTTAAATTGTGTAGAAACACTGTAAATCTACACAAAATGAATATTGAATGAAAGACTATTACCAGTAGTTGCATTGCAGCGTGATAAATTCAAAAATAGTAAGTCCATAGATTACAAAACACTGAATGACATTTTAAGTTTTCAGATATTTTCAAATATCATTGCAGAAAGGTGTTTTGTAAATGATATTTCACATCATGCAGAAAGAAAGGACTAATAGTATGATGTTAAATGTTTGTTGGCGTATCAATTTCTTGTTTTAGTTTATAATATCAGTATTATGTCAGTATGGAAACTGCAGTACGTTTTTAACTACTAGCATTTTGTGTTTGCTATTCATCTAAATGTATGAATTAGTATTTATTTGAGATTGGAATTGTTAATTGTAGTTATATGTAGATTTTAAAAAGTATATGTAATATGTCAATATATTTCGAGTAATTACAATTATTCACTTAATCCTGAAAAGTAGAATAAGAAATTCATCAGGAAAATTAAAGAATTAAAAACAGTATTCAATTAATGTAAAGAACAAACAGAACTGAATAGTTTAAAAATTAAATTAAAATTAAATTTTGAAATATTAGATCAAAATAGAAAAAAACAATTGAAATATTGGAATTTAACCCAATTAAACGACTTAAAATAACAAATCAGTTGATCACACACCGCTGAGCAGCGAGCTGCAAAAAATATTAATCCAAGAATAATTAATAATTTGAAAATAAAAGAAAAGTGGTGAATAAATTGAAGGTTAGGATATTACAATCCAGATATATTGATATCAAGAAAAATTTGTAAAAGTATATTAAATATAAAAGTGAGTAAACTTAAAAAGTATTAAGAAGTAGATTATCCGGAAAGCAGATTTAGAAGAGGGAAGTATTTGTTAATCCAGTTAGCAAATTTATATGGTGAAGAAATTTCAAACGTCAATCAAGTGATAGAAATATTTCAAGGAAATCTTGAAAATAAATTGGAGGTTATAAACAAACGTCAATCCAGAAAAGAAGAAGAAGAAGCCTTGAGAGGTTTAAAAAGTCAGTCAAGTGACATTATATTTCAAGGATCATAATAACCAGTTAGAGGTTATAATTTAACATTACTCGAGTCGAAAGAAAGACAAGGTAAAGCTTTACAATATCCCAAATCCATGGTACATATTTATTTTAAATAAAGGCCATAGTTATCATTTTAGTTAAGATAGATTTTGTTATTTAAATTTGTTAATTACATTCCAAGTTCAAATTTGTTAATAAATTAATACTTTGTTCGTTCAATATTGAGTTTGATTTATTTAGATTGTTATCTTGATCGATGAGCATTTATTGAACAGACTTCGTTGAACCCTGAGTAAGAGTCATTCTATAGATTGTAGATGGTCATGCTAATGGTGTTTTATAGCCTATAATATTAACAGCTTTTAAGAAACTGTTTGGCGCCCAGTAAAATCATTTCAATTTACTTTCAAAAAGTAAATTCGAACGTATAAAGATATAAAATAGATAGCAGAATATAGAACATTTAATATATATATATATATATATATATATATATATATATATATATATATATATATATATATATATATATATATATATATATATATATATATATATATATATATATTGTTCTATATTCTGATATCTATTTTATTTTTTATACGTTCGAAATTACTTTTTGAAAGTAAATTGAAATGATTTTATTGAGCGCCAAACAGTTTCTTAAAAGCTGTTAATATTATAGACTATAGAACACCATTAGCATGACTATCTACAATCTATAGAATGACTCTTACTCAAGGTCCAACGAAGTCGGTTCAATAAATGCTCATCGATCAAGATAACAATCTAAATAAATCAAACTCAGTATTGAACGAACAAAGTATTAATTTATTAACAAATTTGAACTTGGAATGTAATTAACAAATTTAAATAACAAAATCTAACTTAACTAAAATGATAAATATGGCCTTTATTTAAAATAAATATGTACCATGGATTTCTGATATTGTAAAGCTTTACCTTGTCTATCTTTCGACTCGAGTAATGTTATATTATAACCTCTAACTGGTTATTATGATTCTTGAAATATTATGTCACTTGACTGACTTTTTAACCTCTCAAGGCCTCTTCTTCTTCTTCTTTACTGGATTGACGTTTGTTTCTAACCTCCAATTTATTTTCAAGATTTCCTTGAAGTATTTCTATCACTTGCTTGACGTTTGAAATTTCTTCACCATATAAATTTGCTAACTGGATTAACAAATACTTCCCTCTTCTAAATCTGCTTTCCGGATAATCTACTTCGTAATACTTTCAAAGTATACTCACTTCTTATATTTAATCAACTTTTACAATTTATTCTTGATATCAATATATCTGGATTGTAATTTTCTAACCTTCAAATTATTCACCACTTTTCTTCTATTTTCAATTTATTAATTATTCGTGGATGAATATTTTTCGCAGCTCGCTGTTCAGCGGTGTCTGATCAACTGATTTGTTATTTTTAGTCGTTTCAATGGGTTAATTTCCAATATTTCAATTGTTTTTTTCTATTTTGATCTAATATTTCAAAAACTAATTTTAATTTAAAATTTAAACTATTCAGTTTTGTTTGTTCTTTACATTTATTGAACACTGTTTTTAATTCTTTAATTTTCATGATGAATTTCTTATTCTATTTTTCAGGATTAAGTGAATAATTGTAATTACTCGAAATATATTGACATATTACATATACTTTCTTAAAATCTACTTATAACTACAATTAACAATTCCAATCTCAAATAAATACTAATTCATACATTTAGATGACTAGCAATGATAAACACAAAATGCTAGTAGTTAAAAACGTACTGCAGTTTTTTTATTGACATAATACTGATATTATAAACTAAAACAATAAATTGTTACGCCAACAAACATTTAACATCATACTATTAGTCCTTTCTTTCTGCATGATGTGAAATATCATTTACAAAACACCTTTCTGCAATGACATTTGAAAATATCTGAAAACTTAAAATGTCATTCAGTGTTTTGTAATCTATGGACTTACTATTTTTAAAATAATCACGCTGCAATGCAACTACTGGAAATAGTCTTTCATTCGATATTCATTTTGTGTAGATTTACAGTGTTTCTACACAATTTATGATTTTCAGCCCTAAGTTTTGACATAAATGTCAGATTTTATAAATTTACTTTTTTGTTTCCCAATTTCATTCTAACTCATTTTAAATGTGATTGTGATTCTCTATAAGTTCATGTTTTATTATATACTATTTAGAATAACCTTTTTAAAACTAAAATAACTTCATTTTATGTTTATTTAAATATTTTGTTCGTATTCAATATCAAGTTCCATTCTCTGCATCCTACTCGCTGAGAACAATTGAACTTGAATCAATTAAATAAACCACAGATACTCCTGCTTCTGTATGATCCGTTAAAGTAAAACTGTTATGGTTATTTTCTAAAATACATACATTTTTGTGAATTTTATTTATGATTTCAAACACGATACTTGGGTAGTGTTCCACAGTGTGGATACACAGCAATATATATATATATATATATATATATATATATATATATATATATATATATATATATATATATATATATATATATATGGTTGTCTGAACGACGTTTCGGCGAAATCTCATCTGCCATCTTCAGGTTCTAGCTGAAAGCTGCCTGCTGCTGCTGTTGCTGCTGCTGCTGCTGCTGCTACTGCTGCTCCTCGTTGCTCGAACTGGAAAACACCCGGAAGCACGTCAACCCTTCATAATTTAATACCCGTGAAAACCTACCATCAACAATCTTTTTGCTAAATTGAAAGACAAAGACGATTTAAAAAATTATTCCAATGTGGTATATTGCATCTCTTGCATGAATTGTGAAAAAAAGTATATAGGTCAAACTGGTAGAAAAGTTAAAGATAGGATCACTTCACACAGGAGCGACGTGAGACTCAACAAAGAGTCTTCCATGTTAACAAAACATGCTCTAACGTTAAACCATAATCTCAACTACGATGAAGTTAAGATTTTGGACTTTCAAAAAAACCTTCATAAAAGGACTTATCTGGAGATGTGTCATATCTTTAACGAACCAGATGCTATGAATGCCAGAAGTGATATCGAAGGTCTCAGCATTTTATACACGTATTTATTACATACACACGCTAATAGAAGGAACAGGGACAACACCCTGTACACTACTTTTAACAATTAGTTGGTTTCATTTGATCTGTTGTGTTGGCATCCATTTATGTCAGGCCTGGAGTAGAGAGAGAGGGGCTTGGCACCCCCTCTCTCTCTGCTCCAGTCCTGATATTTCGTGGTTTTTTGTCAACATTCCGCTGCTTTTTTCGAATTTTCATAAAACGTAGTTGACTGGTATCTGTTCAGTTTTCGAAGTGGCTGATGCAACTTCTTGATTAAGGATTTTGCTTTTAACTTAGATTGAATCAAAATGTAGTGTTTTTAAATTGTAATAGCAATGTTTTCTATGGTCCTTAGGACATGCCAATTTTATTTATAACCTCAATTTAGTAAGTACCTTTCACATTTTTAAATAATATAATTACAATGTATACACATTTTTGTAGAATTCCTGAGGAAGAAACAATAAAGTTTCGAAAGCTTGAATTTAAAAAAGAGTCTTCTTTTTTGAACCCAGTGACTGCATCCCTGAAGTTAAATTAAAAATTTTTGTTTATATATATATATATATATATATATATATATATATATATATATATATATATATATATATATATATATATATATATATATACACAGATCAGTACAGAGATTAAAATTAGACGACTGTCTAAGTTAAAAACAAAAATTTTTTAATTTAACTTCAGGGATGCAGTCACTGGGTTCAAAAAAGAAGACTCTTTTTTAAATTCAAGCTTTCGAAACTTTATTGTTTCTTCCTCAGGAATTCTACAAAAATGTTTATACATGTTTATACAGTGTATTATTTAAAAAATGTGAAAAGTACTTACTAAATTAAGGTTATAAATAAAATTGGCATGTCCTAAGGACCATAGAAAACATTGCTATTACAATTTAAAACACTACATTTTGATTCAATCTTGGTTAAAAGCAAAATCCTTAATCGAGAAGTTGCATCAGCCACTTCGAAAACTGAACAGATACCAGTCAACTACGTTTTATGAAAATTCGAAAAAAGCAGCGGAATGTTGACAAAAAAACACAAATATCAGGACTGGAGCAGAGAGAGAGGGGGTGCCAAGCCCCTCTCTCTCTACTCCAGGCCTGACATAAATGGATGCCAACACAACAGATCAAATGAAACCAACTAATTGTTAAAAGTAGTGTACAGGGTGTTGTCACTGTTCCTTCTATTAGCGTGTGAATGTAATAAGTACGTATATAAAATACTGAGACCTTCGATATCACTTCTGGCATTCATAGCATCTGGTTCGTTAAAGATATGACACATCTCCAGGAAAGTCCTTTTATGGAGGTTTTTTTGAAAATCCAAAATCTTAACTTCATCGTAGTTAAGATTATGGTTTAACGTTAGAGCATGTTTGGTTAACATCGAAGACTCTTTGTTGAGTCTCACGTCGCTCCTGTGTGAAGTGATTCTATCCTTAACTTTTCTACCAGTTTGACCTAGTTTGACATATATGAATATGAATTGTGAAAAAAAGTATATAGGTCAAACTGGTAGAAAAGTTAAGGATAGGATCACTTCACACAGGAGCGACGTGAGACTCAACAAAGAGTCTTCGATGTTAACCAAACATGCTCTAACGTTAAACCATAATCTTAACTACGATGAAGTTAAGATTTTGGATTTTCAAAAAAACCTCCATAAAAGGACTTTCCTGGAGATGTGTCATATCTTTAACGAACCAGATGCTATGAATGCCAGAAGTGATATCGAAGGTCTCAGTATTTTATATACGTACTTATTACATTCACACGCTAATAGAAGGAACAGTGACAACACCCTGTACACTACTTTTAACAATTAGTTGGTTTCATTTGATCTGCTGTGTTGGCATCCATTTATGTCAGGCCTGGAGTAGAGAGAGAGAGGGGCTTAGCACCCCCTCTCTCTCTGCTCCAGTCCTGATATTTCGTGGTTTTTTGTCAACATTCCGCTGCTTTTTTCGAATTTTCATAAAACGTAGTTGACTGGTAAGTATCTGTTCAGTTTTCGAAGTGGCTGATGCAACTTCTCGATTAAGGATTTTGCTTTTAACCAAGATTGAATCAAAATGTAGTGTTTTAAATTGTAATAGCAATGTTTTCTATGGTCCTTAGGGCATGACAATTTTATTTATAACCTCAATTTAGTAAGTACTTTTCACATTTTTTAAATAATATAATTACAATGTATAAACATTTTTGTAGAATTCCTGAGGAAGAAACAATAAAGTTTCGAAAGCTTGAATTTAAAAAAGAGTCTTCTTTTTTGAACCCAGTGACTGCATCCCTGAAGTTAAATTAAAAATTTTTATACACACACATATATATATATATATATATATATATATATATATATATATACAGGGTGATTCACGTAGGCCATTCATTAGAAGTTTTTCAACTTGCAGTTGGACTAGAAACTTGAAATTTGGAATGCAGCCATAATCGATCATGCCCGTTCTATCTCAAATATTTTCAGTCCTCCAACTATACAGGGTGTGCCAAAAATTGGTACCAACTTTCTTATTTTAAAAGGAAACCTATATTTTTCTTTACATGGTTCGATTGGTCTTCTAGTTCTGAGTTTAGAGAACTTAAGTTATGTTAACTTATCTATTACAATTTTTGACATATGTCCAATGTTTTGAAAAAAATTGCCGCTGTAGTAGTTTACGAACAAATTTGTATCTCGCAAACCTTTCAAAATTATGAAACAAAATTTGTGAAGCAGTTAGCTGGAAGTCCAGGCTAACTTTTGATGTCCCATCGGTGGTCCCATTTTGTACCATATGGGCGCAGTCGATTTTCAAATGTCGCAATCAAAAATTGTCAAAAAGTCAATTTTTTCAAATGGCACCTACTATTTTTTTTCACACTATTCGAAAGAAAATTGAATTTTAGGGTGAGTTACTTAAGCATTCCCTATACCTAACTTCACCCCATATCGAGTTATTCAATAAAAATCAAGAAATACCTTATCTTGCCGAGAGATTCCTTACTTCATCAAGTATGCCATGGAAACAAAAGACAGTTGTAATAATTTTTAAAGAAAAATATGGATTCTTATTTAATTACACACAACACTAACAAATTATTATTAACGAACAAGAACAATGTTGACGAAATTCTGTCAGTGAAAACGGTGCACACATTGAGCATTTGTATTGAAATAATTATTTTGTTAATCTGTTTATTTGTTGTTATTTTGTTGTTATTATTTATTATTGCAATACGATTTTTGAATAAAAATTAAAATGAAATGATTGTTTCAAAAGCCTACTACCCTTGAGGAAAAAAAAACAATATTTTTTTCAAAAAATGCCAATAACTCAAAAACGACTGTAGATAGACATACACAATGTTAATAAAAGTGGCCCTAAAATTCAATTTTGCATTAATTTCTGGCGTCAGAAATGGTAGGCGCAAAGATGTGCTACGCAATCTGTTGAAAGTAGAATAATAGAATATTTGAACAAAAATATGCTGGTCACATTGAACATTTACGTCAGAATTTCGTCAACGTTGTTCTTGTTCGTTAATAATAATTTGTTGGTGTTGTGTGTAATTAAATAAGAATCCATATTTTTCTTTAAAAATTATTACAACTGTCTTTTGTTTCCATGGCATACTTAATGAAGTAAGGAATCTCTCGGCAAGATAAGGTATTTCTTGATTTTTATTGAATAACTCGATATGGGGTGAAGTTAGGTATAGGGAATGCTTAAGTAACTCACCCTAAAATTCAATTTTCTTTCGAATGGTGTGAAAAAAAATAGCAGGTGCCATTTGAAAAAATTGACTTTTTGACAATTTTTGATTGCGACATTTGAAAATCGACTGCGCCCATATGGTACAAAATGGGACCACCGATGGGACATCAAAAGTTAGCCTGGACTTCCTGCTAACTGCTTCACAAATTTGGTTTCATAATTTTGAAAGGTTTGCGAGATACAAATTTGTTCGTAAACTACTACAGCGGCAATTTTTTTCAAAAAATTGGACATATGTCAAAAATTGTAATAGATAAGTTAACATAACTTAGCTTCTCTAAACTCAGAATTAGAAGACCAATCGAACCATGTAAAGAAAAATATAGGTTTCCATTTAAAATAAGAAAGTTGGTACCAATTTTTGGCACACCCTGTATAGTTGGAGGACTGAAAATTTTAGATAGAACGGGTATGATTGATTATGGCCGCATGCCAAATTTCAAGTTTCTAATCCAACTGCAAGTTGAAAAACTTCTAATGAATGGCCTACGTGAATCACCCTGTATATATATATATATATATATATATATATATATATATATATATATATATATATATATATATATATATATATATATATATATATATATATATATTGCTGTATCCACACTGTGGAACACTAAACAAGTATCGTGTTTGAAATCATAAATAAAATTCACAAAGTTGTATGTATTTTAGAAAATAAACATGACAGTTTTACTTTAACGGATCATACAGAAGCAGGAGTATCTGTGGTTTTATTAATTGATTCAAGTTCACTTATTCTCATCGAGTAGGATGCAGAGAATGAAACTTGATATTGAATTAGAACAAAATATTAAAATAAACATAAAATGAAGTTATTTTAGTTTAACAAGGTTATTTCTAAATAGTATATAATAAAACATGAACTTATAGAGAATCACAATCTCATTTAAAATGATTTAGAATGAAATTGGAAAACAGAAAAGTAAATTTTATAAAATCTGACATGCATGTCAAAACTTAGGGCTGAAAATCATATTTTGTGTAGAAACACTGCAAATCTACACAAAATGAATTTTGAATGAAAGACTATTATCAGTATTTGCATTGCAGGGTGATTATTTTAGAAATAGTAAGTCCATATATTACAAAACACTGAATGACATTTTAAGTTTTCAGATATTTTCAAATATCATTGCAGAAAGGTGTTTTGTAAATGATATTTCACATCATGCAGAAAGAAAGGACTAATAGTATGATGTTAAATGTTTGTTGGCGTATCAATTCTTGTTTTAGTTTATTGTATCAGTATTCTGTCAGTATGTAAAACTGCAGTACGTTTTTAACTACTAGCATTTTGTGTTTATCATTGCTATTCATCTAAATGTATGAATTAGTATTTATTTGAGATTGGAATTGTTAATTGTAGTTATAAGTAGATTTTAAGAAAGTATATGTAATATGTCAATATATTTCGAGTAATTACAATTATTCACTTAATCCTGAAAAGTAGAATAAGAAACTTATCAGGAAAATCAAAGAATTAAAAACAGTATTCAATTAAGGTAAAGAACAAACAAAACTGAATAGTTTAAATTTTAAATTAAAATTAAATTTTGAAATATTAGATCAAAATAGAAAAAAACAATTGAAATATTGGAAATTAACCCATTGAAACGACTAAAAATAACAAATCAGTTGATCAGACACCGCTGAACAGCGAGCTGCGAGAAATATTCATCCTCGAATAATTAATAAATTGAAAAGAGAAGAAAAGTGGTGAATAATTTAAAGGTTAGAAAATTACAATCCAGATATATTGATATCAAGAATAAATTGTAAAAGTTGATTAAATATAAGACGTGAGTATACTTTGAAAGTATTACGAAGTAGATTATCCGGAAAGCAGATTTAGAAGAGGGAAGTATTTGTTAATCCAGTTAGCAAATTTATATGGTGAAGAAATTTCAAACGTCAAGCAAGTGATAGAAATACTTCAAGAAAATCTTGAAAATAAATTGGAGGTTAGAAACAAACGTCAATCCAGTAAAGAAGAAGAAGAAGAAGCCTTGAGAGGTTAAAAAGTCAGTCAAGTGACATAATATTTCAAGGATCATAATAACCAGTTAGAGGTTATAATATAACATTACTCGAGTCGAAAGAAAGACAAGGTAAAGCTTTACTATATCAGAAATCCATGGTACATATTTATTTTAAATAAGGCCATATTTATCATTTTAGTTAAGTTAGATTTTGTTATTTAAATTTGTTAATTACATTCCAAGTTCAAATTTGTTAATAAATTAATACTTTGTTCGTTCAATACTGAGTTTGATTTATTTAGATTGTTATCTTGATCGATGAGCATTTATTGAACCGACTTCGTTGGACCCTGAGTAAGAGTCATTCTATAGATTGTAGATGGTCATGCTAATGGTGTTCTATAGTCTATAATATTAACAGCTTTTAAGAAACTGTTTGGCGCTCAATAAAATCATTTCAATTTACTTTCAAAAAGTAATTTCGAACGTATAAAAAATAAAATAGATAATAGAAAATAGAACATTTATGGCTTGTTAACGTGGAGCGATCAGGAAAGCGATTAAATAAATACAACTTGAGAATAGTTTATCATTTCAAGCATACATTTGAAAGATAATAGAACAAATAACTTATTTTGATAGTTTTGACAACAAGGCATTGTCAAATTAAAAACAAATATTAGTTATATGAGGTTAAAGTCAGGTAAGACAACAACCATGAATCCAGAGGAAACTACACAAGGTACATCCACAGATCCACAAACACAAGTTGGTGACACAAACACACAACCAGACACAAACATGTTCCAGAAACTTATGGAAATGATGGGTGGAATAAATACAAATATGGACAAAAATATCCATCGACTTGAAGAAAACATTGGCAACATTAAGGTACAAATGGTACAAAATAACCGAACTTTGGAAGCAAACATAAATGTACAAATGGTACAAAATAACCAAACTTTGGAAGCAAATATGAATCAAAATAATCAACGACTAGAAGAAAAAATTGGTAACATAAATACACAGATGGTACATAATAATCAAACTTTAGAAGAAAACATTAACAAAAAAATAGAAGAAAGCAATAAAGAAGTAAGAAATAAGATTGAAAATTTGGAGAGTAAATGGGAGAGAATGGGAGAGACAGTCAACGAAGAAATTGGTATTAAGGTAAACGAGGCAGCAAAAGAAATAAGAGAGGAAGTTGTAACTATGTTTGAAGATGGAATGACTGCAGTAGATAGCAGAATGAAGAAACAGGAGGATAAATACGATAGCAAGATAAAAGAACAGGATAGCAAGATAGAACAGAACACGAAGTTGTTGAAAGATAACACACGTACACAATTAACACAATTACCCACACATACTTACACATGCAATAAAACACCATTTTATTTTTACGGAGATAACCGCATACACCCTAAAATTTTCATTTCACGTTTGAAACAACACATGGAAACACAACACGTAAATGCAAACCTAAAAGCAAACATACAAGACATGTTAAATTGAGAAGCGGAAATCTGGTATTCAGTTATAATGGACAGGTTTGAGACTATAGAGGAATTTGAAGCTCTAGTCTTAAAACAATATTGGAGTGATTACACTCAGTTGAAAATAAGACAAGACTTATTTAATGGTAATTATGTAGAAAATAAAGGTATTTCTAGGGAAAACTATGTACTTAGAAAAGTATATAATATTAGACATCTAGAACCAAAATTCACAGAAAGTGAAATGGTCAGATATTTAGCTAGGCATTTTTCAGGGGATATCCAGAATGTCATTATTACGCAAAGAATTGCCAAGTTAGATGATTTAATTGATTATGTAAGAGAATTAGATGATTATCATCAGAGTTTTGATAGGAAGTCTAGTCAGAATAGGGAAAATAATAGTAGATATTATAACAAATGGGGTTATGATCAGAATAGGAATGAAAATGATAGAAGAGAAAGACAAGGTTATGGTCAATATGATAGGAAGGAAAAGCAGGGTTATGATCGTCAATATGACAATGATAGAAAGGAACGAGGGGGTTATGAGAAACGTCAATATGACAATGATAGAAATGAAAAGCAGGGTTATGAGAAACGTCAATATGACAGTGATAGGAATGAAAAGCAGGGTTATGAGAAACGTCAATATGACGATGATAGAAAGGAACGAGGAGGTTATGGTCAATATAAATATGGCAACTATAGGAATGAAAAGCAGGGTTTTGAGAAACGTCATTATGATAATGATTGCAGAGAGAGAGGGGGTTATGTTAAAAATAATGAGTCATATGCACAAGTTGCTAATATTAATACTCAAAGGGGAAATAGAGTAGATGAAAACACGCACTCTAATATAAATAAAATAGAAACAACAGCACAAATAAATGATAATAGAAATCAGGATTTTTAGATAAAGTTGTTTTAAATGTAGGTAATAATTGTAAAAAAATAGGCGACTGTATAGAAAATGATGTTATATTGGGAGACGACATCTTATCAGAAAAAAAGGCAAATATTGTATTAGGAGAAAGAATCATAAAAGTAGAAGGTGAAAGAATATCTTTCTGTAGTGTTAATGAATTAAATGGCAAAGGTGCCGAAATAGTTAATGAATTAAATGGCAAATGTGCCGAAATAATTAATGAATTGAATGGCAATGATGCCGAAATAATTAATGTATCAAATGGCATAGAGTCCAATAATGATAATGAATTTTGCGGTGAGCATATAGTGGGAACCACATGTGTTCAAATAAATAATGATAAGAAGCCTGAAACCTTTCTGATAAGTCGTTACTCCAGATATGATAAAATTTTTAAAAATTTGTCTCAAAAATACAAAAATTCAATTGATTATGAACCTACAATAGCAAAGTGCTATGCGCAACAACTTGAAGTAGGTAATATTTTAAATGAAAACGAAAATGTTTTAAACTATAATAATGAAGAATCATTACCGGGAAGTTGTCACATGGGGATAAATTATCCATATGATCCAGGATAGATTACTCTTATTTTATCCAAATGATCCTGAGTAGATCACTTTTAAATTGTAAATAAACTTTGACAGTGTGAATGTCACATCATGTTGTTAAAACTAACAAAATTTTCACATGTCAAAATTCTATTAGTTTAGGGGGTTTTATGCTGTATCCACACTGTGGAACACTAAACAAGTATCGTGTTTGAAATCATAAATAAAATTCACAAAGTTGTATGTATTTTAGAAAATAAACATGACAGTTTTACTTTAACGGATCATACAGAAGCAGGAGTATCTGTGGTTTTATTAATTGATTCAAGTTCACTTATTCTCATCGAGTAGGATGCAGAGAATGAAACTTGATATTGAATTAGAACAAAATATTAAAATAAACATAAAATGAAGTTATTTTAGTTTAACAAGGTTATTTCTAAATAGTATATAATAAAACATGAACTTATAGAGAATCACAATCTCATTTAAAATGATTTAGAATGAAATTGGAAAACAGAAAAGTAAATTTTATAAAATCTGACATGCATGTCAAAACTTAGGGCTGAAAATCATATTTTGTGTAGAAACACTGCAAATCTACACAAAATGAATTTTGAATGAAAGACTATTATCAGTATTTGCATTGCAGGGTGATTATTTTAGAAATAGTAAGTCCATATATTACAAAACACTGAATGACATTTTAAGTTTTCAGATATTTTCAAATATCATTGCAGAAAGGTGTTTTGTAAATGATATTTCACATCATGCAGAAAGAAAGGACTAATAGTATGATGTTAAATGTTTGTTGGCGTATCAATTCTTGTTTTAGTTTATTGTATCAGTATTCTGTCAGTATGTAAAACTGCAGTACGTTTTTAACTACTAGCATTTTGTGTTTATCATTGCTATTCATCTAAATGTATGAATTAGTATTTATTTGAGATTGGAATTGTTAATTGTAGTTATAAGTAGATTTTAAGAAAGTATATGTAATATGTCAATATATTTCGAGTAATTACAATTATTCACTTAATCCTGAAAAGTAGAATAAGAAACTTATCAGGAAAATCAAAGAATTAAAAACAGTATTCAATTAAGGTAAAGAACAAACAAAACTGAATAGTTTAAATTTTAAATTAAAATTAAATTTTGAAATATTAGATCAAAATAGAAAAAAACAATTGAAATATTGGAAATTAACCCATTGAAACGACTAAAAATAACAAATCAGTTGATCAGACACCGCTGAACAGCGAGCTGCGAGAAATATTCATCCTCGAATAATTAATAAATTGAAAAGAGAAGAAAAGTGGTGAATAATTTAAAGGTTAGAAAATTACAATCCAGATATATTGATATCAAGAATAAATTGTAAAAGTTGATTAAATATAAGACGTGAGTATACTTTGAAAGTATTACGAAGTAGATTATCCGGAAAGCAGATTTAGAAGAGGGAAGTATTTGTTAATCCAGTTAGCAAATTTATATGGTGAAGAAATTTCAAACGTCAAGCAAGTGATAGAAATACTTCAAGAAAATCTTGAAAATAAATTGGAGGTTAGAAACAAACGTCAATCCAGTAAAGAAGAAGAAGAAGAAGCCTTGAGAGGTTAAAAAGTCAGTCAAGTGACATAATATTTCAAGGATCATAATAACCAGTTAGAGGTTATAATATAACATTACTCGAGTCGAAAGAAAGACAAGGTAAAGCTTTACTATATCAGAAATCCATGGTACATATTTATTTTAAATAAGGCCATATTTATCATTTTAGTTAAGTTAGATTTTGTTATTTAAATTTGTTAATTACATTCCAAGTTCAAATTTGTTAATAAATTAATACTTTGTTCGTTCAATACTGAGTTTGATTTATTTAGATTGTTATCTTGATCGATGAGCATTTATTGAACCGACTTCGTTGGACCCTGAGTAAGAGTCATTCTATAGATTGTAGATGGTCATGCTAATGGTGTTCTATAGTCTATAATATTAACAGCTTTTAAGAAACTGTTTGGCGCTCAATAAAATCATTTCAATTTACTTTCAAAAAGTAATTTCGAACGTATAAAAAATAAAATAGATAATAGAAAATAGAACAATATATATATATATATATATATTCTATATTCTGAATCTATTTTATATTTTTATACGTTCGAATTTACTTCTTCAAAGTATATTGAAATGATTTTACTGGGCGCCAAACAGTTTCTTAAAAGCTGTTAATATTATAGACTATAGAACACCATTAGCATGACTATCTACAATCTATAGAATGACTCTTACTCAAGGTTCAACGAAGTCGGTTCAATAAATGATCATCGATCAAGATAACAATCTAAATAAATCAAATTCAATATTGAACGAACAAAGTATTAATTTATTAACAAATTTGAACTTGGAATGTAATTAACAAATTTAAATAACAAATTCTAACTTAACTAAAACTGAAATATGGCCTTTATTTAAAATAAATATGTACCATGGATTTGTGATATCGTAAAGCTTTACCTTGTCTAGGTTTCTTTCGACTCGAGTAATGTTAAATTATAACCTCTAACTGGTTATTATAATCCTTGAAATATTATGTCACTTGACTGACTTTTCAACCTCTCAAGGCTTCTTCTTCTTTACTGGATTGACGTTTGTTTATAACCTCCAATTTATTTTCAAGATTTCCTTGAAATATTTCTATCACTTGATTGACGTTTGAGTTCCTTCACCATATAAATTTGCTAACTGGATTAACAAATACTTCCCTCTTCTAAATCTGCTTTCCGGATAATGTACTTCGTAATACTTTTTAAGTTTACTCACTTTTTATATTTAATATACTTTTACAATTTTTTTTTGATATCAATATATCTGGATTGTAATATTCTAACCTTCAAATTATTCACCTCTTTTCTTTTATTATCAATTTATTAATTATTCTTGGATGAATGTTTTTCGCAGCTCGCTGTTCAGCGGTGTGTGATTGAACACGAACGTGACTTCGTACAAGTCTACCTCGATGACATCATTACATACAGTAACAGCCTAGAAGAACATCAGAGACATTTACATTTAGTCTTCGAAAGGATCCGCCTACACAATGTAAAAGTTTCACCGGAAAAATGTAACATCGCAACCAACGAATTGAACTATCTCGGACATCGAATATCCCAGGACAAGACACTACCCCAACAAAAACATGTACTGGCAATACGAAATTTTCAACCACCAAAAAATAAAAAACAACTCCAAAGCTTCCTGGGAACGTTTAATTGGATCAGAGAGTATATAGAAAACGCCGCTTCACTTATTCAACCACTTACCGAACTTCTCAGTAAAAACAAGAAATTTCACTGGACCAACGAACACGAGAGAGCTTTTGAAAAAATAAAGGACGAAGCTTCCAAGCCGCTCGAGCTACATCGCCCTGATTTTACGAAGAAATTTATCCTCCAAACAGACGGCTCCCTCACCGGCATATCGGGAGTTCTATATCAGCCAGGCGAAAACGGTTCGAAACAAATCGTTTCTTTTTCTAGCGCATGTCTCATCCCAGCTGAAAAGAAATACCATATCAACGAAATCGAATGCCTAGCCGTAGTCACATATATCAAAAAATACAAGATGTACCTAGAAAATGTAAGATTCACACTTAGAACCGATAACCGTGCCCTGGTCTGGTTAAATAAATATCAAGACGCCAAGACAAAATTAACACGATGGTCTCTTCTATTGCAAGAATACGACTTCGATATTGAACATTGCGTAGGAAAGGACAACGAATTACCCGATTTCCTGAGTAGAAATCCAGATATCCAAGAACCTCGGATGGAAATCGACGAGAAAAGAATGCTACCCCCTGCTTTAACTCCGGAAGGACTGGACATATTCACAAGGGCTGACTTATATGAAGAAGTGAAGCATACACAACTTCACAGTCCACGACATGCAACTATTGCGCAACTACCAAGGAAGAAGAAAGTTAGTCGTACCCAGGAGCATGATACCCCGTATTGGCTAGTTTTCATGATGAAGACATCGCCGCTCATCCAGGGAGAGATGAGACTATACGAGATCTAACAAGGACATACTTCTGGACTAACATGCACAAAGCCGTAGCAAAATATATACAAAACTGTCGAATCTGCAGAGAGGTGAAAGCCCGCCAACTACAACCCAAAGCACCGCATCAATCACACAAACCACGCTACGCATTTGAAGCCATAAGTATTGACGTCATGGGTCCCTACAAAGAGACTCCTCGCCATAATCGCTACATTTTCATAGTAGAAGACGTGTTTACGAAATGGGTGGAAGCTAAGGCATTCCCCGAACTAAACGCCCGCATTATAATCAATTACCTGGAAGAAGAAATCATTAAGAGGTATGGAACACCGAAGATAATCGTTTCGGATAACGGCGGACACTTTGGCAGCACCCTGTATAAACAATGGTGCGCCCGTAATGAAATCCAACGGAAGTTTACACCGATCTACCACCAGCGCTCCAACCCTACAGAGAGAAGGGTGCAGGAATTCAAGAAAGTCCTGAAAACGCTAACCTACAGGCGAACACAAAATAGCTGGGATAGATATATACCAAAGGTCTTATGCACCCTCCGAACACGATACAATGCCGCCACTCAAATGACACCAAGCAGGGCTTTTCTCGGATACGAATTACCCCAGCAGGGCGAATTAAATATACCAGCCTATCAAGAAGAACGGGACGAGCAAGAAGAACAAACCCCGGAAGAAAGAACAGAAGAAATAAGGGCAAACCAAGCAGAATATCAAGAGAGGTATTCTTCGCCAAATGATAAACCTGAGGTTACCTTCGAAGAAGGACAGGAAGTAATGGTAAAAGCCCTTCGAAAGAAACCGAATGTATTCTTACCCTCTTGGACAGGCCCACATCTAATAACCAAGAAAGTCTCCGACGAAGTATACGAGGTCCGACGCGGGAACAACACTTACCTGGTACACGTAGAAGATATCAGGCCCCCAGTCGCCGGAAACGAACCTCCTGAGCAGCTAGATACCGATGAAGAATCGGACCCCGATGATGACGACTTAAATGACGAAAATCCTGAAGATGATTTCCCAGACCGTCACGAAGGCCCTGAAGAACATCCCCCTGATGATGACGATAGAGACGATGAAATCCTACTATTTGCCTCAGCGCATCTACCTGCCTCAGCGCATCTACCTGCCTCAGCTCATCTACCTGCCTCAGCGCATCTACCTGCCTCAGCGCATCTACCTGCCTCAGCGCATCTATCTGCCTCAGCGCATCTACCTGCCTCAGCGTATTTGCCTGCCCCAGCGCACCAGGAAAAATTTGCCTCCCCCAGTGCACTATGAAAATTTGCCTGCCTTAGCTCATGAAGAAAGCTTGCCTGCCCCAGCAAATAAAGAGAAAGTAACCGTATCCACTCCGGCACCCGATGAACCAACCACCTCCACGAGGACAACGCAAACACATGGAGAGACGAACAGACCATATAAATCAAAGCGACGACGAGCAAGACTGGTCATCATGGACCCCTAGAAATTGTATCCTTCTTTTTAGAATTACGTTTATTTTCATTGTTGTACATATCTAAAGTTTTAGCATTGTATAAATTTTAGTTCTTATTATTCATAAAACACGTTGTAAATATCTTAAGTTAGATAGAATTGTATGCTTTAGGTTTTCAAACACTCAATCGTAGAAATTTGCCTTAGCAAACGGGGGGAATGTCAAAGTACCTTTCTTAAATCAGGTAATTTGTATTTTCAAAATTAAGAATTAACGCCCTTCTGTCGCTCTGTAAAGCCCGCGAACTAGAAAAAACACATTTACATTATTAGAATAATTCGAAAAGCAAGCCTTCGCTGCTGGAAAATATACACGAGCCACTCTCCCCTACCGATCGAATTTTCGGGAACGGCGAATAAACTGGAATGTCTATAATGACTAGAACGCCTGGAGTCTTCGATTTTCGAACACTTCCAGAAGCTTTGATTTATCTTATATAAACCGAGACGCGCTCAACGCATTCAGTCGGGCAAATCGAATTCAGTCGAGTCGAGCCAGTAAGTCAGTCAGTTCGGGATCCAGCCACGCGACAAAACAACAACTACCAAAGGCAAATTTCTACTCTAAAGTGTTAATATTCAACATAATTAATTACATCAAACCTATTTAGTGATAAACAAATGTATTGTTAGAACGTGAATAGTAATATATCGTTATTTTGACTCCAGAAAATTTGACTTTTAATCATTCGTGTAAAATCGATACAGGGTGTTACTTTTTCGCCGAGCCAAGTAAAATAAATTCATTCAAAATTAAATAGTGCAGTGTTCTTGTGCGCGAATCTGACAAAAACGAAAGTCACGTTCGTGTTCATGGCGCCCGTACAACGTGGGGCTTAGAGAAGTGGCCGAGAAGAAAAGAACAAAGAAAGAAGAGGAGAGTAGTGTGACTTACTCGAGGGGCTCTGAACTGAGTAGGGGTTTCAAAGGTAAGGCAAAAACGCTACGTGAAGACCCATCGAAGGGCCAGAACTTCTCAAGTCCAATTTTCACAATAAAAAGAATATGGAATCTTACGAAAACGTTATGAAAACGCTAGGAGAGGCAGCGGCACGACAAGGAATAGAAATGCCACACCTAGAAGGACAACCATCTTCCTCAGGGAGGGAAGAGGACCCCGTACCACATATATACCCGAATACTGCACAACCAGGTGAGTCGATTTTACATACATCAACCCCACAACGAGGGGAGCAAACAAATGTAAATATCGAACTAAATCAAATCTTCGTGGGAATGGCGGAGGCAATTAAGCAGGCTATTCAAAACGCTACTACAAGTCATGAAGGGGGCAAAATGGAAATGGTTATGCAAACCAAAAGAAACTCCCCCATGCACACTTTCCAAGGGCTGGATCACGAAAGTGCAAATATGTTTATATTTAATATGGAAGAACATTTTCGAAAACATAATATTACCGACCAAACGGAAAAATTAATAATGATTACGTCACAATTAAAAGGCCATGCAAAGGAATGGTATGAGCCATATAAAAATTTAATATACGATTACGAAACGTTCAAATTGAGGCTGAGGCAGACCTTCGACACCATAGCCAAAAGGGCTCAGGCAGAACACATTTTGCATACAAAAATGCAAGGATTTAATGAAAAAGTTACATTATTCATCTCTAAAAAAATAGGTTTATTTAACAGAGTAGACCCAACCAGACTACCTAAAGAGAAGGCGCACTGCATCTATAGACAACTACGCCCTGAAATAAGGGCACAAATTCGATTGCGTGATTTCGATACCCCCGAAGAGTTACTAACTGTATCAGCAGAGGTAGAAGAATATCATCTTCCGAGAAATACCAATAACGACAATTGGAGAAATCGTCCAAACAACAGTAATAATAATAATAGTAACCGTGAAGAGGCACCGAGACAGGCAACCAATACGACGACCAGAAATACGAACCAGACAGCATCATCAGGGGAAAATACTCAAGAAAACCGACCACCGACAACATGCCGATTTTGCGGAGAATGGCACTGGCAAAGAAATTGCCCACAGAATCCGTATACTACAGGGCAAAACCAACAAGTCAATAGGCACCAGGAAAACTCCCAAGGGGGCGGCGCCCGTCCCAGATCCAACAACTAAATAACGATTCCTCGCCGTCCGGCCCAAACAATATAACAAACCCGGCGACTACACCAAATTTCGACAATGTCTTAAATATCTCTACAATTTTTCAAGAAAAGCTGATAAATAACATGGCTACTCAGACTGATTCTGAGAACATTATGAACATTTCCACTATCCTAGAAAAAACAACGCTAAAAGACGTGGCGACGCAGACCGAAACTACCCCGTTATTATCAATGCAAAACTTACGAAAATCAAGGCAATTACCACATATTAAGATCCTCGCAAACGGACAGGAAATAAACGTTGTCATTGACACAGGTGCGGAAAGCAACATAGTCAGGGCAGGACTCGTCGACACCGAGCCTCAAATCAAAGACAGAAAATTGTTTGCGATGGCCTGCGGAGGCCAAACAACAGAATCCTTGGGAAATATCATCCTAGATCTAGACATACAAGGTAACAAAACTCAGGGCGACTTTGAGGTAATTAAAAATTTAAATAAGGAACTTATTCTTGGTACGCCATTCCTGGAGGACGAGGGTGTCCATCTAGACTATGAAAGGAAGTGCATGTATATGGGAAAAACGTCAAGGAAAACTGTATACTGGAACCAAGAAACAAGGTATACCCCCGAATTTCGACAACTCCACGAAAAAATTCGTATTCCACCGGAGGCTGAACAATTACTTAAACCCGTATTTATGGAATTCTCCGACATATTCAGCGAACGACCTACTAAAGGAATTACAACCACGACTACGAAACACGTCATTACTCTATCCACCCCAACCATAATCAACCAGCGATGTTATCCAATGACACCTCATAAAAAGAAGATTTTCTACGAACAAATAGACGAAATGCTAAAAGCTGGTGTAATAGAACCCAGCAACTCACCTTACAGTTCACCTCCAGTCATAATCGAAGCATCTGGTAAAAAACCTCGTTTCTGCGTGGATTATCGGAAGCTTAATGCGATAACCAAGGACCAATCATCCACCCTACCGAAAATACATGAAACTATCAAAACCCTAGGGAAAGCCAAGGTATTCACGTTGCTAGACTTAACATCGGGATATTGGCAAATTCCCATGGACCCGGAATCAAAGAAATACACAGCTTTTACCACCCCAGACGGAGCATCCTATCAATTTACAGTCATGTCATTCGGCTTAAAGACAGCTCCATCCACATTTCAGAACTTCATGGTTCGTGATGTACTAGCAGGATACATACATTGTTTGTTCTTTACATTAATTGAATACTGTTTTTAGTTCTTTAATTTTCCTGATGAATTTCTTATTCTACTTTTCAGGATTAAGTGAATAATTGTAATTACTCGAAATATATTGGCATATTACATGTCCTCTTTAAAATATACTTATAACTACAACTAACATTTCCAAACTCAAATAAATACTATTTCATACATTTAGATGAATATCAATGATAAACACAAAATGCTAGTAGCTAAAAACATACTGCAGTTTTTCATACTGACAGAATACTGATATAATAAACTGAAACAAGAAATTGATACGCCAACAAACATTTAACATCATACTATTAGTCCTTTCTTTCTGCATGATGTGAAATATCATTTACAAAACACCTTTCTGCAATGATATTTGAAAATATCTGAAAATTTAAAATGTCACTCAATGTTTTGTAATGTATGGACTTACTATTTCTGAATTTATCACGCTGCAATGCAACTACTGGTAATAGTCTTTCATTCAATATTCATTTTGTGTAGATTTACAGTGTTTCTACACAATTTAAAATTTTCAGCCCTAAGTTTTGACATGAATGTCAGATTTTATACATTTTACTTTATTGTTTTCCGAATTCATTCTAAATCATTTTATATGAGACTGTGAGTCTCTGCAAGTTCATGTTTTATCATATACTATTTAGAATAACCTTGTTAAACTAAATTAACTTCATTTTATATTTATTTAAATATTTTGTTCTAATTCAATATCAAGTTTCATTCTCTGCATCTTATTCGCTGAGAACAAATGAACTTGAATCAATTAAATAAACCACAGATACTCCTGCTTCTGTATGGTCCGTTAAAGTAAAACTGTTATGATTATTTCCTAAAATACATACAAATTTTTGAATTTTATTTATGATTTCAAACACGATACTTAGGTAGTGTTCCACAGTGTGGATACACAGCATAAAACCCCCTAAACTAATAGAATTTTGACATGTGAAAATTTTGTTAGTTTTAACAACATGATGTGACATTCACACTGTCAAAGTTTATTTACAATTTAAAAGTGATCTACTCAGGATCATTTGGATAACTTAAGAGTAATCTATCCTGGATCACATGGATAATTTATCCCCATGTGACAACTTCCCGGTAATGATTCTTCCTTATTATAGTTTAAAACATTTTCGTTTTCATTTCAAATATTACCTACTTCAAGTTGTTGCGCATAGCTCTTTGCTATTGTAGGTTCATAATCTATTGAATTTTTATATTTTTGAGACAAATTTTTAAAAATTTTATCATATTTGAAGTAACGACTTATCAGAAAGGTTTCAGGCTTCTTATCATTATTTATTTGAACACATGTGGTTCCCACTATATGCTCACCGCAAAATTCATTATCATTATTGGACTCTATGCCATTTGATACATTAATTTTTTCGGCATCATTGCCATTCAATTCATTAACTATTTCGGCACCTTTGCCATTCAATTCATTAACTATTTCGGCACGTTTGCCATTTAATTCATTAACACTACAGAAAGGTATTCTTTCACCTTCTACTTTTAGGATTCTTTCTCCTAACATAATAATTGCCTTTATCTCTGATAAGATGTCTTTTCCCAATATAACGTCAAAATTCATTTGTTCTACAATAACAAAATCACCATTAAAGATTTGATTTCCAATCTTGAAAGTAGTACTTAATACCTTGTTACACTCGGCGAATTTTTTCCCACTTGCATTTATTAAATTAATTCTTGTTATTTTTATGAAATTACTTTTACCCTTATTCAGATGATTTTTAAATATCGTTTCACTAATTAAACTTATCTCCGAAGCAGTATCGAGTAACGAATTTAACTTTATATTATCTATTTCGATTTTTATTATGGGTAATTTTATATTTTTTGTTCCAATAAATTCGCCTATGTTTTTACTATTGGTATATAAATTTAAAACAACTTTATCTAAAAATCCTGATTTCTATTATCATTTATTTGTGCTGTTGTTTCTATTTTATTTATATTAGAGTGTGTATTTTCATTTACTCTATTTCCCCTTTGAATGTTAGTATTAGCCACTTGTGCATATGACTCATTCTTTTTAACATAACCCCCTCTCTCTCTGCAATCATTATCATCATGACATTTCTCAAAACCCTGCTTTTCATTCCTATAATTGTCATATTTATATTGACCATAACCTCCTCGTTCCTTTCTATCATTGTCATATTGACGTTTCTCATAACCCTGCTTTTCATTCCTATCATTGCAATATTGACGTTTCTCATAACCCCCTCGTTCCTTTCTGTCATTGTCATATTGACGACCATAACCCTGCTTTTCCTTCTTATCATATTGACCATAACCTTGTCTTTCTCTTCTATCATTCTCATTCCTATTCTGATCATAACCCCACTTGTTATAATACCTACTATTATTTTCCCTATTCTGACTAGACTTCCTATCAAAACTCTGATGATAATCATCTAATTCTCTTAAATAATCAATTAAATCATCTAACTTTGCAATTCTTTGCGTAATAATGACATTCTGGATATCCCCTGAAAAATGCCTAGCTAAATATCTGACCATTTCACTTTCTGTGAATTTTGGTTCTAGATGTCTAATATTATATACTTTTCTAAGTACATAGTTTTCCCTAGAAATACCTTTATTTTCTACATAATTACCATTAAATAGGTCTTGTCTTATTTTTAACTGAGTGTAATCACTCCAATACTGTTTTAAGACTAGAGCTTCAAATTCCTCTATAGTCTCAAACCTGTCCATTATAACTGAGTACCAGATTTCCGCTTCTCCCTTTAATATGTCTTGTATGTTTGCTTTTAGGTTTGCATTTACGTGTTGTGTTTCCATGTGTTGTTTCAAACGTGAAATGAAAATTTTAGGGTGTATGCGGTTATCTCCGTAAAAATAAAATGGTGTTTTGTTGCATGTGTATGAATGCGTGGGTAATTGTGTTAATTATGTACGTGTTGTATCCTTCAACAACTTCGTGTTCTGTTCTATCTTGCTATCCTGTTCTTTTATTTTGCTATCATATTTATCCTCCTGTTTCTTCATTCTACTATCTACTGCAGTCATTCCATCTTCAAACATAGTTACTACTTCCTCTCTTATTTCCTTTGCTGCCTCATTTACTTTAACACTTATTTCTTCATTGATTGAATCCCATTCTCTCCCATTTACTCTCTAAATTTTCAATTTTATTTCTTACTTCTGTATTGCTTTCTTCCAGCTTTTGCATACTTTGACCCATTTGTACATTTATGTTGCCAATTTGTGTATTTATGTTGCCAATGTTTTCTTCAAGTCGCTGGTTATTTTTGTCCATATTTTCTTCAAGTCGCTGGTTATTTTTGTCCATGTTTTCTTCAAGAGTTTGGTTATTCTTATCCATTTTTGTATTTATGTTGCTAATGTTTTCTTCAAAAGTTTGGTTATTCTTATCCATTTTTGTATTTATTCCACCCATCATTTCCATGAGTTTCTGGAACATGTTTGTGTCTGGTTGTGTGTTTGTGTCACCAACTTGTGTTTGTGCAACTGTGGATGTACCCTGTGTAGTTTCCTCTGGATTCATGGTTGTTGTCTTACCTGACTTTAACCTCATATAAATTATATTTGTTTTTAATTTGACAATGCCTTGTTGTCAAAACTATCAAAATAAGTTATTTGTTCTATTATCTTTCAAATGTATGCTTGAAATGATAAACCATTCTCAAGTTGTATTTATTTCTATATTCTGAACCTATTTTATATTTTTATACGTTCGAATTTACTTCCTGAAAGTATATTGAAATGATTTTACTGGGCGCCAAACAGTTTCTTAAAAGCTGTTAATATTATAGACTATAGAACACCATTAGCATGACTATCTGCAATCTATAGAATGACTCTTACTCAAGGTTCAACGAAGTCGGTTCAATAAATGCTCATCGATCAAGATAACAATCTAAATAAATCAAACTCAATATTGAACGAACAAAGTATTAATTTATTAACAAATTTGAACTTGGAATGTAATTAACAAATTTAAATAACAAATTCTAACTTAACTAAAACTGATAAATATGGCCTTTATTTAAAATAAATATGTATCATGGATTTATGATATTGTAAAGCTTTAACTTGTCTAGGTTTCTTTCGACTCGAGTAATGTTAAATTATAACCTCTAACTGGTTATTATAATCCTTGAAATATTATGTCACTTGACTGACTTTTTAACCTCTCAAGGCTTCTTCTTCTTCTTCTTTACTGGATTTCAATTGCTTCGCGGATCGTTCGTGTTTTTAGGGAATATATAGGTGCTATTGTTTTTGTGTTGTCAAAGTCTATGTTATGTCCAGCCTGGAGACGGTGTTGGGCTAAGGATGAGGTAGGATCAGTTTTTCTCACCGCTAAGCGATGTTCGTATACCCTGTTGTTAATGCGTCTGTTTGTTTGTCCAATGTAAGTTTGGGGACAGTCGGAGCAAGGTATTTCGTAAACGCCATGGGAGTCATTAGGGACTTGGTCTTTTGGGGGCTTGATAAGGTTGGAAATAGTCTGCTGTGTTGTGAATATTGTTTTTATATTGTTTGCTTTTAGGACTTTGGAGATTCGGTCTGTGACACCTTTGATGTAAGGTAGGGAGACTTTGTGTTGTGCAGGTAGGGATGTGTCCGGATGTTGTGTTTGGGATGGGTTCTGTGCTTTATTTATGGTCCGTCTTATATGGTTTCTGTCGTAGCCGTTTTGTAGGAGTGCGTGTTCTAATGTGTGCAATTCAGTTTGTCTGTTTTGGCTGTCAGTTAGTCTGAGGGATCTTGTTATGAGGGTGTTGACGACCGAATTTATTTGTGAGGGATGGTGATGGGAGTTTGCATTTAAGTAACGGTTTGTGTGGGTTGGTTTTCGGTAAACAGAGTAAGAAAATTGGTTTGTGTTATTTTTGGTGATAAGGACATCTAGGAATGGCAGAGATGAATTATTCTCCACTTCCATGGTGAACTGTATCTTGGGATGGATGTTGTTTAAATGGGATAAGAATGTATTTAGGGAATCCCTACCGTGCGGCCAGATGATGAAGGTGTCATCAACGTATCTTAACCAGCACGTAGGTTTCAGGTTAGAAGTACTGAGGGCTTGAGTTTCGAAGTGGTCCATGAAGATATTGGCCATGACGGGGGATAGAGGTGATCCCATAGGTGCTCCACTTATTTGTTTATAAAATTTATTTTGGAAAAGAAAATAGGTGTTTGACAAGCAATGTTCTAGGAGGGATAGGGTACTGGGAGAAATGTCGTGTTTGGTTTTGAGGGTGTTTAGGGCTTCAGAGAGTGGGATATTCTTGAATAATGATACAATGCCGAAACTGACTAGTATATCATTCTGCGAAATAGGATATTGTTGCCGGTCAACAAAATGAGCGGAGTTTTTGACATAGGATGACGCCCTTTCGGCGATAGGTTGAAGGGCGCTGGCTAAGTGTTCAGCTAGTTTGTGGGTTGGGGAACGAAAGGCACTAACAATGGGTCTTAAAGGAATGTTTGGTTTATGAACTTTAGGAAGCCCGTAGATTCTAGGAATTTGAGAAGACTTTTCTCGTGGAATTAGGAATTTACCGATATTTGGGTGGAGGTCAGATAGTTGTTGATGATTGTCTTGGTTTTCTTTTCCAGATAGGTAGTAGGGTCGTGTTGAATTGGTCTGTAATCAATGCTTGTTACTAGGACGTTCATTTTTCGTAGGTAGTCAGATGTATTGAGGATGACAGTGGCGTTACCTTTGTCTGCTGGTAGGATAGTCGGTTCGTCATTGTTATATAAGTCTTTTAGGGCTCGTCTTTCTCGTAAGGGTAGGTTGGATTTGGGAGGTTTAGCTGTTCGAAAACAAAAGGGACGACAGTCTTCGACTTCCAACTGCTTGGAAATCACTAATAACTCCACTAACTATACAACCCTTACCAAGACCACACAGCGACCCTCCTACCATGCGTAACCGTCTTGCACCAGTGCTCGCCACACCCACCAATCCTACTATAAATACCTCACCCCAACCCACAACTCGTCGGTTCTCTCTAAGAACTGAGATTGAGATCTTAGAGACGAACCACGGTTCGACCCTAGGAGTGGGCAGATTGAGGCCCCGGACTCGAACCATTCCTTACACTTCCTAGACCAGACCTCCCATATCCCATACATTATCGATTCTTCTTCCCGCCCTTTCTCTTGAAAATGGCTCCAAAGTGGGAGACGAAACGTCGATACTCCAATAATCTCAGACGCGGTTCAACCCGTGAACCTAGTATTTTTCATACAGACATTTTAGTCGTGTAATAAGGCCTCCACCACTCTAACCAAAACTTTGGTTAAGATACGTCGACGACACATTCGTAATATGGACTCATGGAAGAGAACATCTAAATAGTTTCCTAGTCCACCTGAACAACATTCACGACAAAATCAAATTCACGATGGAGGTAGAAGCAGAAGGCCAGCTCCCATTCCTAGACGTATTAGTGAAGAAGAAACAAGACGGAACACTAGGTCACACAGTATACAGAAAACCCACTCATACAGACAGATATCTAAATGCAGCATCACATCACCATCCAGCGCAACTGAATTCAGTAGTGAAGACCTCAGGTGACACGCTCCCAAAGGCTAGCAGACGGCGACCATATCAACGAAGAGATGTCATCACTTCAGAAAGCACTTATGAGAAATGGATTTTCAAGGTATACAATACAGAAGTCGCAAGAACCATCCAAACCACGAACCCAGGAAGAATCCCAGAAACTAGTGGCAAAAGCATATCTACCTTACGTAAAAGGGACAACGGACAAAATCAGCAAACTTCTACGTAGACACAACATAGGGACAATATTCAAAACAGACCGAAAGATCAGCGCAGTTCTCCGTAACCCGAAATCAAAAATTGCCCTAGAAAACCAAGGAGTGTATGAAATTCCGTGCCAAGATTGCAATAAAACATACATAGGACAGACCAACAGACGTATAAGTGTAAGAAGAGAAGAACATAGGACTGCAGTGCAAAAAGAGGAGAAAACGTCGTCCCTAGCACAGCACGCAAAAACTACTGGACACAAAATAGACTTCGGCAACACCAGGACAGTAGCCAACATCGAGCATTGGAGATCAAGAATTACCAGGGAGGCAATTGAAATTGAAAAGAGACCGCAAAATCTTAACAAGAGAGACGACACCCAGAGATTACCCACAGCATGGAAGCCCGCACTGTCAGGAAGATATATAACGGAAAACACACGACGACCCGTGGTAAACGAACCGATCGCAACGAGGCACCGTCGAATATCGACAATTCACGAGGAGACATCACAGCCGGCCACAAGGGGACCCATCACGAGGAGCCGGAGCCAAGCACTGACTAACCTAAGTGAAGCACGACTAGCGCTAGCGACGACTGGATACGAGGATACACGACCTTCAACGAGAAGTCACGTGAAACGTGACGTTTCAGTGAGGCCTCGTGTCGGGTTAGCTCAGGCGCCCGCTACGCCTTCAACAGAGAGAAGAGGGCCAGTAACACGCAGCCAAGTGCGCAGGTGCGCCCCACCCCACAACGTATATAAGGAGCCGCACAACAGAGAGAACGTCAGCCACGAAGATGGCAAGTCCAGTAGAGAAATGAAAAAGATTAAACTACGGTAAGCGCGAAGAGGCGGACACCGTCAGGTATCCTCATCGAGGGGCCAATACTGAAGTAGAGAACGTCAGTTCAGGTCGAGCAACGAGGAGCAGCAGTAGCAGCAGCAGCAGCAGCAGCAGCAACAGCAGCAGCAGCAGCAGCAGCAGCAACAGCCAGAACCTGAAGATGGCAGATGAGATTCCGCCGAAACGTCGTTCAGACAACTATGGTTCCAACAGGAGCCTACCAACTACACGGGAAAACACCCGGAGGCACCTCAGCACTTCATTTAATACCCGTGAAAACCTAAGAAACAACACATATATATATATAGATATATATATATATATATATATATATATATATATATATATATATATATATATATATATATATATATATATTGTTCTATTTTCTGCTATCCATTTTATTTTTTATACGTTCGAAATTACTTTTTGAAAGTAATTTGAAATGATTTTACTGGGCGCCAAACAGTTTCTTAAAAGCTGTTAATATTATAGACTATAGAACACCATTAGCATTACTATCTACAATCTATAGAATGACTCTTACTCAAGGTCCAACGAAGTCGGTTCAATAAATGCTCATCGATCAAGATAACAATCTAAATAAATCAAACTCAATATTGAACGAACAAAGTATTAATTTATTAACAAATTTGAACTTGGAATGTAATTAACAAATTTAAATAACAAAATCTAACTTAACTAAAATGATAAATATGGCCTTTATTTAAAATAAATATGTACCATGGATTTCTGATATTATAAAGATTTACCTTGTCTTTCTTTCGACTCGAGTAATGTTAAATTATTACCTCTAACTGGTTATTATAATCCCTGAAATATTATGTCACTTGACTTACTTTTTAACCTCTCAAGGCTTCTTCTTCTTCTTTACTGGATTGACGTTTGTTTCTAACCTCCAATTTATTTTCAAGATTTCCTTGAAGTATTTCTATCACTTGATTGACGTTTGAAATTTCTTCACCATATAAATTTGCTAACTGAATTAACAAATACTTCCCTCTTCTAAATCTGATTTCCGGATAATCTGCTTCGTAATACTTTTTAAGTTTACTCACTTTTATATTTAATATACTTTTACAAATTTTTCTTGATATCAATATATCTGGATTGTAATATCCTAACCTTCAACTTATTCACCACTTTTCTTTTATTTTCAATTTATTAATTATTCGTGGATGAATATTTTTCGCAGCTCGCTGTTCAGCGGTGTATGATCAACTGATTTGTTATTTTTAGTCGTTTCATTGGGTTAATTTACAATATTTCAATTGTTTTTTTCTATTTTGATCTAATATTTCAAAATTTAATTTTAATTTAAAATTTAAACTATTTAGTTTTGTTTGTTCTTTACCTTAATTGAATACTGTTTTTAATTCTTTATTTTTCCTGATAAGTTTCTTATTCTACTTTTCAGGATTAAGTGAATAATTGTAATTACTCGAAATATATTGACATATTACATATACTTTCTTAAAATCTACTTATAACTACAATTAACAATTCCAATCTCAAATAAATACTAATTCATACATTTAGATGAATAGCAATGATAAACACAAAATGCTAGTAGTTAAAAACGTACTGCAGTTTTCATACTGACATAATACTGGTATTATAAACTAAAACAAGAAATTGATACACCAACAAACATTTAACATCATACTATTAGTCCTTTCTTTCTGCATGATGTGAAATATCATTTACAAAACGTCTTTCTGCAATGATATTTGAAAATATCTGAAAACTTAAAATGTCATTCAGTGTTTTGCAATATATGGACTTACTATTTCTGAATTACTCACGCTGCAATGCAACTACTGGTAATAGTCTTTCATTCAATATTCATTTTGTGTAGATTTACAGTGTTTCTACACAATTTAAAATTTTCAGCCCTAAGTTTTGACATGAATGTCAGATTTTATAAAATTTACTTTATTGTTTTTCAAATTCATTCTAAATCATTTTAAATTAGACTGTGTCTCTGCAAGTTCATGTTTTATCATATGCTATTTAGAATAACCTTGTTAAAACTAAAATAACTTCATTTTATGTTTATTTAAATATTTTGTTCGTATTCAATATCAAGTTTCATTCTCTGCATCCTACTCGCTGAGAATAAGTGATCTTGAATCAATTAAATAAACCACAGATATTCCTGCTTCTGTATGATTCGTTAAAATAAAACTGTTATGGTTATTTTCTAAAATACATACAAATTTGTGAATTTTATTTATGATTTCAAACTCTATACTTAGGTAGTGTTCCACAGTGTGGATACACAGCATAAAACCCCCTAAACTAATAGAATTTTGACATGTGAAAATTTTGTTAGTTTTAACAACATGATGTGACATTCACACTGTCAAAGTTTATTTACAATTTAAAAGTGATCTACTCAGGATCATTTGGATAACTCAAGAGTAATCTATTCTGGGTCATATGGATAATTTATCCCCATGTGACAACTTCCCGGTAATGATTCCTCATTATATTTTAAAACATTTTCGTTTTCATTTAAAATATTACCTACTTCAAGTTGTTGCGCATAGCCCTTTGCTATTGTAGGTTCATAATCTATTGAATTTTTGTATTTTTGAGACAAATTTTTAAAAATTTTATCATATTTGGAGTAACGACTTATCAGAAACGTTTCAGGCTTCTTATCATTATTTATTTGAACACATGTGACTCCCACTATATGCTCAACGCAAAATTCATTATCATTATTGGACTCTATGCCATTTGATACATTAATTATTTCGGCATCATTGCCATTCAATTCATTAACTATTTCGGCACATTTGCCATTTATTTCATTTACACTACAGAAAGGTATTCTTTCACCTTCTATTTTTAGGATTCTTTCTCCTAATACAATATTTGCCTTTTTTTTTATAAGAATCCGTCTCCCAATATAACATCATTTTCTATATATTCGCCTATTTTTTTACAATTATTACCTACATTTAAAACAACTTTATCTAAAAATCCTGATTTCTATTTCTATCATTTACTTGTGCTGTTTCTATTTTATTCATATTAGAATGCGTATTTTCATCTACTCTATTTCCCCTTTGAATGTTAGTATTAGCCACTTGTGCGTATGATTCATTATTTTTGACATAACCCCCTCTCTCTCTGCAATCATTATCATAATGACGTTTCTCAAAACCCTGCTTTTCATTTCTATAATTGTCATATTTATATTGACCATAACCTCCTCGTTCCTTTCTATCATTGTCATATTGACGTTTCTCATAACCCTGCTTTTCATACCTATCATTGTCATATTGACGTTTCTCATAACCCCCTCGTTCCTTTCTATCATTGTCATATTGACGTTTCTCATAACTCTGCTTTTCATACCTATCATTGTCATATTGACGTTTCTCATAACCCCCTCGTTCCTTTCTATCATTGTCATATTGACGATGACCATAACCTTGTCTTTCTCTTCTATCACTTTCATTCTTATTCTGATCATAACCCCACTTGTTACAATATCTACTATTATGTTCCCTATTCTGACTAGCCTTCCTATCAAAACTCTGATGATAATCATCTAATTCTCTTAAATAATCAATTAAATCATCTAAGTTTGCAATTCTTTGCGTAATAATAACATTCTGGATATCCCCTGAAAAATGCCTAGCTAAATATCTAACCATTTCACTTTCTGTGAATTTTGGTTCTAGATGTCTAATATTATATACTTTTCTAAGTACATAATTTTCCCTAGAAATACCGTTATTTTCTCCATAATTACCATTAAATAGGTCTTGTCTTATTTTTAACTGGGTGTAATCACTCCAATACTGTTTTAACACTAGAGCTTCAAATTCCTCTATAGTCTCAAACCTGTCCATTATAACTGAGTACCAGATTTCCGCTTCTCCCTTTAACATGTCTTGTATGTTTGCTTTTAGGTTTGCATTTACGTGTTGTGTTTCCATGTGTTGTTTCAAACGTGAAATAAAAATTTTAGGGTGTATACGGTTATCTCCGTAAAAATAAAATGGTGTTTTGTTGCATGTGTATGAATGTGTGGGTAATTGTGTTAATTGTGTACGTGTGGTATCCTTCAACAACTTCGTGTTCTGTTCTATCTTGCTATCCTGTTCTTTTATTTTGCTATCGTATTTATCCTCCTGTTTCTTCATTCTGCTATCTACTGCAGTCATTCCATCTTCAAACATAGTTACTACTTCCTCTCTTATTTCTTTTGCTGCCTCATTTACCTTAATACGTATTTCTTCGTTAACTGACTCTCCCATTCGCTCCCATTTACTCTCTAGATTTTCAATCTTATTTCTTATTTCTATATTGCTTTCTTCCATTTTCTGTATATTATCATCTATTTTTTTACCCATGTTTTCTTCTAGCTTTTGCATACTTTGACCCATTTGTACATTTATGTTGCCAATTTGTGTATTTATGTTACCAATGTTTTCTTCAAGTCTCTGGTTATTTTGTATCATGTTTTCTTCAAGTCTCTGGTTATTTTGATTCATGTCTTCTTTTAAAGTTTTGTTATTTTGATTCATCTGTACCTTCATTCCACCCATCATTTCCATGAGTTTCTGGAACATGTTTGTGTCTGGTTGTGTGTTTGTGTCACCAACTTGTGTTTGTGGAACTGTGGATGTACCCTGTGTAGTTTCCTCTTGATTCATTGTTGTCTTACCTGACTTAAACCTCATATAAATTATATTTGTTTTTAATTTGACAATGCCTTGTTGTCAAAACTATCAAAATAAGTTATTTGTTCTATTATCTTTCAAATGTATGCTTGAAATGATAAACTATTCTCAAGTTGTATTTATTCAATCGCTTTCCTGATCGCTCCACGTTAACAAGCCATAAATGTTCTATTTTCTGCTATCTATTTTATTTTTTATACGTTCGAAATTACTTTTTGAAAGTAATTTGAAATGATTTTATTGGGCGCCAAACAGTTTCTTAAAAGCTGTTAATATTATAGACTATAGAACACCATTAGCATGACTATCTACAATCTATAGAATGACTCTTACTCAAGGTCCAACGAAGTCGGTTCAATAAATGCTCATCGATCAAGATAACAATCTAAATAAATCAAACTCAATATTGAACGAACAAAGTATTAATTTATTAACAAATTTGAACTTGGAATGTAATTAACAAATTTAAATAACAAAATCTAACTTAACTAAAATGATAAATATGGCCTTTATTTAAAATAAATATGTACCATGGATTTCTGATATTATAAAGCTTTACCTTGTCTTTCTTTCGACTCGAGTAATGTTAAATTATTACCTCTAACTGGTTATTATAATCCTTGAAATATTATGTCACTTGACTGACTTTTTAACCTCTCAAGGCTTCTTCTTCTTCTTCTTTACTGGATTGACGTTTGTTTCTAACCTCCAATTTATTTTCAAGATTTCCTTGAAGTATTTCTATCACTTGATTGACGTTTGAAATTTCTTCACCATATAAATTTGCTAACTGAATTAACAAATACTTCCCTCTTCTAAATCTGATTTCCGGATAATCTGCTTCGTAATACTTTTTAAGTTTACTCACTTTTATATTTAATATACTTTTACAAATTTTTCTTGATATCAATATATCTGGATTGTAATATCCTAACCTTCAACTTATTCACCACTTTTCTTTTATTTTCAATTTATTAATTATTCGTGGATGCATATTTTTCGCAGCTCGCTGTTCAGCGGTGTATGATCAACTGATTTGTTATTTTTAGTCGTTTCATTGGGTTAATTTCCAATATTTCAATTGTTTTTTTCTATTTTGATCTAATATTTCAAAATTTAATTTTAATTTAAAATTTAAACTATTCAGTTTTGTTTGTTCTTTACCTTAATTGAATACTGTTTTTAATTCTTTATTTTTCCGGATAAGTTTCTTATTCTACTTTTCAGGATTAAGTGAATAATTGTAATTACTCGAAATATATTGACATATTACATATACTTTCTTAAAATCTACTTATAACTACAATTAACAATTCCAATCTCAAATAAATACTAATTCATACATTTAGATGAATAGCAATGATAAACACAAAATGCTAGTAGTTAAAAACGTACTGCAGTTTTCATACTGACATAATACTGATATTATAAACTAAAACAAGAAATTGATACACCAACAAACATTTAACATCATACTATTAGTCCTTTCTTTCTGCATGATGTGAAATATCATTTACAAAACATCTTTCTGCAATGATATTTGAAAATATCTGAAAACTTAAAATGTCATTCAGTGTTTTGCAATATATGGACTTACTATTTCTGAATTACTCACGCTGCAATGCAACTACTGGTAATAGTCTTTCATTCAATATTCATTTTGTGTAGATTTACAGTGTTTCTACACAATTTAAAATTTTCAGCCCTAAGTTTTGACATGAATGTCAGATTTTATAAAATTTACTTTATTGTTTTTCAAATTCATTCTAAATCATTTTAAATTAGACTGTGTCTCTGCAAGTTCATGTTTTATCATATGCTATTTAGAATAACCTTGTTAAAACTAAAATAACTTCATTTTATGTTTATTTAAATATTTTGTTCGTATTCAATATCAAGTTTCATTCTCTGCATCCTACTCGCTGAGAATAAGTGAACTTGAATCAATTAAATAAACAACAGATATTCCTGCTTCTGTATGATTCGTTAAAGTAAAACTGTTATGGTTATTTTCTAAAATACATACAAATTTGTGAATTTTATTTATGATTTCAATATATATATATATATATATATATATATATATATATATATATATATATATATATATATTGCATTCTTTCGATAACCCGACTTCTGGTTATGCTAGCAAATCAAAATCCTAAAATAAATTTTTTTTTTAGAAAATAAAAAAGAAAAAAAATTTGAAATTTTTTTTATAAAATCGATGGAAAAAATGTTTCTTGCTCAAATTTAAAATTTTCACGTTTCACGACATTCTAAACATATTAAAAAAAAAATTTTGGACACAATTATTTTTCCCAATACATGGACATTTTTTTCAGTTTTAAAATTCCCACGTTTCATTACATTCTAAACCTATTTCAACAAAAAAATGTTTTGAAAATTTTTTAATAAATTAAAAATTTTATTCCCCACCACAATAGAGTAGATGACGGAAAAAAGTTATCAGGTTTTCTCTGTAAAATCGCAATGTAGTTAACATTGCGATTTCTTTTTTCGCTCAAATTTAAAATTTCCGTGTTTCGTGACATTTTAAACCTATTTTTAAACAACAATTTTTTTTTTGAAAATTTAAGATAGAGAAAATTTTTGAAATTTTGAAAATGTTGAATAAAATGAATGATTGTAAAAATTTTTGTTTGCTCAAATTAAAAATATCCACGTTTCATGACATTCTAAACATATTTAAAATATATATATATATATATTTTCTTGAAAATCAAAAAGAAAAAAATTTTGAAATTTTTCAATAAAACGAATGGAAATTTTTTTTTCAATTAAAAATTTGTTTTGACATTCCAAATCTATCTCAAAAAAAAATTTTTTTGATAATTTAAAATGAAAGCTAATTTTGAAATTTTGAAAATATTGTAAGTATATAAAATGGATGATTGTAAAAAATTTTTTTCTCAAATTTAAAATGTCCATGTTTCATGACATTCTAAACATATTTTAAAAAAATATATTTTTTTGAAAATCGAAAAGAAAAAAACTTTTATAAAATGGAAAAACATTTTTTTTGCTGAAATTTAAAATTTTCACGTTTCATGACATTCTAAATATATTTCAAAAAAAAATTGTTTTGAAAATAATTTTTCTTCCCACTATATGGAATTTTTTTTCTTCAGTTTTAAAATTTCCACGTTTCGATACATTCTAAACTTATTTCAACAAGAAAATGTTCTGAAAATTAAAAAAAATGAAAATTTTATCCCCCACCACTAAGTATAGATTAAGTTATGGAAAAAAGTTATCAGGTTTTCTCTGTAATAATAGAGCTAACTACATTACGATTATAATTCTTATATCTCATTTTTTAATTAATAATTTTTTAGAGTGACCGCCCTGTGTAGGTGTCAAGGAGTGTGTTGTCTCACACGGCCTCTTAATTGGGTTTACAGTGGTGGGTTGACGTACACCAGGGACGGCTGACTCGAATATAGTGCTTTGGCCCTAGCTTATCACCGTCCAAGACCGTCCGCCAGCTTCACCAATGCCCCTTCGGAGGTGCTGGTAAGCATGTGGGGAAGAACCACACCCTGCACGAGGTGACACTGCTCAAACAATAGGCGGCGGATTTAGACCGGGAGGTCAATAAATATCCCCCAAGCCAAGGTGTAAGCCATCGTGCCGAGGGCTGAATGGTACCTCAAACGATGCCTATGGGAAACCTCTCATAGTATTTAGCCTTGTCCCCGTAACAGGCTCTGCGGGGGTCGACCACATTTCCTGTTTACTCGTGGGTACAAAATGAATACTGATAAAAACAATAAAAACCTTTCCGAGGAGTGCCCTGATCACAGGGCCTCCTCTCCCACCTCTTCCGGGGAAGATTCATTTGCAGGGATCTCCCCCTCCTCAGAAAGGGTGGCTCCAGAAATGGGGCAACCTTATCCCGTGGCACCGGAGAAGGATCCTCACGAGGGGCCTTTCCCAATCCCACACCTCCCACACAAGAGGGGATCTCCGTTTCGGGGGCTCAACCCTACGGATGGGCAACCCAAGCGACGTAATCGCAGCGGCGCGGCTAGAAAAAGAGCCAGGAAATCACGGGTGGAGAGGGCTGCTGGGGAGGGTACACCTCGGATAAACGTTCCCAAAAGGGGACGACCTGAGGAAGAGACACTCGCCCAGTACTTCTAAACCTACAAAAAGAGCTAGGCCTCACCTTTCACACAGTCAGGTGGCTAGCAAAGGGGTCAAGGTGGCGGTGGCTGCAGCTGGTTTTCCAGAACTGCGGCTAACGGCTGCCCTAGCCCACAGTTTGCAAGAAGCCCTCGATACTCGGATGGATGGGCTCCCCGCAGGGGGGCTTCTCCCCGAGTTCGATGGCTTCAGGCTAACTGAGCAAGGAGTGGTGCAGCTGTTCTGCGAGAATGAGCTGTCGCTGTCATGGCTTACATCGGCCATAGGCGGCGTCTCTCCCGTTGACGGCGTGTCACTCCAGCTCCTTGAAGGGGACAGGCTTCCCCAGTACAGGAAGATGGTGGCTACGGTCCCAGGTAAACCCACGGACCAAGCCACCATCTTCAACAGACTGAAGAGGCATAACCTGGAGCACCGGACAGAGCGGGGATGTCCTTTTGGGACCCTAAACATCCCCGTGGGGAAGAAGCAGAGGCCGGCCCAAGCAGCGGCAACAACGCGCAGCCGAGCACGACGGACACAGCGATGGAGGAGCTGTCGGGCTCGGGGCAGCAGCAGAGTAGTAAAAAAAAACGGAAATACTCCAAATCAATCTGCAATACAGTGAGCCGTCCTCCGCATTAGTAGGACGACAGGCCGCTGCGGGACAGACACACAGTGCCCTGATTCAGGAACCTTGGGTTCGCCATGGCTCCATTCGGGGTTTAGACAGACGGTACGGAGTCATTTTCTCCTCCGCACACAACATACCTAGAGCATGCATATATATCTCGAAGGGGATAAAAGCAACAACAATTCCTGAACTTTGTTCCAGGGACGCGGTTGCTATTAAGGTGAGTATTAGGGAGGAAACCGACAGAGCAGAAGATGTGTTCGGCTCTGTCTACCTTTCTTACGACTCGCCAACACCGCCACCTTCAATCGAACTGGAGAAGATGGTTCAATTCTGTACTGATAGACGATTGCCTCTTATCATAGGATGTGACGCCAATGCGCACCACATCTGTTGGGGTAGCTCAGGGGTCAATCCTAGAGGCAGTAGTCTATTACAGTACCTGTACACTACCGATTTAGAGATAATAAATCGGTGCAACGCGCTCACCTTCGTTACCCAACGGAGGCAGGATGTCATCGACGTCACGCTGGGATCCAGACTAGCGGTTCCACTGTTCAAAAACTGGTACGTATCGACGGAACCCTCATTGTCGGATCACGGACACATCAGGTTCAAATTGAACTGCGTTCTCTCCTCAGAGGAGAGCTGGTACAGAAACCCCAGGGACACCGACTGGAACGCCTACAGGTGAGTCTTCTCGGACAAAATAAACAGGATTATCATACCCAGAAACACAGAGGAGATAGAATCCTCAGCCAAACTTCTCAATGGAGCGATCGCTGCCTCATACGAGAGCAGCTGTCCTCTAAAAAGAAGCAAGGGAAAGAATAAGGTTCCCTGGTGGAACAGGGAACTTTTGAACCTACGCAAGGAGACACGCAGGCTCCTTAACAGGGCCATGCGCACTCAGCTCCCGGAAGACTGGGACGACTACAAACGATCCCAACGCCTCTACAAAAGCCACATTCGTAGCAATAAGAGGGCAGCCTGGAGGAAATTCTGCGAAAGCATCGAAGATTTTACAGAAGCCGCCAGGCTCTGCAAACCCCTCAAGAAAGACAGACTTACACAGCTAGAGGACTTGAGGCTTCCCTCCGGTAGACTAACGACTACCACTGAGGAGCGCCTCAAGCATCTACTAACAACTCATTTCCCCGAACCCGTAGTGGAAGCACCATCCCCTCGCCCCCCGCGCTGTTGTCACGGCAGCGGACTGGAGGACAGTCTCGAGGGTGGTAACAGTGGAAAGAGTCAAGTTGGCTATTTCCACGTTTAAACCGTTCAAAAGCCTAGGACGGACGGAATGTTTCGGGCACTTTTGCAAGAGGGGACAGAGACACTCATCCGTCCGGTCCATCATTTGCTGAGAACCTGTCTGGCCACGGGGTATATCCCTATACCCTGGAGGGCCGTCAAGGTGGTTTTCATACCCAAAGCAGGACGCACGTCGTACGATACTGCCAACTACTACAGATCAATCAGCCTAACATCCTCGGCTACCTTAGATCCCATGCCAAGAGTTTAATAGATAACTGGACTCGTTCCCAGTTCATTGACCTCTGGGATTCCTATCCAGGACTCCGGCTAGCGAAGCTCTTAATCTCAGGGCCCTTGCTGGAGAGAACAAAGCAAATGCTGCGTCTAAGCAGAAAGCAAATTAGAGCCGTGACAGGCCTCCTGACCGGGCATGGCTCTTTTAGGAAACACCTGCACACAATGGGGGTGATTGACCACCTCGATTGCAGGTTCTGCGAGGACGAGGAGGAAACTTCCATCGACGTCCTCACTTCTTGCCAGAACTGATGAATCTGAGGCACAAACACTTCGGTACCGGTTTTCCAGTGCTGGAGGAAATAAGGAGTTCTCCCGTGGGAAGGATTTCAGCCTTTGGGCTGGAATCCGGTCTGTACGGAGGAGCTCATTAACTTGTTAGCGGTAGCACAATGGGCCACAAGGAATGAGTTCGGCGACCTCTAGGCGCCCCGATAAAAGAAGAAGAAGAAGACCGCCCTCTGTAAATAAAGATGGAAGTTCTGTGTAAATATCCTTACCGATTTTTTTACATAGCTGAATCATTCAGGAGGTAAAACAAGAGTTACAAGAAATATGCATAATTATTTTAAAATACGAGAAAGAGTAACCAATTATTGAAGTTTGCCGAATGAGTGGATTTTCACAAAACTTTCTGGATTTTGTTCGTATTAATGTCTAGATCAAACTCCATAAAAAAAAAATTGCCGCTGTTGCCCCGCAATTTTTTTAAACAATGATTCTGTTGATAATTTGTTAACTACCAAAATTTAAAAAACAAAATGTATTTTTAGACAACTTGTAGAAAAATAAAGTTTTATTCTTGTAAAATTTTCAAAAAAATGCTTTTTGTCCGAGATATGGCGGTTCGAATTTTTCTAAAAATGGGTGAGGGGAAATAAAAAGTGACGAGAAAAAAACCCACAAAAGTTCTTGTTAATATATTAATTAAATGCAAGTTCCTTTATGACTTTTTCCTAAGGTGCATTGTGTTTAAGTTTTTCCCGAAAAACATGAAAAATTGGCCCTTATCGGCACTCGTAAACCGTGAAGTTGTAAAATCTGGAATCAAACGTATACGTTAAGATATTTTTTTAAATTTTGGTCTCTTGTAATTTTTTTGTAACGTGCATATTTTCCGAGTTTTCAACAGTTTTTCACAACCAAAAGCACGTTTTTGATCATGAAACACTGTTGAAAACTCGGACTAGGATGTTGCCTCATGTAGGAGGGAAAATCTGTTTTTTATGCCTCTGGAAGTCTAAGTTCAAGCAAAATGGTTACAAAATTTTCAAAATATTTACTTCCCCCGCATACCGAAGAGAAGTATTGTATTCAAGCAAAAATCACCCTCCGAGATTTCCTCGAATTTTCACGTTTCATAAGATGTAGATTACAAAAATATAGGTTTTTCAATTCCGTAAGTCTGTTGGTGCATTAACTAAAAAACAACTTGACGGGAACAGTCAAATTTGGTAGGTAGTTGACGCTACTGCCAGTGAAGAAATGGTTAGACTTTCACTGGAAAATATACAAGGGAGACCGTCTAAAGGGAATGGATAATAAAAAAATTTCTTTCGCTCAAATTTAAAATTATCACGTTTCATGGCATTCTAAACCTATTTAAAAAAATGTTTTATTTTAAATTTGGGTGAAAGGTACTTACTTATCAGGAGATTATGTCATGGTAAAACATTTAAAAATCCACCAGTGGCGTCGGCCTTTATGTAGAGAAATTAACCTAATTTTCCAAAAAAATATATTAGGCAAAGTTTTAACTGTAAAACAATCTCATAATCGTATTCGTTGTTAACGAAAACTCCCCAGTACCGAATTTCAATATGATAGTATACTTTGTGTTCAGATAATAAGAAAATAAAGTATTCCTTTTTAAAGTACCAATTATTAATCGTTTCGTTATATTCAGACGTAATGAAGACAGGCTTTCCATTTAGAATTAATCACGTGATATTAGTCAGTTTACTTAACAGTACAAAATAACGGACGGGACGTCCGTTTTATGTCCATTTAATGTACTAACGTCCATGGACATAAACAGGACATCCACTGGACGTCTATGTTCGAACATACTTTGAAATTGTACGGAAAGGACGCCTCCTGGATGTCCATTTTATGCACTGGAAGTACGCACATTTTACGTCCATAGAGGGACAGCAGATGGGTGTCTATTTCATGTCCAATGATTTAAATATTAAATTTTTGTAATAAATGATAGTATTTCCATACCGTTTTCCCTCCGACGTGTTTTCGAGATATACATGTATGTAAGACACACAGAACGTTCAATAACGGACGTCCTCTGGATGTCCATTTTATGTACGGCAAGTGCACATATTTTAGATTTATATTCTATATATAGGCACAGTTGAAAGACGTTCATTTAATGTTCCCTCAGATTTTAATCTATTTTTGTAGCAGATGATATTCCTATACCGTTTTTTTTTCCTAGACGATTCCCAAATTTGTACTTATACCTCAACCTTAAAGCTTCAATTATTTATCCTAACTATATAAAAAGTATATGAGAATCATTTACGAGGTATTTAAATAATCTTAATCAAATACCGTTTCATATTTGCTCCACAAAATATAAAGGGGTTCTGACAAATGATAAATGCGACAAAGCTGGATGTTCTTTTGTCTCAAAATTCGCGCCATTTCAATATTAATATGACTCATCGAGTATTCATACTTCCGAAGAAACATCCCACGTTGCCAAGTGATCACGGTATAAAATTTATAATAATATTTTATTAATAATTAGTCCTAATACTCAACAAACAAAAGTAGTAAGGCTCTAACAAAAACCTATATATATGTTACTCTCACTTCTGGTAATTTCACAATAAATATTATACCTTAACTTATTATTTGGATAATATGTGACGTCACCGAAACTGCTTGATTATGTGGCTTGGCAACGCAATGGCTTACGGATTACTATTGACGGCGTTGACTTGACAGTTGACATTCATTTTATTTATGGCGTTAACGCTTGAAAGTTTTGTGTTTTTTAGATGAGATAATTTGTTCCCGGTTATTTAGTGATTTATAGTGGTGAATGTTATTCTTTCTTGGTAAAAAGGAATACCTAACGAAAGTATCGTAAAGCACAGTGCATAATAATATACCTATTGTAATTGTGGTTTTCCTTCTGCCATTACACTGTATTGATGCTTAACTTATTACAAGAAATATATATAGACTTTCAAAAATAACCCTAAAACTTTTGTGGCCGAGTGATGTCTATCAGTGTAAATAGCACCTGGACAATTGTAAAATTTATCAAAGATGATTCTGTTGAGGCAATACCGACGAATTGGATTTCGGGGACCAACTGTCTTTGGCCGCGATATGCAAGAGACAGATTGATTAAGGCAATCAAATCCTGTGAAACCCCACTGTCCTGTTGGGAACAGCATGAGATATCTACTTTTAGAAACGCTACTTATGGTATGTCGTACAAAAATTTCAAGCTGATGTTATATTACAGTTTTTACAGATGACTATATGCGAGCAAGAAAAAAGTGTAAGAAGGCAGAAGAAACTTCAGACCTAAATTCTGATATGGAAATGGGGAGGCAAATCAAAACCCCGGCAAGATTGAGAAGTTCATCAGAATCCTCATCAGATAGATCTGAAATTGATATTCACTCATCCTTACTAAATAATAAATCAGCGACAACTGTACCTCGATGTCCTTCAATAAACTTCAAACAGTCAGTGCCAGGTAAGTGTCTGTCTACATGTATGTAGTTCAGTTCATTCTGTGATAGTTTCTTTTATTCTGATTGTTGTCCGATTGTAGAAATGCAAGACCCAGTATATTAAAAAATCTTCATAATTGTAAATTTCATCATTTTGTAACAGTTTGTCACAAATTATAACAGATATTTTGTGAGTTTGCTTATATTGTATTTATTTTTAGTGAAAGTCTCTGAGAATGTCAATCCTACGACTTCTACAAGAGAATTAAATAATAATTTAGTGACGGCCATACCTCGATGTCCTTCAACAAGCTTGTCAATGCCAGGTAAGTGTCTGTAGAGATGTATGAGATGTATATAGTTCACAAGGTAGTTCAGTTTGTTTTCTGCAGTTTGTATCTAGTTCTGACTACCGTTTGAACAATTTTTTATTAATGGATTTCTTAGGTACCTACATGTTAAATAATCTTCATAATTGTATATTACATCATTATGTAACAGTTTGTCACAAATTGTAACTAATATTTTGTGACCTTGTATCTATTGTATCCATTTTTAGGGAAAGTCAACCTTGTGACTCCTAAAAAGGAACATCAATGCAATTGCTGCCCTGAACATAGCATTAAAACAAATGGTAGTATAAATGTCACAAAATTTTTGTTCTATAGACCTTCTTAAGCAGGTTATAAGAAAATTGTCGATGGTTTAATTAACAATGGCCGATATTCGCTCTGAAGTAAACAACATAAATTCCACAAGCATTGTTGAAGCTGAATATAGAAATATTTGGATCTAGTTGAACCTACCATTAAAAACAAATGAAGAGTTGGATAATTTTGAGGGTTTTTTAAAAATTGAACAAAACATGGCAGAATCGGTGAAATGTAAGAGATATATGATAATCTATTTTATTTTAAATTCCTGTTTTGATAATATATTAAATTATATAATGCTTAGTAGAAGTAGTAGTAGCTGCTATTAGTTATTAGGCCACAGGTTTCCCTTTTTATCTAGAGACTTACAGTTTAGCTTTGATTCTGAACCGCAAATCTCAGCTGTCAGGTTAACCCCGGACTTGGGCCTAGCCGCATGCGCTGCTGGTGGACTGACATGCTACTTGAATATATGATCTCTTTTCGAAACCACCCAAGATTATCTCAGTTTCACAGCCTACTGACTGTTAGGTGAGATACTTGGTCACCCACCCAAATTCTACAATAGAGCAGTAGCAAGCCACCATCTTCAACAGACTGAAGAGGCATAACCTGGAGCACCGGACAGAGCGGGGATGTCCTTTTGGGACCCTAAACATCCCCGTGGGGAAGAAGCAGAGGCCGGCCCAAGCAGCGGCAACAACGCGCAGCCGAGCACGACGGACACAGCGATGGAGGAGCTGTCGGGCTCGGGGCAGCAGCAGAGTAGTAAAAAAAAACGGAAATACTCCAAATCAATCTGCAATACAGTGAGCCGTCCTCCGCATTAGTAGGACGACAGGCCGCTGCGGGACAGACACACAGTGCCCTGATTCAGGAACCTTGGGTTCGCCATGGCTCCATTCGGGGTTTAGACAGACGGTACGGAGTCATTTTCTCCTCCGCACACAACATACCTAGAGCATGCATATATATCTCGAAGGGGATAAAAGCAACAACAATTCCTGAACTTTGTTCCAGGGACGCGGTTGCTATTAAGGTGAGTATTAGGGAGGAAACCGACAGAGCAGAAGATGTGTTCGGCTCTGTCTACCTTTCTTACGACTCGCCAACACCGCCACCTTCAATCGAACTGGAGAAGATGGTTCAATTCTGTACTGATAGACGATTGCCTCTTATCATAGGATGTGACGCCAATGCGCACCACATCTGTTGGGGTAGCTCAGGGGTCAATCCTAGAGGCAGTAGTCTATTACAGTACCTGTACACTACCGATTTAGAGATAATAAATCGGTGCAACGCGCTCACCTTCGTTACCCAACGGAGGCAGGATGTCATCGACGTCACGCTGGGATCCAGACTAGCGGTTCCACTGTTCAAAAACTGGTACGTATCGACGGAACCCTCATTGTCGGATCACGGACACATCAGGTTCAAATTGAACTGCGTTCTCTCCTCAGAGGAGAGCTGGTACAGAAACCCCAGGGACACCGACTGGAACGCCTACAGGTGAGTCTTCTCGGACAAAATAAACAGGATTATCATACCCAGAAACACAGAGGAGATAGAATCCTCAGCCAAACTTCTCAATGGAGCGATCGCTGCCTCATACGAGAGCAGCTGTCCTCTAAAAAGAAGCAAGGGAAAGAATAAGGTTCCCTGGTGGAACAGGGAACTTTTGAACCTACGCAAGGAGACACGCAGGCTCCTTAACAGGGCCATGCGCAGTCAGCTCCCGGAAGACTGGGACGACTACAAACGATCCCAACGCCTCTACAAAAGCCACATTCGTAGCAATAAGAGGGCAGCCTGGAGGAAATTCTGCGAAAGCATCGAAGATTTTACAGAAGCCGCCAGGCTCTGCAAACCCCTCAAGAAAGACAGACTTACACAGCTAGAGGACTTGAGGCTTCCCTCCGGTAGACTAACGACTACCACTGAGGAGCGCCTCAAGCATCTACTAACAACTCATTTCCCCGAACCCGTAGTGGAAGCACCATCCCCTCGCCCCCCGCGCTGTTGTCACGGCAGCGGACTGGAGGACAGTCTCGAGGGTGGTAACAGTGGAAAGAGTCAAGTTGGCTATTTCCACGTTTAAACCGTTCAAAAGCCTAGGACGGACGGAATGTTTCGGGCACTTTTGCAAGAGGGGACAGAGACACTCATCCGTCCGGTCCATCATTTGCTGAGAACCTGTCTGGCCACGGGGTATATCCCTATACCCTGGAGGGCCGTCAAGGTGGTTTTCATACCCAAAGCAGGACGCACGTCGTACGATACTGCCAACTACTACAGATCAATCAGCCTAACATCCTCGGCTACCTTAGATCCCATGCCAAGAGTTTAATAGATAACTGGACTCGTTCCCAGTTCATTGACCTCTGGGATTCCTATCCAGGACTCCGGCTAGCGAAGCTCTTAATCTCAGGGCCCTTGCTGGAGAGAACAAAGCAAATGCTGCGTCTAAGCAGAAAGCAAATTAGAGCCGTGACAGGCCTCCTGACCGGGCATGGCTCTTTTAGGAAACACCTGCACACAATGGGGGTGATTGACCACCTCGATTGCAGGTTCTGCGAGGACGAGGAGGAAACTTCCATCGACGTCCTCACTTCTTGCCAGAACTGATGAATCTGAGGCACAAACACTTCGGTACCGGTTTTCCAGTGCTGGAGGAAATAAGGAGTTCTCCCGTGGGAAGGATTTCAGCCTTTGGGCTGGAATCCGGTCTGTACGGAGGAGCTCATTAACTTGTTAGCGGTAGCACAATGGGCCACAAGGAATGAGTTCGGCGACCTCTAGGCGCCCCGATAAAAGAAGAAGAAGAAGACCGCCCTCTGTAAATAAAGATGGAAGTTCTGTGTAAATATCCTTACCGATTTTTTTACATAGCTGAATCATTCAGGAGGTAAAACAAGAGTTACAAGAAATATGCATAATTATTTTAAAATACGAGAAAGAGTAACCAATTATTGAAGTTTGCCGAATGAGTGGATTTTCACAAAACTTTCTGGATTTTGTTCGTATTAATGTCTAGATCAAACTCCATAAAAAAAAAATTGCCGCTGTTGCCCCGCAATTTTTTTAAACAATGATTCTGTTGATAATTTGTTAACTACCAAAATTTAAAAAACAAAATGTATTTTTAGACAACTTGTAGAAAAATAAAGTTTTATTCTTGTAAAATTTTCAAAAAAATGCTTTTTGTTCGAGATATGGCGGTTCGAATTTTTCTAAAAATGGGTGAGGGGAAATAAAAAGTGACGAGAAAAAAACCCACAAAAGTTCTTGTTAATATATTAATTAAATGCAAGTTCCTTTATGACTTTTTCCTAAGGTGCATTGTGTTTAAGTTTTTCCCGAAAAACATGAAAAATTGGCCCTTATCGGCACTCGTAAACCGTGAAGTTGTAAAATCTGGAATCAAACGTATACGTTAAGATATTTTTTTAAATTTTGGTCTCTTGTAATTTTTTTGTAACGTGCATATTTTCCGAGTTTTCAACAGTTTTTCACAACCAAAAGCACGTTTTTGATCATGAAACACTGTTGAAAACTCGGACTAGGATGTTGCCTCATGTAGGAGGGAAAATCTGTTTTTTATGCCTCTGGAAGTCTAAGTTCAAGCAAAATGGTTACAAAATTTTCAAAATATTTACTTCCCCCGCATACCGAAGAGAAGTATTGTATTCAAGCAAAAATCACCCTCCGAGATTTCCTCGAATTTTCACGTTTCATAAGATGTAGATTACAAAAATATAGGTTTTTCAATTCCGTAAGTCTGTTGGTGCATTAACTAAAAAACAACTTGACGGGAACAGTCAAATTTGGTAGGTAGTTGACGCTACTGCCAGTGAAGAAATGGTTAGACTTTCACTGGAAAATATACAAGGGAGACCGTCTAAAGGGAATGGATAATAAAAAAATTTCTTTCGCTCAAATTTAAAATTATCACGTTTCATGGCATTCTAAACCTATTTAAAAAAATGTTTTATTTTAAATTTGGGTGAAAGGTACTTACTTATCAGGAGATTATGTCATGGTAAAACATTTAAAAATCCACCAGTGGCGTCGGCCTTTATGTAGAGAAATTAACCTAATTTTCCAAAAAAATATATTAGGCAAAGTTTTAACTGTAAAACAATCTCATAATCGTATTCGTTGTTAACGAAAACTCCCCAGTACCGAATTTCAATATGATAGTATACTTTGTGTTCAGATAATAAGAAAATAAAGTATTCCTTTTTAAAGTACCAATTATTAATCGTTTCGTTATATTCAGACGTAATGAAGACAGGCTTTCCATTTAGAATTAATCACGTGATATTAGTCAGTTTACTTAACAGTACAAAATAACGGACGGGACGTCCGTTTTATGTCCGTTTAATGTACTAACGTCCATGGACATAAACAGGACATCCACTGGACGTCTATGTTCGAACATACTTTGAAATTGTACGGAAAGGACGCCTCCTGGATGTCCATTTTATGCACTGGAAGTACGCACATTTTACGTCCATAGAGGGACAGCAGATGGGTGTCTATTTCATGTCCAATGATTTAAATATTAAATTTTTGTAATAAATGATAGTATTTCCATACCGTTTTCCCTCCGACGTGTTTTCGAGATATACATGTATGTAAGACACACAGAACGTTCAATAACGGACGTCCTCTGGATGTCCATTTTATGTACGGCAAGTGCACATATTTTAGATTTATATTCTATATATAGGCACAGTTGAAAGACGTTCATTTAATGTTCCCTCAGATTTTAATCTATTTTTGTAGCAGATGATATTCCTATACCGTTTTTTTTTCCTAGACGATTCCCAAATTTGTACTTATACCTCAACCTTAAAGCTTCAATTATTTATCCTAACTATATAAAAAGTATATGAGAATCATTTACGAGGTATTTAAATAATCTTAATCAAATACCGTTTCATATTTGCTCCACAAAATATAAAGGGGTTCTGACAAATGATAAATGCGACAAAGCTGGATGTTCTTTTGTCTCAAAATTCGCGCCATTTCAATATTAATATGACTCATCGAGTATTCATACTTCCGAAGAAACATCCCACGTTGCCAAGTGATCACGGTATAAAATTTATAATAATATTTTATTAATAATTAGTCCTAATACTCAACAAACAAAAGTAGTAAGGCTCTAACAAAAACCTATATATATGTTACTCTCACTTCTGGTAATTTCACAATAAATATTATACCTTAACTTATTATTTGGATAATATGTGACGTCACCGAAACTGCTTGATTATGTGGCTTGGCAACGCAATGGCTTACGAATTACTATTGACGGCGTTGACTTGACAGTTGACATTCATTTTATTTATGGCGTTAACGCTTGAAAGTTTTGTGTTTTTTAGATGAGATAATTTGTTCCCGGTTATTTAGTGATTTATAGTGGTGAATGTTATTCTTTCTTGGTAAAAAGGAATACCTAACGAAAGTATCGTAAAGCACAGTGCATAATAATATACCTATTGTAATTGTGGTTTTCCTTCTGCCATTACACTGTATTGATGCTTAACTTATTACAAGAAATATATATAGACTTTCAAAAATAACCCTAAAACTTTTGTGGCCGAGTGATGTCTATCAGTGTAAATAGCACCTGGACAATTGTAAAATTTATCAAAGATGATTCTGTTGAGGCAATACCGACGAATTGGATTTCGGGGACCAACTGTCTTTGGCCGCGATATGCAAGAGACAGATTGATTAAGGCAATCAAATCCTGTGAAACCCCACTGTCCTGTTGGGAACAGCATGAGATATCTACTTTTAGAAACGCTACTTATGGTATGTCGTACAAAAATTTCAAGCTGATGTTATATTACAGTTTTTACAGATGACTATATGCGAGCAAGAAAAAAGTGTAAGAAGGCAGAAGAAACTTCAGACCTAAATTCTGATATGGAAATGGGGAGGCAAATCAAAACCCCGGCAAGATTGAGAAGTTCATCAGAATCCTCATCAGATAGATCTGAAATTGATATTCACTCATCCTTACTAAATAATAAATCAGCGACAACTGTACCTCGATGTCCTTCAATAAACTTCAAACAGTCAGTGCCAGGTAAGTGTCTGTCTACATGTATGTAGTTCAGTTCATTCTGTGATAGTTTCTTTTATTCTGATTGTTGTCCGATTGTAGAAATGCAAGACCCAGTATATTAAAAAATCTTCATAATTGTAAATTTCATCATTTTGTAACAGTTTGTCACAAATTATAACAGATATTTTGTGAGTTTGCTTATATTGTATTTATTTTTAGTGAAAGTCTCTGAGAATGTCAATCCTACGACTTCTACAAGAGAATTAAATAATAATTTAGTGACGGCCATACCTCGATGTCCTTCAACAAGCTTGTCAATGCCAGGTAAGTGTCTGTAGAGATGTATGAGATGTATATAGTTCACAAGGTAGTTCAGTTTGTTTTCTGCAGTTTGTATCTAGTTCTGACTACCGTTTGAACAATTTTTTATTAATGGATTTCTTAGGTACCTACATGTTAAATAATCTTCATAATTGTATATTACATCATTATGTAACAGTTTGTCACAAATTGTAACTAATATTTTGTGACCTTGTATCTATTGTATCCATTTTTAGGGAAAGTCAACCTTGTGACTCCTAAAAAGGAACATCAATGCAATTGCTGCCCTGAACATAGCATTAAAACAAATGGTAGTATAAATGTCACAAAATTTTTGTTCTATAGACCTTCTTAAGCAGGTTATAAGAAAATTGTCGATGGTTTAATTAACAATGGCCGATATTCGCTCTGAAGTAAACAACATAAATTCCACAAGCATTGTTGAAGCTGAATATAGAAATATTTGGATCTAGTTGAACCTACCATTAAAAACAAATGAAGAGTTGGATAATTTTGAGGGTTTTTTAAAAATTGAACAAAACATGGCAGAATCGGTGAAATGTAAGAGATATATGATAATCTATTTTATTTTAAATTCCTGTTTTGATAATATATTAAATTATATAATGCTTAGTAGAAGTAGTAGTAGCTGCTATTAGTTATTAGGCCACAGGTTTCCCTTTTTATCTAGAGACTTACAGTTTAGCTTTGATTCTGAACCGCAAATCTCAGCTGTCAGCTTAACCCCGGACTTGGGCCTAGCCGCATGCGCTGCTGGTGGACTGACATGCTACTTGAATATATGATCTCTTTTCGAAACCACCCAAGATTATCTCAGTTTCACAGCCTACTGACTGTTAGGTGAGATACTTGGTCACCCACCCAAATTCTACAATAGAGCAGTAGCAGCTGACGTCACAGCATGGCCGCCACACCTGTTTGGTTGACAATAACCTAGTTTTGCATCTGTGACCGTATAAAATAATTTGGGTTTTTAAAGAATTTTTGTACTTTTAACGTTTTTCTTGTGTAAAAGTTATTGTTAGAGTTGTTTATCTATTATACATTTCGCGATTTGCTGAACTGACTTTTATCTAATGCTTTATTTATATATTCGAATAGGCGTGTCATCTTGTTCACGTGTCAAAAGTTATTTCTTTTCCATATGGTAAGTGAATTTTAGTGAATTTATTATAATTTTATTTATATTCTACATTTTAGGAGTCCCCTCATAACATTTCTAAGTTGAAATATATTAATGAAGTTAACCTATAGGATTTAAAAGTGAAAGATTCATACTGCTTCCAACATAGTGTTGAATTAATGAACCATTGTGCCGTTCTTGGAAATAAAAATGCTATCTATGCTATAAGACTGTTATTATTCATACTTACCTTTATCATTATCTATAATGTGTACGATCTTAAACATCCTATTATGTTTATAAGCATCATTTTGATGAACTTTATTTTACTCCCGTTAGAAGTGTGCTATTTTTTAAGTTCTGTCGCGTTTTAACTCACTTACCTTCATTGATATTTTATTTGTAAGCATTATCAATATTTTAAACATTTGTGATTATAATTGTAAGAATTAAAACAAATACCAAGCTAGGTAAGTATGCTTATACGTATAAAGTATTTCGAGCATAAAACGTTGCATATTCGTTTATGATTTTAATTAAATGGAAACTGAAATGATCTCACAGTCCTATCTTTATATTAGATTTACTATTACTCCTGTATTTCACAATACAAACCTCTGATTATTGTTACTAATGTGTTAAACAATTAAACTTATTAGAAACTGTTGAGCCAAATGAAAGTAAGATATAATCAATAAAAAGTTGATGGGAAATGGCTTAAATTGACTAAAAACGTAAATTTCACAGCAGGTCCCAATTGGCATTTGCATATTCCTACGATATACTATACATATTCCAAAATAAAATTAGTATATTGCATAAATATTTGAAACTAATTCAAAATAAGTTGTATACTGGTTGTTTTGTTACAGGTTTCACATTTTAAACATACTCCTACAATATTCATATGTATGTTGCTGACACGTTGTAAACATATTCTGATATGTACATTCATTCTACAATAGAGTTACAATATACACAAATCTTTTCCGTGCATACATGCAACGTTATCCATGTATACTTTCAATATACATTGTATATTGCAAAACAACAATGGTATATTGAATAAATATTTAATACTGATTCAAAATAAGTCGTATACTGGTTGTTTTGTCACAGGTTTTCACATACTATACATATTTCTGCAATATACACACACATGTTGGGGACACATTGTAAACATATTCTGAAATAAACATTTATTTTACAATATAGTTATAATATACACAAATGTGTTCCCTACATATAGGCAATATTATCCATGTATACTTTCAATATTGCAAAGGTATATTGAATAAATGTTTAATACTTATTCAAAATAGATTATACAGGGTGTCCCAATAAAAACTCCCATGCTGGATATCTTCTAAATTAATAGAGATATTTTAATTCTGTAAAAGTCAGTTTGCAGTACATAAAGAGTGCTTCAGTATTAAATATAAATCATTTTTTAATATACAATATATGACACTGAGCAAGAAATATTTCGACGGGAGGAACTTTGAAATGTGGTTTGTGTAAAGGGAAATGCATTTATAAGTAAATTTTGTTAAAAAAAAATCACAAATCCAACTGTTTTTGAGATATTTGTGTCCAAACGTTGCCATTTGCTCCTGTGTAATTATCTCCGAAACATTTCACTATTTAAGTGATTTTAAAAGAAAATCATATTTAAGGCATTTTTCCTTTAATTCAAAATTTCAAAGTTAATGATATACAGATTGTCCCCCTTAAAGACTAAATACATGTTTCAGAGATTACAACTATTCAATAGGAACAAATGGCAATATTTGGACACATCTCGAAAACAGCTAGATTTGCCTTTTTTCTTAAGAACAAAATCTACTAAGAAATGTATTTCTCTTCCACAAAAACCAGATTTTAAAGTTATTCCCAAAGAAATAAGATTTATTTAGAGCCCAGCGCCATCTATATATTGATATATTCAAAAACCATTCATTTATATTCAAAACTGAAGCACTATTTATGTGCTACAAACTGGCTTTTACAGAATTAAAACGTCTCTATTTGTTTAGAAGATATCAGGTCTGAGACTTTTTACTGGGACACCATGTATACTAATGGTTGTTCTCATCCCACAGCATATCGTAAACATACGTCTTCTAGATCTGCATGTATGCTGAGAAAATATTGTAAAGATATTTCGAAATATATATTTATTGCTTCTCACAATGTACACTGCATGGAAAATTTGTTTTTACTATTACTTTTAAATTAAAATGTTTTATTGATCAAATTTTGTTGAATGGAGCACACAAATGCTAAATAAACTTACCAATAAAACTGCATTTGCCATAACAATACTTTACAAAGGCCCAAGAATATCATATGCAAAAAAAAATACTTTTACGTTAATAATAAGATCTGTTAGAAACCATTTTAAAATGCATCAAACATTTATCACTCAGCTTTAAAAGTCATATTTAACATGTTATTTACGAAAGTCTGATAATCATATTACGTTACCTTAAAGTTTTATCTAATTCAAATCATGTTTTAAGTTGTTCAGAGCAAAAGATGACTTTATTCTATTAACTACTTTACATTGTCGTAACAATTATGTATCTTAAATTATAAAATAGGAAGAGTTATAATTAAAACAGTTGTGTTACTTTAAATATATTTTTATTTCTTGTTACAAAATGAATTGCAATAATAAATAACAATTGTGCCAAGAATTTAAATCGATATTTTTTAAACAAAAAAATGTGCTTTGCAACTTATGAACTGATCGATATTTTTTTAACAAAAAAATGTTCTTTGCAACTTATAAACTGTCATATTTTACTACAAGGAATATTTTGTCAGTAAGTAAAAAATAGTAAAAACTGGAGGGCTTACATTTTCAAAACCAGTGTCCAGGTGCTGCCGATGGTGCTACTTGTAATTGCGAAACTTCACTTGGCATTCTTAACACATCACCTGTGATTGCTCCTATTGGCTGAATAATTTATTTTGACTTTTCCAATTTTTGGGAGAAGGTATTGTTTTCCTGAGTAGAGGAGGTGGGGATACACGAGCTAGTTCCAACTATAAAAGAAAAAACAATTAATTATATTTGAATAAGTATTTCACTTTAAAAAAAGTTAATAAATATAAAAACATCTTACAGAAAAAAATAAAAATAATCAAAAATAAATTAAACAAATTGATATTATCATAAAACAAAACATAGGTAGTTATAGGTATTTTTTTGGAACTCGGAAATGTTTGTGTTTGTGATTTTAAATGTCTACCAGAGTCATTAGAAGAACATATTATCTTTCAACTTCTAGTAAGGACAACATTTCTTTCGGTTCGGGAAGTCGACGGCTTCCAATACGTTCTTCGATATCACTATATTCATCTGACAATAGTAATCTTTTCGGAGGACTAATATGCTTTTTGTACATATAGTCCCTTGATTTGTTTCTGTTTACTCTGTACATCAGATGTAATTTCTGATCTTTTCCGTTTGCAGCTTTTTATAATCCTCTGAAATAGATATAAAGCAAATTAATACGAATAAATATAACAACTCGTATGTTGTAATCAAAACCAATGGTTGTGATTTAAATAAACAAAAGCACCTTAATATTGAAATAGATCGAACCTACCTTCTTAAAAATAAGATTTAAACACTCCGTAAAGTGTCCAAGTTTCATCTGGGATTTCTCCTGTTTTTCAATGATTTTTCAAATTGGTTCCGTTTGAATGGTGACCACCGAACTTTCTTTTCGCAGAGTGTTACCATTCCGAATTAGACTACATCCGTTTCTTTTCAAAACATTGGTGCTTACAAACGCCGTCATTATTATAACAACTAATAAAGTATGCTAGGATTATAATATAGGTAAGTACAAAGGGATACATTAAACTTTAGTATCTGAATATAAAATATCTGCTAATGACAACAAAGGGGGCCATCCTTAAAACCATGTGGTAGGTAGTTGATAAAATACTTACTGCAATGAAATGCACACTTGAACTAATAATTAATAATCACGGGAAAACAAATTAAAATCGACATTTGACAGCTTGTGCCCTGTGGTGTGGTGGCAAATAATAGCACAGCAGGGCAATGAGCATGCGCACTAATCTAAGGACCGTGGCGCGCCTTTCAAAAATTCGACAAGGGGATGATTGTAATGACATGGAAAGCGAAAATCTAAATAATGTAACTAAATAATCATTTCTCAAGTCCGAACTACCCGCTTAAGCAATGTCGATAGTTATTAATTAATTAAATATAGTAGGAAAATTGAAAAAGGAATGAATAAGTTATCATTTTTATTATTCATTATTATTTAATATACGATCACAAGTCCAAAGTCTGGATTCAAAATTTAAATCATATTTCATATCTACAATTTTAACCAACTATTTAAAATTTATAAAACGTATGCCATTCACCACAGGGGGTGATTATAAATGTACTTAAACCAAACCTAGATAGAGAAATATCTATTTGTTTTTGTTATGAGGTACTATACCGACACTGAACAAGACAATATTTCAACAATACTGCCGTAGAATTAATATTTAACTTACCATAATTTTTATGTAATATAGCAAAAATGCATGCAGCATTAATGCTGTCAAAATCAATCAGAAACCGCATAAATCTGGTTGGTACTTTGCAAAATGAAACATTGCTGTGCAATATTACTAGGGCTATATAGTTTCAAGTCTCGATTGCAATGTTGCTAAAACTGCTTTGTCGGTGGGTATACATACATGATTTACGTGTGACAACGCTGGCTCAAAATGTTTACACCCCATTCTAAAATTTAATTTGGGTTTTATTGCATACAGCTGTAGTGTACATGTGTTCAACTTTTGAATGTCATTTTTTGAATATTAAAAATACAAACATGAATTTCATATTGCAGAAATATTCCACTGGTACATTATCAGGATATATATGAAGATACACATATATTATCCATTAAATGTTTATGTGATATTTATTAAAGATTTCAAAATGAATATAGCTTTTTGTATATATCTACAGTATACAAAAATATCATGTTGTAGAAATATTCCATTTGTAAATTGTAAGGAGATTGAATTAAGTACGTAGCATAAATATTGCCTATTGTATATCTATATAATATTTGACACATCAGTAAATTTTTGAGAAGATTCGTACAATATTCTGTGCATACCGCAGAATCAACATTATTTCATGTATATTATAGGTATATATAGGAATATCGCACAACGTACTGGCAATATATTTCCTATATTGATACAAGTACGTCGCAAAACGTATATTACGGCTATATGTAAAAGAAGTTCTGAATATTGTTTGAATGTAGACAATGAGTTTTGAATGTTCATTTCATATCGCATGCTATGTGGGGTTTATAAAACCATTAATATATGATTGATATAATAGCATGAATCAATGAGTGTTGTGACAACTTTTAACCTATGCTTAGCTGTAACTGAGCCTGTATTGATTAAACATTTATTGAAATATGTCCTGATATTACATATGTACAAAAAAATTCAAAAATCCTATATAGTCTTTATTTTCACTATATTATGGATTCACAAAGATGTCAACGTATTTGACATCAAATTTTACACTTGTAAAAACAACACTAATAAAGTATATATAAAATTCCTTCTCACACTAGGCTTTTAGAAAAACATTCACAAACATCACTACACATAGCTGATATTCAAAAATCCTCCACTTTAATTTTTATCAAGCGAAAACTGACACCTACTCTTATGTCAAATTTCGGAGTTTGTCAACCAATCACGTGACAGCTGGCATAACTATGACGTCACTGCTAGTGCTCTATTGACGAGCGTTGCTTATCTTCACCTTATATTTTGCAATATCCATTGATGTGAATAAATTTAGGCTAAAATGTAAAATTATTTGGAAGCTATATTTAATTTACTATTTTTTGTGATGTATATTCAACGTTGTTCTTAGGTGACTGAATTGAAAAAATTGGGTGGTGATACTGCCAATGAGTTTATAAAAGGGCGCTGCAAAAACTAATTACAAACAGACTAGCTGCGGAGTACAGCTGGGTGGGCTTAAAGAAAAAAAAATCTCAAAATTAAATATTGTCAACCTTCTTACAGGTAACTATAGTTTAGTTTTTGTATAGTTAATTTGTTTTGATCCTAATTTACATATTTATTTAATAAATAAAAAACACTGTTTCCTTTGCAATTAATCACAGTTTTTTGCATTTTTAACTCGTAAGCTCATATGAAATATGACATGATAACATATTAGCGAAACTATGCTTTTAGTTTCAGCTCAAAAGAACACCAAGACAAAATTAAGTACAGTTTTTGAGATAGAAAATGCGATATAAAAGTATTTACGACGGGCAAAAGAAAGAGCAGATGCAGAGGATAAGAAAGTAAACCAGTGATGAAAAGTTACCAGATGTGAAAGTATTGATGGTAGAAATACTGCACGTTTTATAAATCTTAAGAAATTCAACTTGTTTAATCTTAGTGTTTTGCTATTATTTTATTTTAGTTTAGTTTTACCAAATAGGACTAAAGTCTGCCTCTTTGACTCTTATTTGTGTTGTGTATTTAAAAAAAATGCTTTTAAAGTAAATTTGTTGTTACTATATATATACAGTACGACCGATTTAAAATGGAAACACCTTTATAACTTTTAATTTTTGTCCGACTTGAACTAAATTCTACCAAAAGATAGAACAAATTAGGATCTACTTATGGGCAAAAAAACATTCGCATCTTACAAATGCAAAGCCACCTGCGGTACCAAAATAAGTGGAAAAATAAATAAATCATAAGCATTTTTTTATCGAAAAACTGTATTAATGAAAGTTGTTCAGAATTGTCCAAAAACCTGGAGTCCAAAATTTCAGCAATATTAAAGACTATTGAAATTTTGTTTAAAACAATGTCCGGAGTCCGAAAATATCATTTTAACTGTTTTTTTTTCTTTAGAAAATGATGCTATGATAATTTTGTTTGAAATTAAACATAAGCTGTCAGATAGTTGTCAAGTGATTTGTATTTTTTAAAGATTTTGTCGAAATTTTGGACTTCAAAAACAAAATTCAATATTTTTTAATATTGCTGAAATTTTGGATTCTAGGTTTTTGGACAATTCTGAACAACTTTCATTAATAATGTTTTCCGATTAAGAAATGCCTAATATGATTTCTTTATTTTTATCCATTTATTTTGGTACCGTAGGTGGTTTTGCATCTGTAGAAGACGAATGTTTTTTTGACCATAAGTAGATCCCAATTTGTTCCATATTTTGGTAATATTTGGTTCAAGACGGATAAAAAATAAAAAAGTTATAAAGGTGTTTCCATTTGAAATGGGTCACACTGTATATAATTTATATTTGACTGTTAACAGAATTAAGGCTGTTTTGTTCCGTTTACATTTCAAATGTTTAATGTACTTTAATTTAGTACTGTCCTAATGTCACAACTAAGTTGTAAATTTTTTTTGTTTTTTCATTTTTAATAAAAGTTTATAGGTACTAGATACATAAAATGTAGAAAATTGTATTTTATGCCCCAATTGATTAATCCTAATATCTATATATTAAGCCTTAAATACAAATAATTAATTGTTATATGCTTATTCAACTTACAGGAGGTTATATGTGAATTACTTTTATTTAGAATACCTTTCTGTATTTTACAGTTTTTTATCAATCCTCAAGGGTTGAAATGAACCTCTCTTTGTGAATTTTCAAACACGCACTTTTAACTGTTAAGAAAAGCTATTTATATTTCTAATGTATTTTATTAATCAAACGCGGTTTATAAAAATTTTGCAAGGAGCAAAAAGTTGTTTGGAAAATCAAAAAGGGTAGTTTCTTTAACCCCCGTAAGGAATGGGTTTCTAAGGGTGGAAACCAAATAAATGCCAAGATTTTGATGTAGGGGAGGCCTAATTTTAAAAAGTTGTACTTCATTTTTGTTAAGTAATGTTTATGTCAAATAGTTGTACTTTTTAATGGAGCATCCAAACAATAATTTAAAGGTTCATATGATGCCCGGAATGGATAGATATATTATTCAAAGTTGGCATTTGGACGTTTCTTGGATGTACTCTGGACAAAAAGAAGAATAAGTTCATCGCATGTCCTCAATCTCTGCTGAGGACGTCCTTCGGATATATATTTTAGTCAATTAAAGTACTTACATGTCAAGTGTTTGTACTTTTTTGCTGAATAATATATCTATTTAAAAGTAGTCCATGTATCGTCCTTCATGGACGTCCCTGTAATATCCGTCAGGGACGTACAAAAATTGTTCATAGTTGTGATATTTGGACGTCCCTCAGTTGTCCATCGGATGTACTTTGATCCAAAAACAAGCGTCCATCGGACGTCGAAATGTCCAGTGCGGACGTCCTTTGGATATCCATATGACAATGTTGTGCTATTAGGGAATGCATTATCTTATTGAAACTCGTGATTAGTGAGTTTCTGATAACAACAAATAAGATTATGAGATTGTTTCACAGTTAAAACTTTGTCTAATATTCTTTTTTGGAAAATTAGGTTCATTTTTCTTCATAAGGACGAACGCCATTGGTGGATTTTAAAATATTTTACCGTCAAACAATCCCCATTTTTTTAACGCATTGTTAATACGGGGGCTGCCCCCTTGGCTGTGATATGGGAGCCTTGAAAAGTGAGGCATATTGTAGACTAGATGGGAAACATTTTTGGCTCAGATTTAAAATTTCCACTTTTCATGACATTCTAAACCTATTTCAAAAAAATTATATTTTACAATTTTTTAACCACTACTACCACTCCACTACGTGGTTGTGCAACCAATAATGTGACAGATGGCATATAGTTAACACAATTGACAAGAATGGCACCTATTATGGTATTATTGAAAAATATACAGGGTGGTCATCCTAACAAATAATTCAACCATGGCGAAAATTTGTAAAGGTATTACGCCAGCCCCATATTTGGGACTTGTTATTTAATATTGAATTTTTGCGGATGACCTCTTCGCCTTCACCCAACCCCCCACGGTAGCTCCGGTAGCTTTAGTGTACAATACTATTATCAAATCTGCTGTAATATCGATTGCCGAGTCGCTTAGATCAAAGAACATGTTATACAGGGGCTCCGCGGAAAACCATTCGAAACCAGGTCCGTAATGGCAACGCTGCGCCACTGATAGAGGGCGCTGGTGGCAGCTTAAAAACGGAATTCACATCTTCTTACTATAAACACAATTTTATGTATTCTACTCTTGCTCTGCCTTCAACCTATTTTCTATATGTTAGAATTTCAAAAATATATAAGAGGCAGCTTAAAAGTAAAATTCGCTTGAGGTAAACAGCCATTTCTATGCTAGATATAGAAAAATTTTATAATAAAAACTTGCTCAAAATTAAAAGATATGACGTTGCACCGAATTTGATAACTATATGCATATTTTTGTATACCAAGAATTGTCAAAAGTTCTTTAGTGCACGATACTGTTATCAAATCTCATGGAATCGGCTATATATAGGGTGTCAGGAAATACTCATTCTATTTTTTCTCAATTTTTCAGATGAAACGCACTATATAATGATCCTTTAGAAGGGCTTTGCATTGAAATAATGGCTATACTATACAGGGTGTTGCATCATGAAAGGGGCATAGTTTAATGGGAGGTAGAAAACATCAGTGGCAATCAGGACATCCCATAGAAATGTCTCATTGAGCCCTCATTACGAAGTTACAGGGTGTTAATATTTTTTGGCGAAAACTACTTTTTGTCGTTACTTTGACGAGGAATGTAATAATGGATTCATGTTTGGTACAGCTAATACAGTAACGATCCTTCAGAAGTTCATGTAAGATATAAAAAAAATACAGGTCCGGAGTCATTGAAATTTATGTTTCTTCTTTACCTCTAAATACATGACCCTGTATATATTTTTTTGAAATTTCTATACGACATTCGAAAAAAATACAAAAAAATAAGCAAAATCGTCCATATCACTCTTTCGTTACACCTTTGTGGTTATTTAAATACGATGTTTAATATACAAGAGCATGGATTTCAATACGATATTAAATGAAAGTCACGTGAAATAATTAATTTTGTTACTAAAATTTGCACAAATTATATTGAAGCTAGGTGGTCTAGGTGAATCCTAATTCCAACACGTTTTAAAGATCAATTTTGGTAAAGAATGTAGCCATAATAAGCAATCGCGTATAAATTAACAATATATTTAATTAATCATAGTAGGCTTATTCAAAATGACATATAATAAAAAGAAATCTCCTAAACAGGTGAATAATGAATTGTTTGTAATTTAATATGTCAAAAATCCGTCTTTAGTTTGTGAAGTACATTAAATTGTGAATATTTGTGTCAAATATTTCAATTATGCCACTTAAATTTACAAACGTGGAATATGCTGACATAATATTTATTTATGGTTTCTGTAATGGAAATGGTAGGTCGGCGGATAGAGAATATCGGCTGCATTATCCTGGCCGTCGGCATCCTAATCACAAAACCTTTAGTATGGTATTCCAGTACTCAAGACAACACAGAAAGTTTCCTAGTTCTGCAGTTATGGAGCGTGTTTTATAACAAGACGTACAGGAACAAAACAATATTTTAAACATAATTGAACAAAACCCAGAAATTAGCACTAGATGAATCAGTTCATTCCTCATTGGCGAGTATGGGGAAAACTAAAAAGAGAAAGTTATCAGCCATATCAAAATCAGCAGGTACAGCGTCGTGAACAAAATAACGGGATCCACCGCTTGGCATTTTGTCGTTGGTTGTCTAACCATCGCCCGGTCACTTACAGAACTTTATTACGGATGAAACACAATTTACGAAGGATGGAGTAAACAACTCAAGAAATAATCATAAATAGGCACGGGAAAACCCACATGCGACACCGCCAACATCATTCGCAACACAGGTATTCTGTAAATGCTTGGGTCGGGCTTATGAATAAGCATTTGATAGGGCCACATTTTCTTGAAAAAAGATTAAATGGTGATATTTACTGTAATTTTCTTCGAAATATTTTACCGAATATCTTAGAAGATATCCGTATTAGAAGTATGTTATTTCAGCATGATGGGGCCCCACCATTTTTTAGCGTTCGAGTAAGAGAACACTTAAATAATGACTATCCTAATAGATGGATTGGTCGCAGGGGTCCACATGAATAGCCACCAAGATCTCCTGATTGTAACCCTTGCGATTACTTGTTGTGGGGTCTCTTAAAAAACGAAGTTTATAGCGTCAAAATTAATAGTAGACAACAATTAATGCAGTGCATCATTACAACCTGCTTCGAATTACGGAATAATCCGGCAATGATACGTCGAGCAATTGGTGACCTAACTAAACGTGTAAAAAATGCACAGAAGTTGAAGGAGGCCACTTTGAAAATTAGAGCAAATTATGTTTTATTCTTAAACACATGTAGTTATTGGTTTGTTGTTTATTGTTACCTGGATGAAAATTATTTTATTTATTTCGGTTTTAGTTTGTTCTGGTTTTCAATTTGTATTAAGTGTGAAATATTGATGATTTTCTTGATTAAAGTAACTTGTTGCTTAGTCCTAAATAGTTTTATTATGTCACTTTAAATAAGTTTAAACGATTAATTAAATACTTTGTTAATTTATACCCGATTATTAGGGCTACATTTTTTACCAAAATTGATCTTTAAAACATGTCGGAATTAAAATCCACCTAGCTTCAAGGGAATTTGTGCAAATTTTAGTTACAAAATTATTTATTTGGCATGACTTTCATTTATATCGTACTGAAATCCATATTCTTGTACATTTAACTCCGTATTTAAATAACCACAAAGGTGTAACAAAAAAGTAATATAGACGACTTTACTTACTTTTCTGTGTTCTTTTCAAATACCGTATAGACATTTCAAAAAAATATATACATATTTTTTAGAGGTAAAGAAGAAATATAAATTTCAGTGACTCCGTACTTGGATTTTTTTTATATCTTGCATGTACTTCTGAAGGATCGTTACTGTATTAGCTGTACCAAATATGAATCCATTATTCCCTTCCCTGTTAAAGTAACGACAATAAGTAGTTTTCGCCAAAAATTATAAAATACCCTATAACTTCGTAATGAAGGTTAATGAAACATTTCTATGGGAGGGTCTGATTACCACCGATGTTTTCTACCTCCTATTAAGCTATATCCCTTTCATGATGCAACACCCTGTATAGTGAATTCCAAGATATTTGACACAATTCAAGATTTACTAAAAGTTGACCATTCACTCAACTGTTTAGTAGCATAAGTTTAGTAAAAGTAGTAGCTTATTCATTTATCTGCAGTTATAGGTTTGACAGCATATAAGTATTCTGAAAATAATAGTTGTTCGCACGAACAATTACTATTTTTTATATTAGAATGAATTATTAAGAATTTTATTTTGTTACGTGTATTAGAAAAAAATTAGTACTTACAGCAGGCAATGTCGTTGCTGGTTTTACATGTAATTGTTGCAGAGAAATAATTGTTGGCACAGTTGGTCTAGGGGTATACAAAATTGGATTTGTAGTTAAAAATAAAATACTAAGCGTTTTCTCCACATCCGCTAAGTAAGGTATAGCATTACCTAAATATTTTCTTGCTATCTTATCACTTCTTGGTATGGCTTCAGATGACAGGTAGTATCTTGTCCATAAATAATAAAGACTGCTACAAAATCTCTCATAAACATTCATTACTCCATTGTAAGTTAAAAACATTTCTGAATATAAAGAGGGCGGATTAGGATTACCCATTGCAAAATGACTACCAATCCAACCACCCATAGACGATATTCCTATTATTGGTGCTTTAAACTTAGCCGACAAACTATACATAATTGGACTAACGTATGTTTGTACAATAATTAAGTCAAATTTTTCATTGCTGTTATTATAAATTTTTATGAATTCGTCATTCTGTAATATTGCCTCTGATAATTCATAATTAAGTTCAAATATTCTACGTATTTTTGTGTAAACCGGTAGTTCTTTTGACATAAAATGTTGAAACCCATGTCGCTCCATGATTTTATAAGTATAATTTACATCGATTTCGGTAAGATTTACCAAAGTGGGATCCTTCAAGGGATTAGATGTAACTATTGTAACTGCATGTCCCCGCAAGGATAATTCTTTCCATATGGATTGAAATACACACTGATGACTTATTGAGGGCATTTGAAACACACCTAAGATTCGTGCACATTGAGAAAAACTTAAAACACTAAATAACTTCAATGTTAACAAAAACATATTCATATTAACTAGTTCAGTTCAACTAACGAAATGACTATTGACAAGGAAGGGTCAATTCTTATCGTAAATTATATATCTATTATAATTGTGTTTGAGTAAGGAATATATTTCTCATTTGATAAGCACTGAAGATATGAATATATATATATATATATATATATATATATATATATATATATATATATATATATATATATATATATATATATATATATATATATATATATATATATATATATACAGGGTGTTCGCTTAAATGTGGAACAAGCCTGTAACTCCTTTGTTTACTGACCGATTTAAATTTTCTTTTTCAGTAATGTAGTGCTACATAAACTCTATTCTTGAATAATGCAAATGATTTCTGCAACGCAAAACGTGGCCTACTGCGAGATATTTTCAAGATCAAAAATCAGCCATTCATATCAGCGATTCTTTTTTCAAAAAACTGATTACATATTCTTTTTCACTGTCCCTCTAAACTTTGTTCTTTAAAGTTTCATATAAATCGATCGGTGGTTTTGGACTTTATTAACTTTTTTACGAATAAAAATTATTAATTAAATAAAACCTAAATAATTAATATCTAATACCATTTTATTTTTTTCCATAATGAATATAAACAAAAAATAACTAATATTACATCAAAAACATCTGAATATGAATATAACAACTAATACAACAAATTATACATTTTAAATCGAACAACAAAATAAAAAAATTAACAGGAGTAATATTTCAGTTTTACGTCGGAATATAACAAAATTTAACTTAAATATTTAAATAATCCAAATTATAGTTTCTTCTATTAGGTCCCCATTGGCAAAAATACATTTTTCTACTCTTCTTCTGTTACTGATAACAACTTCTTGCCGTTGCTGTCGAGTAGTAGCAAGCAGCGGTAATTTCTTTTATTATTTCGTCTACGGTAGCTGGGCGGTCCTTGTATACTTCTTTTAACGTGTCCCACAAAAAATAATCTATCTTGATGACAAAAATGTTTGATTAAAAAAAATGGTGGGTGAATTAGTTAAATGGACATCGGATTCATTTTCACGTCGAAGTACCTACATAGAGATTACTATGTCGGGTTCCGGTAACAGATCACTTTTTGTGTACCTGTGTTATTAATGAAATAAAACCTAAATAATTAATTTCTAATACCATTTTACCATTTTAATAGAACAGAATTATTTTTATTTTTGTCTCTTTAGTACAATAAATATTGTTTTCCAGCAATATTTCAGTAGGCGTCCAAGTTATAAAATTGTTAAAAATGTTTAGTAAACTTTGAAAACAATTGAAGCACTAAATTATTAGTGATGTCAAACAGTTTACACTTATGTCTGTTATTTAGTACAACTAGTGTTAACGTTTTTAAATTGTAAAATGGCTGAACAACAATTGACTGTATCGGAAAAGGTTTTAATAATTAAACTTACGGGAAATGATGAACGTACAACACGGCAAGTTGCACAAGAATTTAATAATTTTAATCCTGGACGTAGTAACATAAGCTACTCAACAGTGTGTAGAATTAAAAAACTCTGAAGAAACGGAGAAACGGAGAAACAGGATAAGAAATAATGGGTATGATATAATTTTATTACATTTCCGTGAAAATCCTCAAACAAGTATCAGAAAAGCAAGTATATATTTAAATATTGATAAAAGTAAAATTTGGAGATGTCTCAAAAAGCATAAAATGGTAAATTTCAAACCCAAACTTCTACATACGTTAGAAGAAGGAGATCGCCAAAGACATATGGAGTGGTATTTGTGGCTTCAAGTAATCTGCCTAAATGATCGAATTTTTATAAATAATATTTTAAAATATAATCAAATGCAAATGCAAATTCCCTACAATGTAAGAGTAATCTAAAATAGAATTGAGGAAATGAATATATTACTAGCAAAAATACTCGTAATTATTTCAAACTCTTACTAAAGACTTATCATAGATAAGTACAAAAACATATATCTTTCTAAACAAAATACTTTGCTGGCTACATGCCACGAACAACATTAAATTAAAAGAAAGAAATATGCCCATTACGTACAGGTAACTGTCACAATAATGTTAATTTTGATTTTAAATTATCCTGTTTAACAAAAACAACTAAAGACAAAAACTCTTACCAAAAAACTTTCACATACACGTGTTTCGGTACCCTACACCAATGATACACTCTTCAGTGCTACTTCTTTCAAAGTTTAAAATCTACTGAATAGTCCCTTACCAGGTAATACGTATTTATTCAATAATTATTTTGATTATATTTTATGATTATACCTGTATTGGTAATTTTCCGAAATCTGTTTTGGATTATCCTGTTCCTTAGAACCATAAATAATTATTGCATAAATACGTATTACCTGGTAAGCGACTATTCAGTAGACTTTAAGCTTTGAAAGAAGTAGCACTGAAGAGTGTATCCTTGGTGTAGGATACCGAAATACGTGTATGTGAAAGTTTCTAAAGTTTTTTGGTAAGAGTTTTTGTCTTTAGTTGTTTTTTGGTTTTGTTGAACAGGATAATTTAAAATTAAAATTAACATTATTGTGACAGTTACCTGTAAGTAATGTGCATATTTCTTTCTTTTAATTCAATGTTGTTCGTGGCATATAGCCAGCAAAGTATTTTGTTTAGGAAGATATATGTTTTTGTACTTATCTATGATAAGTCTTTAGAAAGAGTTTCAAATAATTACGAGTATTTTTGCTAGTAATATATCCATTTCCTCAATTCTAAATAATATTTTGTTTACTGACGAAGCTACATTTAATACAAATGGGACAGTTTGGGCAAATAATTCTCGATTTTGGGCTGAAGATAATAAAAATTCACATTGGACTAGCAACTGTAGAAGACAGTACTCGCACAAAATTAATGTATGGTGTAAGATTCTAAATCAAACATTAATTGAACCATATTTTTTTCGAGAAAATTTAAATGGAAATTGATTATTACAATTCCTCGAGAATGATTTGTGGGAAGCATGATATGCACATTCAGCAAAGGAATAATTTATATTTCCAGTTAGGTGGTGCCTCCATACATTATTCTTTAGTTGTGAGAAACTGGCTAAACCAGAATTTTTCCAACAAATAGCTCGGGTGTAACAGCCCTGTCATCGGATGGCCACCCCGATCTCCAAATTTGACCCCTTTAGAGTACGTTAAAGAAAAAAGTATACAAGGTCCGCCCAGCTACCGTAGACGAATTATTAATGGAATTACCGGTGCTTGTCGTGCTATTACTTGACAGCAACTGCGAAAAGTTGTTATTAATAACAGAAGGAGAGTAGAAAAATATATTTTTGCAAATGGAAAGGAACTACAATTTAGATTATTTAAATATTTAAGTTAGATAAATTGTCTTATATTCTGAAATATTACTTCTGTTAATATTTTTATTTTGTTGTTCGATTTAAAATATATAATTTGTTGTGTTAGCTCTTATATTCATATTCAGGTGTTCTTGATGTAATATTAGTTATTTCTTGTTTATATTCATTATGGAAAAAATAAAATGGTATTATAAATTAATTATTTAGGTTTTATTGAATTAATAATTTTTATTCTTAAAAAAAATCCAAAGTCCAAAAGCAATGATCGATTTATATGAAACTTTAAAGGACAAAGTTTAGAGAGACGGCGAAAAATAATATGCAATCAGTTTTTTGAAAAAAAAATCGCTAATATCAACGACTGATTTTTGACCTTGAAAATATCTCGCAGTAGGCTACGTTTTGCGTTGCAGAAATCATTTGTGTTATTCAAGAATAAAGTTTATGTAGCACTACGTTACAAACAAACAAAAATTCAAATTGGTCAGTAAACAGAGGAGTTACAAGTTTGTTATATATATATATATATATATATATATATATATATATATATATATATATATATATATATATATATATATAAGAAAAAATCAAAACATTATTCCTTTACCCCTCTCGGCGGATTCGACTAATACCAACGATAAGTAATATTAGAGTATGTATTCTACAATTACCTTAGAAATCGTTGGTATTAGTCGAATCCGCCGAGAGGGGTAAAGGAATAATGTTTTGGTTTTTTCTTATAAAAGTTTGACCGGGCGAGATCCGTTGGAATCTATTAATAATTTACGCACAAGTAGGGATCCTCTAATGTATAAAAAGAGCAGTATGTCTCAAGACGAGCTCCGGCGTTGTTGCCAAGTATCTTGACACATGGCACATGCGTGAAGATAATATTTTAAAATTGAGGTAGTTAGTTTCTAATCTACGATTATTGGGAGTGATTTATAGCGCTCGCATTTTCTTACAAAATTTGTTTAAAGGCGATGACAAAAAAGGTACTCCATCGAACACCTCAAATTTAAAAGGTGAAAATGGTTGCAAAACATGTAAAAATCACGTTACGCTCGCCAGACTAGTAAAAATTTGTTAATTCTTATTTTTATGAATTTTTGAATTTAGCTAAAAGAAATGATTCTTCTTTTCAAAAGACCTGCTTGAAATTTACGCAATTTATGCTAAATAATGAACAATTTTTGACAAAAATTTGTCTGGCGACCATTTTTGTTAATTAACTTTTGGCAGAGCTTTTCTTATAAATTGTTTTTTTATGAAAATGTGCTTCATAACACCTCCTTGATTTTTGTTTTAAAATGAAATTTAAGATCTCTCCTATCTATTACAACTTGTCTGTGTGACAATTTTTGTTAATTAATTTATCAGACTTAATTTTGAATGCGCAGCATCAATGCATCAGCATCAATTACTAGCATCTCAGAACTCCCCCTTAAAAAAAACTGAGGCTTAAGATCTCTATGCATAAAAATTTGCTTGACATTGAAAACATGTTTTTCACCATGTCAGACCTAATTTTTAAGCGCCGTGACGTTTTTTATTTTAATAAGCTTTTACAATGACCGCATCAAATCAACATCTTAGATTTTTCTGAATTTAAGTTTAAGATCTCTTTTATGCATAAAACTTAATTACAGAAAAAATTTAAGGTGATATTTTAACGCGGAAATTGTAAAAGCTTATTCTTTTAAAAAAGGACGTTGTTGCTTAAAAATTAAGTCTGACATGTTGAAAAACATTCTTTCAATCACAGACAAATTTTTAAGTGTAGAGGAGATCTTAAACTTCAGTTGTCTTTTTAAGGTGTTATGAGACGCCAGTGATTGATTCTGATGCATTGATGCTGCACATTCAAAATTCAGTGTGACAAATTAATTAACAAAAATTATCAGCCAGATAAGTTGTAATAGATACCACAAACTGCGTAAATTTCAAGCAATGTTTTGAAATGAAGAATAATTTTCTTAAGTTAAATTCAAAAATTCATAAAAAATAACAATTAACAAGTTTTTACTAGTCTGGTGGGCATAACATGATTTTTATATGTTTTGCAACCATTTTCACTTTAAATTTGAGGTGTTCAATGGGTACCTTTTTTTGTCGTGGGAGCTCGATATAAAACTTTTCGTGGTCAAATTTGCACGCTATTTACCTAACTATAGTGATTGAAACTTCCCTTAAAAAATTTATTGTCAAATTACGTCTGGTTTTGACAGCAATGCATTTCTAATGAAAAGATTTAGTCACCAGTCAGCCACTAGTTGTTATTTTTACCTTGTATCGACTGACTTCGTAAACACTTTACCAGAGGAAAAATTACAGTCGTTGACATGTAAAGACATTTTTCGACATTAATATGACAGATGTTTTATAGTAAGTAGATTTGGAAAAATGAAGATATTTACACATACTTTGTTATGTTTTACTTTTTTTGCCGAAGGGGAGTATTGTATTCGAGAAAAATCATCCTCCGAGATTTTTCGGTATCTCACGTTTCAGAACATGTACTTAGATTAAGAAAATATAGGTTTTTCAATTTCGTTTGTCTGTCTGTCTGTCTGTCTGTTCATGCATTAACTAAAAAACTACTTGGCGGAGAACAGTCAAATTTGGTATGTAGCTGACGCAACTGCCACCGAAGAAATGGTTAGACTTTCAGTGGAAAATATACAGGGAATAGATAATGGAAAAAACATTTTGTCGCTCCAATTTAAATTTTTTGTTTCCTGACATTCTAAACCTATTAAAAAAAATCGAAAATTTAAGATAGAAACAAATTTTGAATGTTTGAAAATATTGAAATGGGATGATTGTAAAAATTTTTGTTTGCTCAAATTTAAAATTTCCATGTTTCATGACATTCTAAACATATTTAAAAAAAATTTTTTTTGAAAATTTAAAATGGAAGAAAATTTTGAAATTTTTTGTTTTCTCTAATTTAAGATATTCACGTTTCATAACATTCTAAACATATTTTAATTTTTTTTTTTTTGAAAATCAAAAAGAAAAAAATTTAGAAAATTCTTGCTTCCCTGGCATATCGATGGGAAGTATTGTATTCGAGAAAAAATCACCCTCCGAGATTTTTTCGGATTTTCACGTTACAGATCATGTAGATTACGAAAATATAGATTTTTCAATTCCGTCAGTCTGTCAGTCTGTTGGTCTGTCGGAGACCTGTCAAATTTGGTAGGTAGCTGACGCCACTGCCACCGAAGAAATTCGACTTTCACTGGAAAATATACAGGGATCGTCTAAAGGGAATAGATATTGGAAAAAAAATATCTCTCAAATTTAAACTTTCCACGTTTCGTGACATTCTAAACCTATTTTTTTTTTTTGAAGATTTGACAGAAAATAATTTTGAACTTTTGAAATTTGGAAAAATTTGTGTAAAATTTTTAATCGTAAAATATTTTACTTCCCTCGCATACCGAAGGGAAGTATTGTATTCGAGAAAAAATCACCCTCCGAGATTTTTTCGGATTCTGACGTTTCAGAACACGTAGATTCCGAAAATATAGGTTTTTCAATTCCGTCAGTCTGTCTGTCTGTCTGTCTGTCGGTCTGTCTGTCTGTCTGTCTGTCTGTCTGTCTGTCTGTCTGTCTGTTGGTGTATTTACTAAAAAACTACTTGACGGAGAGCAGTCAAATTTGGTAGGTAGTTAACCCTACTGTCAGCGAAGAACTGGTAGAATTTTCACTGAAAAATATACAGGGTGGACCGTCTAAACGGAATAAATAGTGAAAAAAATTTTTTTTTGCTCAAATTTAAAATTTCCACGTTTCATGACGCGCTAAACCTGTTTCAGGAAAAAAAAATTTTTGAACATTTTTTTCAAACATTTTTGAAAAAATTTTTACCAAGTTGAAAAAAATTTTTTTTTGCTCAAATTTAAAATTTCCACGTTTCATGACGCGTTAAACCTATTTCAGGAAAAAAAAATTTTGAAAATTTTTTTCACCAATATTTTTGAAAAAATTTTTACTACTAAAATGAATTTTTTTTTCTTTCTTCAAATTTAAAATTTTCACGTTTCATGGCATTCTAAGCCTGATTAAAAAAAAAGTTTTTTGAAATTTTATCACTATGATAGAATTTTTCTTTCTTTGTTCAGATTTTAACTATCCACGTTTTCATGACATTCTAAAACTATTCAAACAAATTTAAAAATGTTTTTGAAGAATTTTTTAAAAAATTTGAAAACATTTTTAATCCATTTATGTATCACTACTATAGAACAGACGAAAAAATTTTTTTTGCTCAAATTTAAAATTTCCACGTTTCTTGATATTCCAAACCAATTTCGGAAAAAAAAAATTGCAACATTTTGTTACCAGTTTGGAAAAAAATTTAACACCAGAATGCTCAAATTTAAATGACATTCTAAACCTAGGTATTTCAGAAAAAAAAATTTGAAAATTTTTTTCACAAACATTTTTCAAAAAGTTTTTACCACTAAAATAGTTCGATTTTTTTTTTATTTGCTCAAATTTAAAATTTTCACGTTTCATAGCATTCTAAACCTATTTTAAAAATACATCATTTTTAATTTTTAAACTTTTTTTAGCACTACTATAGAACAGAAGGAAACTTTCCTTTTTGCTCTAATTTAAAATTTCTACCTTTGACATTTTAAACCTATTTCAGAAGAAAAAAATTTGAAAATTATTTTACCATCTTTTGAAAAATTTAAAAAAAATGAAATTTTTTAACCACCACCATACTTCCACTCCATTACGTGAATGTTGGATTGAAAATGTGACAGATGGCAATAACATCTGGCATATGCACCTATTATACTTTTATTGAAAAATGTACAGGGTGGTCATCCCAAGAAATAATTCAGTCATGGTGGACATTTGTAAAGGTATTTGCGCAAGCCTGCCATATGTGGCACCTGCTATTTAGTATTGAACTTTTGCTGTTGGATGAGCAATCTGTATATTTTTTTGACCAAAACTTATCAAGTTTTCTTTGTAATAACAGCAATAACTCTACTCCGATTATTATTCTCAATGTCATTTCGTAATTATTATTTTTTTAGAGAGACTGCCATGAACGAGGGAAGTTCTGTGTAAATACCTTTACCGATTTTTTTTTGTCAAATTTAAAATTCCCATGTTTCACGACATTCGAAACATGCTTAAATAAAATTATTATTTTTTTTACCACTACCTACTATATAACAGATGAGGGAAAAAAATCTTTTTCCTCAAATTTAAAATTTCCATGCTTCATGACATTCTAAACTATAAAAAAAAGTTTTTGTAAATAAAAAAAAAAATCGGTAAAGGTATTTACACAGAACTTCCCTCGTTCATGGCAGTCTCTCTAAAAAAATAATAATTACGAAATGACATTGAGAATAATAATCGGAGTAGAGTTATTGCTGTTATTACAAAGAAAACTTGATAAGTTTTGGTCAAAAAAATATACAGATTGCTCATCCAACAGCAAAAGTTCAATACTAAATAGCAGGTGCCACATATGGCAGGCTTGCGCAAATACCTTTACAAATGTCCACCATGACTGAATTATTTCTTGGGATGACCACCCTGTACATTTTTCAATAAAAGTATAATAGGTGCATATGCCAGATGTTATTGCCATCTGTCACATTTTCAATCCAACATTCACGTAATGGAGTGGAAGTATGGTGGTGGTTAAAAAATTTCATTTTTTTTAAATTTTTCAAAAGATGGTAAAATAATTTTCAAATTTTTTTCTTCTGAAATAGGTTTAAAATGTCAAAGGTAGAAATTTTAAATTAGAGCAAAAAGGAAAGTTTCCTTCTGTTCTATAGTAGTGCTAAAAAAAGTTTAAAAATTAAAAATGATGTATTTTTAAAATAGGTTTAGAATGCTATGAAACGTGAAAATTTTAAATTTGAGCAAATAAAAAAAAAATCGAACTATTTTAGTGGTAAAAACTTTTTGAAAAATGTTTGTGAAAAAAATTTTCAAATTTTTTTTTCTGAAATACCTAGGTTTAGAATGTCATTTAAATTTGAGCATTCTGGTGTTAAATTTTTTTCCAAACTGGTAACAAAATGTTGCAATTTTTTTTTTCCGAAATTGGTTTGGAATATCAAGAAACGTGGAAATTTTAAATTTGAGCAAAAAAAATTTTTTCGTCTGTTCTATAGTAGTGATACATAAATGGATTAAAAATGTTTTCAAATTTTTTAAAAAATTCTTCAAAAACATTTTTAAATTTGTTTGAATAGTTTTAGAATGTCATGAAAACGTGGATAGTTAAAATCTGAACAAAGAAAGAAAAATTCTATCATAGTGATAAAATTTCAAAAAACTTTTTTTTTAATCAGGCTTAGAATGCCATGAAACGTGAAAATTTTAAATTTGAAGAAAGAAAAAAAAATTCATTTTAGTAGTAAAAATTTTTTCAAAAATATTGGTGAAAAAAATTTTCAAAATTTTTTTTTCCTGAAATAGGTTTAACGCGTCATGAAACGTGGAAATTTTAAATTTGAGCAAAAAAAAATTTTTTTCAACTTGGTAAAAATTTTTTCAAAAATGTTTGAAAAAAATGTTCAAACATTTTTTTTTCCTGAAACAGGTTTAGCGCGTCATGAAACGTGGAAATTTTAAATTTGAGCAAAAAAAAATTTTTTTCACTATTTATTCCGTTTAGACGGTCCACCCTGTATATTTTTCAGTGAAAATTCTACCAGTTCTTCGCTGACAGTAGGGTTAACTACCTACCAAATTTGACTGCTCTCCGTCAAGTAGTTTTTTAGTAAATACACCAACAGACAGACAGACAGACAGACAGACAGACAGACCGACAGACAGACAGACAGACAGACAGACAGACTGACGGAATTGAAAAACCTATATTTTCGGAATCTACGTGTTCTGAAACGTCAGAATCCGAAAAAATCTCGGAGGGTGATTTTTTCTCGAATACAATACTTCCCTTCGGTATGCGAGGGAAGTAAAATTGAAATTTTTTTATAAAATGGATGGTGCAAAAAAATTTATTTTGCTTAAATATGAAATTCCCACTTTTCATGATATTCTAAACATCTATCAAAAAAATTATTTGTTTTAAAAAGTACAAAGAAAATATATATATTTTTTTACCATTATGTTAGAATAGATGATGGAAAAAAATGTTTCCTTCAGTTTTAAAATTTTCACGTTTCATTACATTCTAAACCCATTTCAACAAAAAAATATTTAGAAAATAAAAAGCAAATTGAAAATTTTCTTCCTCCACCACTATAGAGTAGATGATGGAAAGAAGTAATCAGGTTTTCTCTGTAATAATAGGGCTGCTACATTGTGATTATAATTCTCGTATGTCATTTCTTAATTAATAATATCTTAGAGTGACCGTCCTTTATGAATAAAGACGAAAGTTCTGTGTAAATACCTTTACCAATTTTTTATAAAATGGATGGAAAAAAAATGTTTTGCTCAAATTTAAAATTTTCACGTTTCATGACATTCTAAACATATTTAAAAAAAATTGTTTTGAAAATAATTTTTTTTTTCAGTTTTAAAATTTCCACGTTTCATTACATTCTAAACCTATTTCAACAAAAAAATGTTTTGCAAATTGAAAAAAAATTAAAATTTTATTCCCCACCGCTATAGGGTAGATGATGGAAAAAAGTTATCAGGTTTTCTCTGTAATAATAGGGCTAACTACATTGCGATTATAATTCTTATATATCATTTCTTAATTAATAATTTTCTAGAGTGACCGCCCTATATAAATAAAGAGGGAAGTTCTGTGTAAATATCCTTACCGATTTTTTTACATAGCTGATTCATTCAGGAGGTAAAATAAAAATTACAGGAAATATGCATAGTTATTTTAAAATATGAAAAATTCTTAATATTCCGTTTATTCAGGTAAAACTAAAAAGTCTTTTTTTCCTTTATGACTTTTTCCTTAAGTGCATCCTGTCCAAGTTTTCCCGAAAAACATGAAAAAATGGCCCTTATCGGCCCTCGTAAACCGTGAAATTTAAAAATATGGAAAATGCAGACGTGCAAATTTTCCGAGTTCAACAGTTTTTCACAACCAAAAGCACGTTTTTGATCATGAAAAATTGTTGAAAACTCGGACTAGGATGTTGCCTCATGTAGGAAGGGAAATCTGTTTTTTTATGTCTCTCGAAGTCTGAGCCCAAGCGAAATGGTTACAAAATTTTCAGTTTTTTACTTCCCTCGCATACCGAAGAGAAGTATTGTATTCGAAAAAAAATCACCGTCCGAGATTTCCTCGAATTTTCACGTTTCATAAGATGTAGATTACAAAAATATAGGTTTTTCAATTCCGTTAGTCTGTCTGTTGGTGCATTAAATAAAAGACGACTTGACGGGGAGCAGTCAAATTTGATAGGTAGTTATTGATGCTACTACCAGTGAAGAATTGGTTAGACTCTCACTGGAAAATATAGAGAGTAGACCGTCTAGGGAGTGGATAATAAGAAAATTTCTTTCGCTCAAATTTAAAATTTCCACGTTTCATGACATTCTAAACCTATTAAAAAACGATTTATTTTAAATTTTGATGAAAGGTAATTACCCATCGGGAGATTATGTCAAGGTAAAATATTTAAAAATCCACCAGTGACGTCGGTCCTTATGAAGAAAAATGAACCTAATTTTCCAAAAAAATATATTAGGAAAAGTTTTAAATGTAAAACAATCCCATAATCTTATTTGTTGTTATCGAGAACTCACTAATACCGAATTTCAATAGTATACTTTGTCCTCACTTAATAAGAAAACAAAGTTTTTCTTTTTGAAGTACCAATTATTAATCATTACGTTATATTCGGACGTAATGAAGACAGGCTTTCCATTTAGAACTAATCACGTCGTATTCTTCAATATGTTGTGGCTGGCTGTATGGCTAATGGCCTTGATGTCAAAAAAAAAACTAATCACGTGATGTCAGTCAGTTTACTTAACAGTACCTAAATAAAAAAAAATCAATTTTAAACTAATTTAACATTCCTAAGGTAATAATAAGCACCATAAGTGCAACTTTAACAGGATTTGATCGATATCCAATTTCTTGTATTTTCTAAAATCATACTGATAATAGCAAAGCACATTTTCAGTGGGATTAAATTTCATGACAATTATTGAGCAAACTGCGATTTAATTAATAATAATAGTAATAATAATAAATGACTTTATTTACAATAATATTGTACATAAGAGAGTGAAAACACATGCAAAACAATTTTTTTCTGAAATCTCAAGCGGAGGTTCACAACAAAATTATCCATGTAAGTGTTATCATTTATTGAATTGTTCCTGAATTAAATTCGTTTAAAATTGTACTTTTCTTGTTTCCAAGTCAATTAATGTTTGATTTCGACTTAAGTACTAAAGTCACATGATTAATTATAAATGGAAAACCTGTCTTTCTCCATTTTAATTAACTCTTTATTTCGTCCGAAAATAAAGCGATGACCTTAATAATTGATACTTTAAGAAGAGAGATTTTATTTTTTCATTACAAGTGCACTTATTATTGAAACTCGGCATTAGCGAGTTTCTGATAACAACAAATAAGATTATGAGATTGTTTCACAGTTAAAACTTTGTCTAATATCTTTTCTTGGAAAATTAGGTTCATTTTTCTTCATAAGGACGAACGCCACTGGTGGATTTTAATTCACCGTGACACAATCCTCCCTTTTTTAAATTGCATTGTTAATAAGACGGCTGGCCCCTTGGCTGTGATATGGGAGTCTTGAAAGGTGAGGCATATTGTAGACTAGATGGAAAACGTTTCTTTTGGCTCAGATTTAATATTTCGACATTTCATGACATTCTAAACCTATTTTAAAAAAATGATATTTGACAATGTTTTAACACAATCGACAAGAATGGCACCTATTATGGTTTTACTGAAAAAATATACAGGGTGGTCATCCTAAGAAATAATTCAACCATGGCGAAAATTTTTAGAGATATTACGCAAGCCCCATATTTGGGACCTGTTATTTAATATTGAATTTTTACTGTCGGATGACCTCTTCGCCTTCACCCAACCATCCACAGTTGCTCCGGATGGACACATGCCATCGAGGTCTCCCCATTGCCCATCTACTGACGTAAGTGTCCCCGTGATCCCAAAGCTATGTTATTAGTGTATTAACTTAATTAAATATATTCATAACAAAAAAATAATCAAGATGAGATCCGCAAGGTTGCCAAGTTGTCGGATCTCAATTTGGTCAGATATATCATACATATGCATAAGGTGTCGCGCGCCCCCTAGATCCAATTCTTCAAACTTAAGGTGTATAAGTTCAGATAAAAAGGAGGAAAATGAGATCCTATCATATATATATATATATATATATATATATATATATATGTTGTTTCTTAGGTTTTCACGGGTATTAAATGAAGTGACGTGCTTCCGGGTGTTTTCCCGTGTAGTTGGTAGGCTCCTGTTGGAACCATGGTTGTCTGAACGACGTTTCGGCGGAATCTCATCTGCCATCCTCAGGTTCTAGCTGAAAGCTGCCTGCTGCTGCTGCTGTTGCTGCTGTTGCTGCTGCTGCTGCTGCTGCTGCTGCTGCTGCTGCTGCTACTGCTGCTCCTCGTTGCTCGAACTGAACTGACGTTCTCTCTGTTGTGCGGCTCCTTATATACGTTGTGGGGTGGGGCGCACCTGCGCACTTGGCTGCGTGTTACTGACCCTCTTCTCTCTGTTGGAGGCGTAGCGGGCGCCTGAGCTAACCCGACAAGAGGCCTCACTGAAACGTCACGTTTCACGTGACTTCTCGTTGAAGGTCGTGTATCCTCGTATATATATATCCTAGTAATTCTTGATCTCCAATGCTCGATGTTGGCTACTGACCTGGTGTTGTCGAAGTCTATTTTGTGTCCAGTAGTTTTTGCGTGCTGTGCTAGGGACGATGTTTTCTCCTCTTTTTGCACTGCATTCCTATGTTCTTCTCTTCTTACACTTATACGTCTGTTGGTCTGTCCTATGTATGATTTATTGCAATCTTGGCACGGAATTTCATACACTCCTTGGTTTTCTAGGGCAATTTTTGATTTCGGGTTACGGAGAACTGCGATGATTTTTCGGTCTGTTTTGAATATTGTCTCTATGTTGTGTCTACGTAGAAGTTTGCTGATTTTGTCCGTTGTCCCTTTCACGTAAGGTAGATATGCTTTTGCCACTAGTTTCTCGGATTCTTCCTGGGTTCGTGGTTTGGATGGTTCTTGCGACTTCTGTATTGTATACCTTGAAAATCCATTTCTCATAAGTGCTTTCTGAAGTGATGACATCTCTTCGTTGATATGGTCGCCGTCTGTTAGCCTTTGGGAGCGTGTCACTAAGGTCTTCACTACTGAATTCAGTTGCGCTGGATGGTGATGTGATGCTGCATTTAGATATCTGTCTGTGTGAGTGGGTTTTCTGTATACTGTGTGACCTAATGTTTCGTCTTGTTTCTTCTTCACTAATACGTCTAGGAATGGGAGCTGGCCTTCTGCTTCTACCTCCATCGTGAATTTGATTTTGTCGTGAATGTTGTTCAGGTAGACTAGGAAACTATTTAGATGTTCACTTCCATGAGTCCATATTACGAATGTGTCGTCGACGTATCTTAACCAAAGTTTTGGTTTGAGTGGTGCAGTTTGTATGGCCCGCGTTTCTAAGTCCTCCATGAAAAGATTAGCGATGACTGGAGACAAAGGCGAACCCATCGGTGCTCCTTCCGTCTGTTTGTAGCGCTGGTCATTGTATGTGAAGTAAGTGTTATTTAAGCAGTGTGTAGTTAGACTAAGAATATGCTCCTCTGGATTGTACTTTCGCTTGATCAATTCGAGTGATTCGTCTACTGGTACATTTGTGAACAGTGACACAACATCGAAGCTCACTAGAAGATGTTCTGGTTGGACAGTCTCGTTGTTTAGTAACTCGATGAAATGTTGTGCGTTTTTCACATAGGATGTAGCTTTTTCGGCGAGTGGCTGCAACTGCCTAGCTAGATATCTCGCTAATTCTTGCACAGGTGATCCTACTGAGCTAACAATAGGTCTTAGTGGGGCTCCTTCCTTATGAATCTTTGGTAGGCCATATAGTTTGGGACATCTTGAGGACTTTTCTCTCGGTATAATCTGATTTTTTACCTCATCGTCTATGGGGCTAGCTTTGATTTTGGCTTTAGTTGTCTTCTCCAGGTACGTAGTGGGATCTGTTGTGATTGCTTCATATGCAGTGTCTTCCAATAGCGCCTCTATTTTGCTGTGGTATTCTTCACTATTCATCACTACCGTAGCGTTGCCTTTGTCAGCTGGTAAGATTATAATGTCCCGGTTTTGTCTTAACGTCTTCAGTGCCTTCAATTCTTCCTGCGGTATGTTTCTCTTTGGTGCCTTTGCTGTTCTTAGTATACGCGATGCGTCTTGGCGTATAGTTTCAGCTATGTTGTTATCCATTTGGGAAATTGCTGACTCTACTCCACAAATTATATCTTCTACTGGAATACTAGCTGGTGCGATGGCGAAATTAAATCCTTTGGCTAGGACATTTAGGGAAGCCTCATCAAGTGGGTAGTTGGACAGGTTATGGACTAAACTTGCCGGTTCTAGTGGTTTGGCTTTCCTACTTGGCTTCTGTTGAAGTTGAAGACGATCAAATTTCCTCTTCTGTTTCTCTGTACAGAAGGTGAGATCATTATCTGCTCGAAACTCCGCAAGTTGATCAATAGCAATCCATAATGTGGGATCCAGGGAAACACAGCGTTCTCGCTCCGTCTTCTAACGGCTTGTATATCAGCGCATGCGTAGAAGGTATGTAACTTTAGGCGGGGGTTACATAGTGGATATACCATCCTTCGGAGGGGATGTAAAGCAGTCGGTCCCTTGTCTATTAAATGTTAGGCAAGTAAAAGTTCCCTACTCTTCGATAGAGAAGAGGTTCGGCAAAATTTCCAGGTTGGGGGTAGCTCGTCTCCTGGCATCGGTGATTGGCCTTGGTAGCGGAAATAGGCCGACGTTAAATAAGTGATAAAAAAAAAAATAATGCGGGATGAATGGTGTTGCTTAGTTGTAAGTGTAGATCTAGTAACTGTTTATTGATCTTGTCTAATGTTCGTCGTGTATCGTGAATGGATTCTCTATGTAGTGCGAAGCTGGTTTTTCTGAGAATCTTTTTGGTGTGTTGGTGTTCTCCGTAACCCGAAATCAAAAATTGCCCTAGAAAACCAAGGAGTGTATGAAATTCCGTGCCAACATTGCAATAAATCATACATAGGACAGACCAACGGACGTATAAGTGTAAGAAGAGAAGAACATAGGAATGCAGTGCAAAAAGAGGAGAAAACATCCTCCCTAGCACAGCACGCAAAAACTACTGGACACAAAATAGACTTCGACAACACCAGGTCAGTAGCCAACATCGAGCATTGGAGATCAAGAATTACTAGGGAGGCAATTGAAATTGAAAAGAGACCGCAAAATCTTAACAAGAGAGACGACACCCAGAGATTACCCACCGCATGGAAGCCCGCACTGTCAGGAAGATATATAACAGAAAACACACGGCGTCCCATGGTAAACGAACCGATCGCAACGAGGCACCGTCGAATATCGACAATTCATGAGGAGACATCACAGCCGGCCACAAGGAGACCCATCACGAGGAGCCGGAGCCAGGCACTGACTAACCTAAGTGAAGCACGACCGCTAGCGACGACTGGATACGAGGATACACGACCTTCAACGAGAAGTCACGTGAAACGTGACGTTTCAGTGAGGCCTCTTGTCGGGTTAGCTCAGGCGCCCGCTACGCCTCCAACAGAGAGAAGAGGGCCAGTAACACGCAGCCAAGTGCGCAGGTGCGCCCCACCCCACAACGTATATAAGGAGCCGCACAACAGAGAGAACGTCAGTTCAGTTCGAGCAACGAGGAGCAGCAGTAGCAGCAGTAGCAGCAGCAGCAGCAACAGCAGCAGCAGCAGCAGCAGCAGGCAGCTTTCAGCTAGAACCTGAGGATGGCAGATGAGATTCCGCCGAAACGTCGTTCAGACAACCATGGTTCCAACAGGAGCCTACCAACTACACGGGAAAACACCCGGAAGCACGTCAACACTTCATTTAATACCCGTGAAAACCTAAGAAACAACATAATATGTCTCTACGGGGAGAAGACATTCCACCAGACTAGAACCTTTGAGAAATTGAGGTCGAAAAGAGGGAAACTTCTTTGCAACCTTACATTCCTTCAACGCTGCAGAGATGAAAACATCGTTCCAAAATGCATGCAGCTGACGTTCCATAAAAATGACCAACCCACCAAAAAGATCCTCAGAAAAACCAGCTTCGCACTACTTAGAGAATCCATTCACGATACACGACGAACATTAGACAAGATCAATAAACAGTTACTAGATCTACACTTACAACTAAGCAACACCATTCATCCCACATTATGGATTGCTATTGATCAACTTGCGGAGTTTCGAGCAGATAATGATGTCACCTCCTGTACAGAGAAACAGAAGAGGAAATTTGATCGTCTTCAACTCCAACAGAAGCCAAGTAGGAAAGCCAAACCACTAGAACCGGCAAGTGTAGTCCAAAACCTGTCCAACTACCCACTTGATGAGGCTTCCCTAAATGTCCTAGCCAAAGGATTTAATTTCGCCATCGCACCAGCTAGTATTCCAGTAGAAGATATAATTTGTGGAGTAGAGTCAGCAATTTCCCAAATGGATAACAACATAGCTGAAACTATACGCCAAGACGCATCGCGTATACTAAGAACAGCAAAGGCACCAAAGAGAAACATACCGCAGGAAGAATTGAAGGCACTGAAGACGTTAAGACAAAACCGGGACATTATAATCTTACCAGCTGACAAAGGCAACGCTACGGTAGTGATGAATAGTGAAGACTACCACAGCAAAATAGAGGCGTTATTGGAAGACACTGCGTATGAAGCAATCACAACAGATCCCACTACGTACCTGGAGAAGACCACTAAAGCCAAAATCAAAGCTAGCCCCATAGACGATGAGGTAAAAAATCAGATTATACCGAGAGAGAAGTCCTCAAGATGTCCCAAACTATATGGCCTACCAAAGATTCATAAGGAAGGAGCCCCACTAAGACCTATTGTTAGCTCAGTAGGATCACCTGTGCAAGAATTAGCGAGATATCTAGCTAGGCAGTTGCAGCCACTCGCCGAAAAGGCTACATCCTATGTGAAAAACGCACAACATTTCATCGAGTTACTAAACAACGAGACTGTCCAACCAGAATATCTTCTAGTGAGCTTCGATGTTGTGTCACTGTTCACAAATGTACCAGTAGACGAATCACTCGAATTGATCAAGCGAAAGTACGCTCCAGAGGAGCATATTCTTAGTCTAACTACACACTGCTTAAATAACACTTACTTCACATACAATGACCAGCGCTACAAACAGACGGAAGGAGCACCGATGGGTTCGCCTTTGTCTCCAGTCATCGCTAATCTTTTCATGGAGGACTTAGAAACGCGGGCCATACAAACTGCACCACTCAAACCAAAACTTTGGTTAAGATACGTCGACGACACATTCGTAATATGAACTCATGGAAGAGAACATCTAAATAGTTTCCTAGTCCACCTGAACAACATTCACGACAAAATCAAATTCACGATGGAGGTAGAAGCAGAAGGCCAGCTCCCATTCCTAGACGTATTAGTGAAGAAGAAACAAGACGGAACACTAGGTCACACAGTATACAGAAAACCCACTCACACAGACAGATATCTAAATGCAGCATCACATCACCATCCAGCGAAACTGAATTCAGTAGTGAAGACCTTAGTGACACGCTCCCAAAGGCTAGCAGACGGCGACCATATCAACGAAGAGATGTCGTCACTTCAGAAAGCACTTATGAGAAATGGATTTTCAAGGTATACAATACAGAAGTCGCAAAAACCATCCAAACCACGAAACCAGGAAGAATCCGAGAAACTAGTGGCAAAAGCATATCTACCTTACGTGAAAGGGACAACGGACAAAATCAGCAAACTTCTACGTAGACACAACATAGGGACAATATTCAAATCAGACCGAAAAATCAGCGCAGTTCTCCGTAACCCGAAATCAAAAATTGCCCTAGAAAACCAAGGAGTGTATGAAATTCCGTGCCAAGATTGCAATAAATCATACATAGGACAGACCAACAGACGTATAATTGTAAGAAGAGAAGAACATAGGAATGCAGTGCAAAAAGAGGAGAAAACATCGTCCCTAGCACAGCACGCAAAAACTACTGGACACAAAATAGACTTCGACAACACCAGGTCAGTAGCCAACATCGAGCATTGGAGATCAAGAATTACTAGGGAGGCAATTGAAATTAAAAAGAGACCGCATAATCTTAACAAGAGAGACGACACCCAGAGATTACCCACCGCAGGGAAGCCCGCACTGTCAGGAAGATATATAACAGAAAACACACGACGTCCCATGGTAAACGAACCGATCGCAACGAGGCACCGTCGAATATCGACAATTCACGAGGAGACATCACAGCCGGCCACAAGGGGACCCATCACGAGGAGCCGGAGCCAAGCACTGACTAACCTAAGTGAAGCACGACCGCTAGCGACGACTGGATACGAGGATACACGACCTTCAACGAGAAGTCACGTGAAACGTGACGTTTCAGTGAGGCCTCTTGTCGGGTTAGCTCAGGCGCCCGCTACGCCTCCAACAGAGAGAAGAGGGCCAGTAACACGCAGCCAAGTGCGCAGGTGCGCCCCACCCCACAACGTATATAAGGAGCCGCACAACAGAGAGAACGTCAGTTCAGTTCGAGCAACGAGGAGCAGCAGTAGCAGCAGCAGCAGCAAGCAGCTTTCAGCTAGAACCTGAGGATGGCAGATGAGATTCCGCCGAAACGTCGTTCAGACAATCATGGTTCCAACAGGAGCCTACCAACTACACGGGAAAACACCCGGAAGCACGTCAACACTTCATGTTTGAAATCATAAATAAAATTCACAAATTTGTATGTATTTTAGAAAATAACCATAACAGTTTTATTTTAACGGATCATACAGAAGCAGGAATATCTGTGGTTTATTTAATTGATTCAAGTTCACTTATTCTCAGCGAGTAGGATGAAGAGAATGAAATTTGATATTGAATGCGAACAAAATATTTAAATAAACATAAAATGAAGTTAATTTAGTTTTAACAAGGTTATTCTAAATAGCATATTATAAAACATGAACTTGCACAGACTCACAGTCTAATTTTAAATGATTTAGAATGAATTTGGAAAACAAAAAAGTAAAATTTATAAAATCTGACATTCATGTCAAAACTTAGGGCTGAAAATTTTAAATTGTGTAGAAACACAGTAAATCTACACAAAATGAATATTGAATGAAAGACTATTAACAGTAGTTGCATTGCAGCGTGATAAATTCAGAAATTGTAAGTCCATATATTACAAAACACTGAATGACATTTTAAGTTTTCAGATATTTTCAAATATCATTGCAGAAACGTGTTTTGTAAGTGATATTTCACATCGTGCAGAAAGAAAGGATTAATAGTATGATGTTAAATGTTTGTTGGCGTATCAATTTTTGTTTTAGTTTATTATATCAGTATTCTGTCAGTATGAAAAACTGCAGTACGTTTTTCACTACTAGCATTTTGTGTTTATCATTGCTATTCATCTAAATGTATGAATTAGTATTTATTTGAGATTGGAATTGTTAATTGTAGTTATAAGTAGATTTTAAAAAGTATATGTAATATGTCAATATATTTCGAGTAATTGCAATTATTCACTTAATCCTGAAAAGTAGAATAAGAAATTCATCAGGAAAATTAAAGAATTAAAAACAGTATTCAATTAATATAAAGAACAGACAAAACTGAATATTTTAAATTTGAAATTAAAATTAAATTTTGAAATATTAGATCAAAATAGAAAAAAACAATTGAAACATTGAAATTTAACTCAATTAAACGACTTAAAATAACAAATACACTGCTGAACAGCGAGCTGCGAAAAATATTCATCCACGAATAATTAATAAATTGAAAATAAAAGAAAAGTGGTGAATAAATTGAAGGTTATAATATTACAATCCAGATATATTGATATCAAGAAAAAATTGTAAAAGTTTATTGAACATAAGAAGTGAGTATACTTTGAAAGTATTACGAAGTAGATTATCCGGAAAGCAGATTTAGAAGAGGGAAGTATTTGTTAATCCAGTTAGCAAATTTATATGGTGAAGAAACTCAAACGTCAATCAAGTGATTGAAATACTTCAAGGAAATCTTGAAAATAAATTGGAGGTTATAAACAAACGTCAATCCAGTAAAGAAGAAGAAGAATAAGCCTTGAGAGGTTAGAAGTTAGTCAAGTGACATAATATTTCAAGGATCATAATAACCGGTTAGAGGTTATAATTTAACGTTACTCAAGTCGAAAGAAACTTAGACAAGGTAAAGCTTTACAATATCAGAAATCCATGGTACATATTTATTTTAAATAAAAGGCCATATTTATCATTTTTAGTTAAGTTAGATTTTGTTATTTAAATTTGTTAATTACATTCCAAGTTCAAATTTGTTAATAAATTAATACTTTGTTCGTTCAATATTGAGTTTGATTTATTTAGATTGTTATCTTGATCGAAGAGCATTTATTGAACCGACTTCGTTGAACCTTGAGTAAGAGTCATTCTATAGATTGTAGATAGTCATGCTAATGGTGTCCTATAGTCTATAATATTAACAGCTTTTAAGAAACTGTTTGGCGCCCAGTAAAATCATTTCAATTTACTTTCAAGAAGTAAATTCGAACGTATAAAAAATAAAATAGATTGAGAATATAGAACAATATGTATATATATATATATATATATATATATATATATATATATATATATATATATATATATATAATATATGTATACTTCATTTGTTGTTCCCTCCGTGATAAACACCAGGTGGACCGCCCTCCAGTATTTTCATTACATATACAATGAAATGCTTGTATATACATATTTGGGGAAGGTGTCTTTATTGGTATCTCAAGAGAGGGGTAAAGATTTGCACAAAAAAAATGTGTATATATTTTAAAGATATTATTTATTGTTAGTTCCCTCCGAATCTATGTATATTATATTTAATAATTACTTGTACTTCCCTCCAGCGCAATTGTCAGATTGTGGAGGGCGCTACGTGTTGTTGTTATTATTTCCTTATATTATTTACAGGGCCGCGTAGAGCGGGTGTGCAAGGTATGCACCGTACGCCTTCGTTTATTTTAGGTGGCGGCGGCGAGCAGCCGGCTATTGAATATGTCTTTAAGTAAGGAACAATTGCGTTAAGGGATTTTTACTGTTAGTTGAACACCGAAAAATGATAAAATCACAAAATGCTACTAGATTCCGGGGTGCGTTTGAGAGCCAACCGAAAACACCCAGTTTTGAGTTTTTAAAAATAATTCAAATACAATACAAATTTGTAGATTTTACAAGAATACTTTTTTATAGAATATAACATTTCCTATCTAAATAAGTTGTTAAATAATTTGTTTTCCTATTTTTAGTCTTAAAAATAACAACAAAGTTAAAAATTTTAGGAAATTTCTTTTTTTTTTTTTTCCAGTAATTCGTATAACTTTTTTTACGGCATCGTAGGTGTATATAAATGTTCAAAGAAAAAAAAGTTCTTGAAAAAGACAAAGAAATTTCTTTTTTTCTACCTGTACGAACAACGGTGACCGAGATATTGCCCTTCAAAGTTGACCAGGTTTTGCTATATTTTACCGCATTTGCTTCATACATTTTTACTTCTAATTTTCAGTAAATCAATTTATTTTTGGGCAATAAAACCACAATTTAAAGATAATTTAATAATAATACCAGTTTCTTTAGCGTTCTTAAATAAATATTACGAAAAAGTAATTATAAACAATTAATTACTGTTTGTGGTTGAGCTTTATTATATTAAATTGTATTCATTATTTAAAAGAAACTGATTTTTAAATAAATAAAAATTGTAGAAAAGCGTTATGAACAATAAACTCGTTTCAAAGAATAACATTTTTATTCCTGAAGGTAAAAAAATATTGTACTTTATTAATTTTAAGAAGTCGATTATTAGATATTAATACTTTCGATGGCAATATCAACTTCGTTGTCGGTATCTTTATAGACATCCTCTTGTGATATTTCTGGCACATTTGGATTTTTGCAATTAATTCCTGCACATTCGTTGTAAAATATGATGCATTTGATGCCAAACTGTCTGCAATCACAATTTCCATGACAGCCTTTTAAACAGTTTGAAGCATTTGTATTATTATTATTAAATTATCTTAAAATTGTTGTTTTATTGCACAAAAATAAACTGATTTGCTGAAAATTAGAAGAAAAAATGTATCAGAGCAAATGCAGTAAAATATGGCAAAAGATGGTCAACTTTGAATGTCGATATCTCCGTCACCATTGGTCGTACAGAGCGAAAAAAAAAACATTTTCTTTGTTTTTCCAGGAACTTCTTTTGTGAACACATACATATACCTAGGATGCGTAAAAATGTTATGGGCGAATTACTGGAAAAAACAAGAAAAAGTGAATTTTTGTGAATTTTTAACTTTGTTTTTTAATTATTTTTAATACTAAAAATAGGAAAAAAATTCAACAACGTGTTCGGATGAGAAATTTAAGAAATGCAATATTCTACAGAAAAATATTCTTATAAAAATCTACATATTTGCATTGTTTCGGAGTTACTTTGATAAACTAAAAAATAGGTTTTTTCGGTTGGCTCTCAAAAACGCACCCCAGAATTTAGGAGCACTTTGTAATTTTATCATTTTGAGGTGTCAAAGTAACATATTAAATAACGCAATTGTTCCTTTCTACCCTTTAATTTTGGACATATTCAGTAGGCTATAAAAGGGCCATGCGTTTTATAAATGATTCGGTCAGGGCATTATTTTTTATATAGTTTAATTTTAAATTGTTGGAAATAAATATGCCTTTGTAACTAACGAAATAAAATTTAGCAATTATAGCATGTGACAATTTCCAAATCTAACATTTGATTTAAGAAGTTTACTGACAATTTCAGTATCTGTAGCAACAGAAAAGAGATCATACTCGAAACTTAGTCATTAAAAATTATTTGAAATCGACAATGTCGTAAGGAAGACTATTTTTTTTATTTTTATTATTTAAATATTTTAATTTTAAAAACATTTCTAATTTTTATCGCTATATTAATTCTAATTTTTTTTTCCAATAATGTTTTGGAATTATGATTCTTGTAACAATCACAATGTATGTAAGTATGTTGTATGGTCTAAGTTCATTCTGTGCAATTTATTCTTAAATGTTCTAAAATGCCTTCTTTTTTGTTTTATGATAAGAATCTTTATATTATTGTCATAATATAAATATCTCTTACTTTTGTTTTTATATATGTGATGAGTACCTACCTATCTGTCTACTGATATATAATATATACAGGGCGAGTCACTAATGGCGGGGACGGTCAATATGTCCTCAACCGTTTGAAATTTAACAAAATGTCTTAGATAAAAATTCTGGAAGATTAAATGTGGCATATTCTAAATGACTTTGAAATCTACAGGGTGTTTCACATAGCGGTGGCAAGCTAATACTTGATTTCTTAAATGGAATATCAAACATTCTTTCATATATTTATATTTCCCTCTTCTCTCTATCTGATCATATATCATTTTTGGAGTAACACTGTGGTATTGTCACGTGTCATTTTTTCGTAAAGTTGAATGTTTCTGACTTATAAATAATTCAATGTTTGAGAAAACGCTAAAACATCCAAACACAATATTAAAATATGAATTTTTTGAATTCATCAAACTTTTTATAAAATCTTTGAACATCCATTGACAAAATTCTGAAGAGTAAGTACAGAATATTTCATTCTAAAGCTAAAATTTAAATAGACGTTTTTAGCATTCACATCAACATTTAATTGTTTATATGTCACAAAAACTCAACCTTTTTTGTTTAAAAGGGCCATAAAATCCTAAAAAAAAGCGATTTTTGCAATTTGTTTAAAAAATAGTTTAAACAAAGGAATTTGGATTTGGTTCTTTTGATCAGTTTAAACAAAAAAGGTCACTTCTCAGCTTTTCGTAAAGTTGACCGTTTGCGACTTATAAACAATTTAATGTAAGCTTTAGAATGAAATGGTCTATACTTACTCTTCAGAATTTTGTTAGTGGATGTTCAAATGTAAGAAGTTTGGTGAACTCAAAAAATTCATATTTTAATATTGTGTTTCAACCTTGAAAATGGTCGTTTTTGCATTGTTTCAAACATTAAATTATTTATGTCGGAGAAGATCATCTTTACGGAAAAATAACACGAGATTTTTTTTGTTTGAAATGGCCACCAAAAAAATTCTTTCGTGTCAAAGAAAGCGATTTTTGCAATTTGTTAAAAAAATAGTTTACACAAATTGGGACCAGATTTTCGTCTGATCCGTATTCAGGGGCATGTCCTGAACGTGAATAATGAATAATGAAAACATGTTTTCATACCAAGGCGAGGTTTACGCCTTGTCTATAAAGATTCACTACTTCCACGTCCAGATTTACTATCCAAGGCTTTTTAAACGAAAAGATACCATATTTGCACTCCGGTATGTTGAAATAATGGGTCATTTCGGTAGGAATTCTGAATTACTTTATTTGCAGGTACTCATTGAAATAACATGTGGAAGTAATGGGCAGAAGAGCTCTTACATCGGATAATCTTAACATTGGCATATGGCACTGTTGTGTCAATTCGTTCTATTTTTTGTTTGTTTATGGTCTCTTATGCTATTTTATTACAAAAATAGTAATTACTGAAATTGTTGCAAAATTGGAAAATTTTAAATTTTTATTATAATTTGTTATTTGATGCAATAAAAGAATTTCTAAAATTGTTGTTAATTTGAGAAATTCTTAAATGTAATGTACATGTTAACTGATCTTAATAAAACATGCGCAGTTTGTTTATTAAATAACAATTTATTATTCTCTTCTCAATATCGCCTCCTTTTAAGGTAAGACAATTTGTGGTTTAAAGGGCTTTAATTATTTACATAATTCTCCAAGTCTAGCTTGCTAATAAAATTAATTAATTATCCTTATTATGGAGCGTGTTTAAAGAAATCAAATATAGCCAATATTAGATAACTGATGGTTATACATTTTTAAAATTCAACTGATAACGATCTAAAGGAGCATTGTAAACAATATTATTTAAAGAATTATTGTGAATACGTGACGAACATTAATATTTCGGTAACATAATATAAATTTTAATTATGCTATATTTCTGTTCGGAAACAATATTTTTTGTTAAATTTCGGTCACACCCATTTGAAGGTATCCTAACCCACTGCCGTAGTCAGATTTGAGATAAATTGTTAACAGTTTTCTTGGATTTTTGATCTTGAAAAAAATATAGAAATAGGCCTTGAAATTTTGCACCACAGTGAAGATATTGAAGCTCTATAGTAATCCCCATATATTTCGACATTTCGATACTTCGACGTTGAACATGAATTTTCGTTATTTACAAAAAATTGGTAGCTGATGGAGCTAAACGGACATCGCATTCGTATTCAGCATGTCGAAATACATAGGGATTACTCTGTCGGGTCCCGGTAACAGACCACTTTTTTTTGTGTGCCTATGTAATCGTTCAGTGTTAAACTCTGAAAAATTTTGAATAACGTCCTTTTCTCAGGGATATTTTTGGCCAACTTTACACATATACACAATTAATTATAAGCTGAAATATATTCTTTATAGGATTTTGCAAACAGCAGAAAAAACTAAGAGAACTAAAAAGAAAAACTATCTGTAAAATTATTGATTTCCAATCTTTGTATTACTTCGATAACTTGAATTCTGGTTATACTAGCAATTAAAATTCTAAAATGAATTTGTCTACTTTTTGTTATAAGCTATTTAATCAGACCGGTCCCAGCTTTTACTTCCAAACCCCCACAGACTTCAATTTTAAGAGGAATTTTGCAGTGCGAATTCTCTACCAAATGTATTGAATTGAATGCAGATTTAGTTCAAATAACCAACATTTAAAATGTATGGCACTGTTGGGTCAATTCGTTTTATTTTTTCTTAATTGTTTGTTTATGGTCTCTTATGTTATTTTATTACAAACCTATTCATTTCTGAAATTGTTGCTAAATTAGTAAATTATTCATTTTAATTACAATTTTTTATTTGATGTAACAAAAGAATTTATAAAGTTTTTGTTAAATTGAAAAATTCTTAATTGTAATGTACATGTTAATTGATTTTAAGATGTGCAGTTTATTTATAAAATATCAATTTTAAGGTGTGATAATTTGTGGTTTAAAGGGCTTTAATTATTTATATAATTCTCCAAATCTAGAATTTGATAATAAATTTAATTGCAAAGCTTGCTAATAAAAATAATTATGAAGCGTGTTTAAAAAAACAGATATTGCCAATATTGATTAACTGATGGTTATAAGTTTTTAAAATTCAACTGATAATGATCTAAAGGAGCATTGTGAACAATACTATTTAAACAATTGTCAAATTACACGCCGAACATTCGAAATATTTAGGTAACTTAATATTAAATTTTAATTATGCTATATTTCTGCTCGAAACTAATATTTCTTGTTAAATTTCGGTCACGCCCATTTGAAGGTATCATAAACCCACTGCCGTAGTCAGATTTGAGATTAATTGCTAACACTTTTTGTGGATTTAAGTCGTCTTGAAAAAAAAGTCGAGAGAGGCCTTGAAATTTTAAATTTCGGTTTGAAATTTTGCACCCCTTTGAAGTTATTGAAACTCTATCATCAATTAAAAAATTCAATTAAATCGGCCAATAAACAAAAATTTTAAATGTGTACAAATAATTAAAATTAGAAATCCAACTTATATTTTCTATCAGCTAGTTGAACAAGTAACCGGGCTCTCGAAGTAAATTTCACCCAGTTTCCACTTGACCCTAATGTTTTAAACATACCAATTGTGTCCCGCATCTAATATATATTTGCAGAACACAGACGCAGGTAAAAAACGCAATGTTGTCGAATTTCGGAGGGAACTAAATCGACGATTTAAATTGCAACCTTGTTTAACATTGTGGAGGGAACACAGAATGAAATTTGCAATCTACCAACACGATTGCAGCGCCGTCGGTAGTAGGTCGAACTAAACCCCACATTTTCAAGAAAAATATATACAAAGCACCCTCCAGACAATTTTTCTTTAATTGTTGGGATTAAGGTTGGACCATCGTTTAAAGTGAAATCTATAGCAAAACGTTGTTCCCTCCAGAATCGGAGGGAGCTTGGTTATATATGAGGGAAGTAGGCATTAAATATATATAGTTTTGAGGGAAGAACGTATGGGTTATATATATATATATATATATATATATATATATATATATATATATATATATATATATATATATATGTTGTTTCTTAGGTTTTCACGGGTATTAAATGAAGTGTTGACGTGCTTCCGGGTGTTTTCCCTTGTAGTTGGTAGGCTCCTGTTGAAACCATGGTTGTGTGAACGACGTTTCGGCGGAATCTCATCTGCCATCTTCAGGTTCTAGCTGAAAGCTGCCTGCTGCTGCTGCAGGCAGCTTTCAGCTAGAACCTGAAGATGGCAGATGAGATTCCGCCGAAACGTCGTTCAGACAACCATGGTTCCAACAGGAGCCTACCAACTACACGGGAAAACACCCGGAAGCACGTCAACACTTCATATATATATATATATATATATATATATATATATATATATATATATATATATATATATGTTGGTTCTTAGGTTCAGTTCGAGCAACGAGGAGCAGCAGTAGCAGCAGCAGCAGCAGCAGCAGCAGCAGCAACAGCAGCAGGCAGCTTTCACCTAGAACCTGAAGATGGTAGATGAGATTCCGCCGAAACGTCGTTTACACACCATGGTTCCAACAGGAGCCTACCAGCTACACGGGAAAACACCCGGAAGCACGTCAACACTTCATATATATATATATATATATATATATATATATATATATATATATATATAAAATAAAACCAGAAAGGTAGTCTTGACTGACTAGTTAAGCAGAAAAAGTAAATTTTTTTCTTGAGGTTGCAGTCAGAAGTGTAAAGTTGTTATGGCCAAACACACAAAGAAAACTCTTCGTTACTTGTCAAGCTTTCGGAAATGTTTATTTCCTTTCTCAAGACATCTATAAAGTGTATTATTTTATAAATAAGTCATATACAGGGTGTTTCAGTTAAAAGTCCCCAGGCCATTATCTCTAAAATTAATAAAGATATTTTATTTTTGTAAATGGCAGATGATTGATACCAAAGAAAGGTTTAAATAACGGTGATTAGAATTTTTCCTCAACAGCACACAGAGATGGCGCTGCGATGAAAAACTATTTTTTGACGGCTGGAACCTTGAAACATAAGTCATGTGATTAAACAATAATTTGTGAATAATTTTGATGGTATAGAGAATTTACAAAAAACAAGCCGTTTTGGAGTTATATGAGTTTCTTTCATTAATGCCAGTACACGTGAATTTTGATAAATCCCTATAATTTATTTATTATTTATTATAGAATATTGGTTACCAAACACTTTTTTTCAAGATGAAGAAAGTGATATAATACACTATCATAAAATTATGTTTACCACTTCCGGCCAAACCGGAACTAACATGATGAACCAATATACATATGTTCCTACATATTACATTTTTTTTTCTAATAACGCTTCTAATAAAACGGCTCCCAAAACTTAAAGTAAGTAAGACAACAAATAAAATACACACTAATTTAGAATGGTAATGAAAAATCTACTTAAGAGATATTAGTAGGCTTTGATTTAATTTTAAGTTTGACAGTTATTAAACAAAGTTTGTAGTTGGTGCATTTCAATCATAGTTTCAAACAGAAGTAGTGTACTTAGAAACAATTCAAAGCAAATTAATCCAAATAAGGCAATAAAAAAAAAAAAAGATACACCAATGAAGATAAGTTAAATATGATTTTAATATACGGTGAATGCAAAAGAAATTCCCGACAAGCAAAACGATTGTTTTGTTTACGATTTCCAAATAGACCTACACCCGATAAAAAAACATTTATCATGATGTTTAAAAATTTAAGAAACTGGGGTAGTTTCAAGAAAACTATTCGTAACAGAAATAGGCCAGTTAGAAACGATGAAAATACAGCCTTGGTGTTAAATAGTGTTGTCAACAATCCTCAATGTTCCCTCCGGAAATTGGCATCGGAAACTAATCTGTCGATATCTTCGTGCCATAGAATATTAAAATCAAATAAATACCATCCATACAAATTAAAATTGATCATTTAAGGCCTGGTGATTATGAACGAAGATTATATTTTCTACAACAACGGAGTTGTGAGTAAGCATAACTGCCGATACTGGTCACAAAATAATCCTAGATGGATGAGAATGACCCGAAATCAGGTAACTTTTGGAGTTAACGTGTGGTGTGGAATATTAAATTCGTATATTATTGGACCATATCTATTCCATGGGACTTTAAATGGAAGAAAATATGAGATATTTTTGAGAAATGTATTGCCAGGATTATTAGAGACTATCCCTCATAACTAGGAGAAATGTACCCTCAGAGATGGATTGGTACTAATGGAGTAGTCAGATGGCCAGCACGATCACCTGACTTGACTCCATTAGATTTTTACCTCTGGGGGTATTTAAAAAGTGTAGTGTACATTGAACCCATTGAGGATATGGCCGATTTGTATAATAAAATATATGCAAGTGTTGCTGCTATAAATAGACATACGTTACAAAAAGTTTGCAATGAAGAGTTACTGAAACGGTACAATATGTGTATTCATGAAGAATGGAGAAATTTCGAACATTTAATATAATAAGTACCTACTAATAAGAAAGAAATTAGTTTAATTTCATTTTTAATAATATTTCGATAGTTTTTAAATGTTTGTTTATAAAACTTTTGTTTACGTTCTTTACTGAATTATTGTTAATATAAATTTAGCCCAATCGAAATTAGCGTGTATTTTCTTTGTTGTCTTACTTACTTTAAGTTTTGGGAGCCGTTTTATTAGAAGCGTTATTAGAAAAAAAATGTAATATGTAGGAACATATGGATATTGGTTCATCATGTTAGTTCCGGTTTGGCCGGAAGTGGTAAACATAATTTTATGATAGTGTGTTATATCACTTTCCTTCACTTGAAAAAAAGTGTTTGGTAACCAATATTCTATAATAAATAATAAATAAATTATAGGGATTTATCAAAATTCACGTGTACTGGCATTAATGAAAGAAACTCATGTAACTCCAAAACGGCTTGTTTTTTGTAAATTCTCTATACCATCAAAATTATTCACAAATTATTGTTTAATCACATGACTTATGTTTCAAGGTTCCAGCCATCAAAAAATAGTTTTGCATCGCAGCTCCATCTCTGTCTGCTGTTGAGGAAAAATTCTAATCACCGTTATTTAAACCTTTCTTTGGTATCAATCATCTGCCATTTACAAAAATAAAATATCTTTATTAGTTTTAGAGATAATGGCCTAGGGACTTTTAAGTGAAACACCCTGTATATAAAACAATTAATTACTTACTAACATGAGGATGTTTGTTGAGGTGAAGCACAAAAATAGAAATAAAATCATCCTCGAGGAAAAACATAGAAGGTTAAAATATTCTTATAAACTATACCATATTAATAATTTAAAAGCATTTTAGTACGAAAATCTTAAAACAATCACATTTTAAAATAGATATATATCAATACATTTTGTTAACATTAGGCGTCTACTAGTGAAGGTAAGGAGCAACAATTCTACGAAAAAATATGAGAAAAAACTTTTAATAGAACAAATTTGATAGGTGTTAAGTGTTTGGGGAATTTTCTAGGGTCCCTAGGCTACCAACTGGCCGGTGACGATTTATTGCCAATTTTAAGGTTACAAATTTTGATTTGTCGTCCTAACATTTAGATATTTGTCTTTCTCTAACTTTAGAATGTAGGTGTAAATATTACTGAGGTTTTCAATGTCTGATTTCTTATTTAATATGTGAGTTTCGTTGTTTATGTGAACCATTTCTAAGAAAGATCTCTTTTTTAGGTTGTGCTCAACCGCTAAAACTTTGGTACTTTCATAACTCATCTTGTGGCCTGTTGTTATTACGTGTTCGGCCAGAGCACACGACTACATTTCTGTTGCAGTCACTTTTATGTGACGTTAAGCGTCCACTGAGAGTCCTAGAGGTTTGACCTATATAGGCTTTGTTACAGTTGTTACATTCAATGCGATAGACAACGTTGGACTTCTCCTGTACTTTTAGTGGAGTTTTCACTCGGCTAAACAATGTTGCAATAGTTTTGATATTCTTTTTTGCAATTTTGATATTTAAATGTTTGAAAATGTTTAATAATTTGGGTGTTAAATCTTCTACATGTGGTAGAGACCTAAATATTATTGGAGTTATATTGGTGTTGTTTTGAGGTTCCTCTGTTGCATTGTTTATAGATATATTGTTGATAGAATTATTGTTCTCACTATTATTATTGTGTAGGTTATTAATATTTGAATTATTTCCATTATTATTGGGACGGTTATAGTTTAGTTCGTTGTTATTGAAATATTGGCTGGTAGTAAATAGCATTTGGTTTAACAAGTGAGCTGGATAAAAATTCTCCGTCAGGATGTCACGTAACTCCCCTAACGACTCATCTCTATGCTGTACGTGGTTGAGTTTAATTACTCTGTTTTTTAGAGCGAGGATGAGGTTCATTTTCATACGTGTAGGGTGATACGAGTGATAGTTTAGGTATCTACCACTACTCATAGGTTTTCTATACCATTTTGTTTGTAGGACGTTATGTTCTGTTCTAATTACTCTCATATCTAAGAAAGGTATGCTATTGTCACTTTCTATTTCAACAGTGAACTGTATGTTTTCGTTGTAGTTATTGAAAATGTGTAATACCTCGTCTACGCTGTGAGCAGGGACTGACAGTAGGAGGTCATCTACGTATCTTTTTATAAAGGGGATGTTAAATGGTACCCTGGTGAGACAATCCTTAACCAAACCATCAAGTACAAAATTTACCAGAATGGGGGAGATTGTGGATCCCATTGGTGTGCCAAAAATTTGTTTATAGTAACATTTGTTGAATTCCAAATAATTTGAGTCAAAAATAAATTTTAGAATGTTAATAAAAGTATTTAAATCCATGGAGCAATGCTCTGAAATTATGTCCCAATTGTCTGTTATAGAAGATATTATTAGTTCTAGAGGCAAATTTGTGAACAGGGAAACCACGCCAAAACTCACCACTATATAGTTCGGTGGTAATTGATAGTCGTTTATGAACTCACTAAAAGCGAAGGAGTCTTTTACGTAGAAATCATTGTTTGTATTATAGGCTTCTGTTAAGATGTTAGTCAGAAATTTGGCAAGTTTACCATTAGGACAGTCAATGGACGACACGATTGGTCTCATCGATAAAGTTAGTTTATGAATTTTCGGTAACGCGTAGAATCTAGGAGCGACAGAGTTATAAAATTTCAAAGTCTTAGCTGTAGCGTCATCAATTACGCTATCATTTTTTAGTTGAGTGACTAATTTATTGGCTTTTTATTGTAATGTACAAGTAGGATAATTTCTGAGTTTTTTGTAATATTTATGGTCGTCTAGCAACTCTTGGCTTTTGAGGATATAATCCTGCTTGTACATAACCACTGTTACATTACCTTTATCACTTCTTACTACATATAACTCAGGCTGCTGTTTGAGAAACATTTTGCATTCATTGAAGATATTAACTAGATAATGCCTAGTGAATTGATGTAACTGTTCAAGTTATGGGGGGGGTTCTCCGCAAGCGGAAACGACGCTCCTTTTTTCTCTAATAGGGCTTTTTATTATTCCCAAGCAACAATTCTAAAAATAATCATAACAATAAATATAAATAACATAACAGTGCATGGTACAAATTCACTTAACATAAACTAAAAAATCTAACTTACCTAACACCAGGTCCGGGCCTATTGTTTAAGAGCAAAAGGCTGAAAACACCCAAGGGTTGTTAAAATGGTGCCGGTTTAATCCTTGTCGAGAAACGCTATCACGTTGGCATTCAAAAAAAGAGACCTTATAGTAATACGTGATAATAATCGCTTTCAAATAAGCCGAGGAGAGGTACGCTCAGAGGACTCTGTTGGCGAAATGAAACACTGCGGGATGCATAGTATACGCAGCGAGTAGATCTAATTAACGGTAACTGTCCACGACCGAAGCATTGACTATGCCACATCTTAACCCCCGAACGTGGAATCCCGAACGTTAGGGATCCCATGGTTCCGACAGATGAAATCGTTTCAAGTGGCTCATATGAAATGACCCTCTCTCTCGGTCGGACAGTGGGTCCCTTAGGATATAAGTAGCGTAGCTTATCGCCTTCTTTACCTCATACGGACCTTCAAACAGGAGAAGGAACTTCTTGGTTTCGGCTCGCAATTTGGAGGAAACTGGGTTGGCTTTTAGAAGTACGAGATCCCCGGGTTGAAGTTCTTCATAGGGCCTTGACGGATGACGTATCCGTCGACGCTCCGCTTTATTCAACAAAGATTCTTTAGCTAGGATGAGTTTACCTTCCGTGGACCTATTTATATGGGCGCGCGGTCCCTGCAAAGTAGCTGGAAGGAGCGAAGGTCCGCCATGGCCTAATTGCAGCTCCATCGGGCTAAACCCTGTGGACTCGTGCACCAGCGAATTGAGAAATAATGCAAACTTAGGCAATTCCCATGCCCAGCGTGTGTGCTGGTCGGTACAATAGGCCCGACAGAGTCGACCTAACTCCCGCATAACGCGCTCTGATGGATTGGCTTGAGCATGACGAACCGAAACGTACATGACTTTAATGCCCAAATCCGATAACGTCTTCTTCCATCGGTGGGCCGTGAATTGCGCGCCATGGTCCGACAAAACGCTTGAAACTGAGCCCATCTTCGGAAAGTAATCTTTAACTAAGCGGTTTAAGCAAGCATTTGTGGTGGCCTTTTTTAGAGCATAAAAGGTTACAAATTTCGTAAACACATCCAACAGAACTAAGATGTAAGTCGTACCACCTCGACTTCGTGGTAGAGGCCCATATATATCCAACGCCAGAACTTCATTTTTCGTGGAGGGAACTATCGCGTGAAGTGGGGGATTCGGCATACTGGAGACCTTAGTTTTTTGGCAAAGCTCGCAACCCCGAAATAACTTTTTTACATCTTTGTGCATATTAGTCCACCAGACCTCCTTTTTAAGAGCACACCATGTTTTATAAACGCCAAAGTGGCCAAAAGTTTGGTGATATGCTTCAACAAATTGACCCACTAGAGCTCGAGGAATACACAATAAATAAAATTCTTCATTGGCATGTCGAGCATAAAGAAGTTGGTTATAGACTAGGAACCGGTTTTGCAGGTTAACTTTACTCGGAAGTTGGTCCATGATAGCTCGTAGTTTTTCGTCTTCCCTCTGATATTGACCAATTTTCTTGAACAATCTTTGGAATTCTGGTGGAAACTGGAGAATAGGTAAGATTTTAAAGCAGTTATTCTCAGGCGAAGGAAGTCTACCGTTGCAATTGCGAGACAAGGCGTCCGCGATAACATTTTGGGAGCCAGAAATGTGTTTAATTTCGAAATCATACTCTTGGATGGCCAACGCATAACGCGCGATACGAGGAGACAACAGTCGACAGGTTTTCAAATAGGTGATCGATTTATTATCGGTATAAATCGTAAAGGGTCCAGCTAGTAAATAGATTCTGAATTTACCTAACGCCCAGGTTACCGCCAAGGCCTCTTTCTCGTGCGCAGTATAACGAGTTTCGCGATCTAAGAGACGCCGGGAGGCCCAAACGATGGGCCTTCGTTGCCCCTCAACCACTTGGAACAATTACGCCCCCAGGGCCCAATCGCTCGCATCTGTCTCTAGACAGAACAGTAGGTCGGTTCGCGGGTGGTATAGTAAGGTACATTTCTTTAACTTATTTTTTAAATCCTCGAAAGCGGTTTGCTCTACAGATGTCCATCGCCAGCGCACTTTACTTCTCAATAATAGCGTTAACGGTGCGGCTACGGCAGAAAAATTTTCACAAAAAATCCTATCATAATTTGCAAGCCCCAGAAACCGCTGTAAGGCTTTAGCGTTTCGCGGTGGAGGGTAATCCTGATGCCGTAACAGCAGATTACGAAAAATCTCTGCTTGTGTGGGGCTTAGTCCCGCTTCGGTAACCGCATTTTTTATCTCCTCCATTATATTGCTGTTTAGTTTGGGATTTTATTTAGTTCTTATTTATTGTAATTATTACAGAGTGTTTTGGAGGGGCATATATTTTCGGAGAGGCTAATTATTGGGATAAACATATGTTTCGTGCTGTCATGTTGGTTATGTAAGGGGGCCCAGTATTTAGAGGAGTAATAGGAGGAAGTCTATTACTCAGATGTTTGGTTTTATGTGGGTCCGGCTGACATTTTGAGAAGCTTTAGTTGGAGAGTTACCCGCAGCAGTCTCCAAGAGATTTAGGCAGAGATTTAGTAGTGACGCAGAGTCGTAGTAGTAAGCAACGTCGAGAACATCTTAGGAAGTGGTGACAGGTCACGCTGCAGTTGTCAGAGAAAACGCCAAGGCTCTAACCAGGTTTTATTGTTCCATTTTAGTTATATAATTCTAGTTTCATTCAGTGATTTTTTGTCAAAATATTAGAGTGAATTACACAACGATTTTGCAACTACACACCTAGCATGATGAAGTATCTTAAGATTTTTTACTGTAAGTAGCGCATGGTACCACGTGATACTAATTTACTTTCTACTATGTCATATATGAAGTGTTTTTAATAGAACATGATTATTTTAGATCATTTTGTAACATTCTAGAGCACACTTCGAGCATTGCGAAAATTGGCTCACGGAATCTTGTTTGTTACGTAATATTTTATTGATGACCTATAATTTTAATCCATTGTGAATCTTTAACTCGCTGTTGTGAATCTGAAACTCATTGTTGGTATCATTTAAGCCGTAGTTGCATTTCTATAAAGAAAAGTTCAAATCACTGAAACAATTTTAGATGGGGTCATATACACATTTTGAATTTCTTTTGCACATATGGATTATATTTAGGGGATAATTGTGAAACTACTTGTTTTTATTGTTGTATATCTCACGTGTGTTGTAATAAATGTCTAATGTCTACATGTTCCTATTATTTGCACTGGTGCTCCTGATATTTGTTTAAATTTTGAGATTTGAGAGAGTAAAGTAGAGTTTTGATATTACAGATATGTTTTGAGAATTCCATGGCATGGTTGCTAATGACATAATTTTGTTCCGTGCTGGCAAAATTATTTAAATCATATTACGTAACATACAGCCGGTGGCGCCCTTTTGAGTGTCCACACAATCCTAACCCACGGCCTTGTGCTCTCTACTAAAAATCGGCTGCCGATCGCATCGGAATAACATGTTTTAATATTTAGGTATCAAAATATGTTACAAAATGGTTCACATAAACAACGAAACTCACATATTAAATAAGAAATCAGACATTGAAAACCTCAGTAATATTTACACCTACATTCTAAAGCTATAGAGAAAGATAAATAACTAAATGTTAGGACGACAAATCAAAATTTGTAACCTTAAAGTTGGCAATAAATCGTCACCGGTCAGTTGGTAGCCTAGGGACCCTGGAAAATTACCCAAACACTTAACACCAATCAAATTTGTTCTTTTAAATTTTCTCATATTTTTTCGTAGAATTGTTGCACCTTACCTTCACTAGTAGACGCCTAATGTTAACAAAATGTATTGATATATATCTATTTTAAAATCTGATTGTTTTAAGATTTTCGTACTAAAATGCTTTTAAATTATTAATATGGTATAGTTTATAAGAATATTTTAACCTTCTATGTTTTTCCTCGAGGATGATTTTATTTCTATTTTTGTGCTTCACCTCAACAAACATCCTCATGTTAGTAAGTAATTAATTGTTTTATATATATATGACTTATTTATAAAATAATACACTTTATAGATGTCTTGAGAAAGGAAATAAACAATTCCGAAAGCTTGACAAGTAACGAAGAGTTTTCATTGTGTGTTTGGCCATAACAACTTTACACTTCTGACTGCAACCTCAAGAAAAAAATTTACTTTTTCTGCTTAACTAGTCAGTCAAGACTACCTTTCTGGTTTTATTATATATATATATATAATATATATATATATATATATATATATATATATATATATATATATATATATATATATATATATATATTGTTCTATATTCTGATATCTATTTTATTTTTTATACGTTCGAAATTACTTTTTGAAAGTAAATTGAAATGATTTTATTGAGCGCCAAACAGTTTCTTAAAAGCTGTTAATATTATAGACTATAGAACACCATTAGCATGACCATCTACAATCTATAGAATGACTCTTACTCAGGGTCCAACGAAGTCGGTTCAATAAATGCTCATCGATCAAGATAACAATCTAAATAAATCAAACTCAGTATTGAACGAACAAAGTATTAATTTATTAACAAATTTGAACTTGGAATGTAATTAACAAATTTAAATAACAAAATCTAACTTAACTAAAATGATAAATATGGCCTTTATTTAAAATAAATATGTACCATGGATTTCTGATATAGTAAAGCTTTACCTTGTCTTTCTTTCGACTCGAGTAATGTTATATTATAACCTCTAACTGGTTATTATGATCCTTGAAATATTATGTCACTTGACTGACTTTTTAACCTCTCAAGGCTTCTTCTTCTTCTTCTTTACTGGATTGACGTTTGTTTCTAACCTCCAATTTATTTTCAAGATTTCCTTGAAGTATTTCTATCACTTGCCTGACGTTTGAAATTTCTTCACCATATAAATTTGCTAACTGGATTAACAAATACTTCCCTCTTCTAAATCTGCTTTCCGGATAATCTACTTCGTAATACTTTCAAAGTATACTCACTTCTTATATTTAATCAACTTTTACAATTTATTCTTGATATCAATATATCTGGATTGTAATTTTCTAACCTTCAATTTATTCTCCACTTTTCTTTAATTTTCAATTTATTAATTATTCGTGGATGAATATTTTTCGCAGCTCGCTGTTCAGCGGTGTATGATCAACTGATTTGTTATTTTTAGTCGTTTCAATGGGTTAATTTCCAATATTTCAATTGTTTTTTTCTATTTTGATCTAATATTTCAAAATTTAATTTTAATTTAAAATTTAAACTATTCAGTTTTGTTTGTTCTTTACCTTAAGTGAATACTGTTTTTAATTCTTTATTTTTCCTGATAAGTTTCTTATTCTACTTTTCAGGATTAAGTGAATAATTTTAATTACTCGAAATATATTGACATATTACATACACTTTCTTAAAATCTACTTATAACTACAATTAACAATTCCAATCTCAAATAAATACTAATTCATACATTTAGATGAATAGCAATGATAAACACAAAATGCTAGTAGTTAAAAACGTACTGCAGTTTCCATACTGACAGAATACTTATATTATAAACTAAAACAAGAAATTGATACGCCAACAAACATTTAACATCATACTATTAGTCCTTTCTTTCTGCATGATGTGAAATATCATTTACAAAACACCTTTCTGCAATGATATTTGAAAATATCTGAAAACTTAAAATGTCATTCAGTGTTTTGTAATATATGGACTTACTATTTCTAAAATAATTACGCTGCACTGCAACTACTGTTGATAGTCTTTCATTCAATATTCATTTTGTGTAGATTTACAGTGTTTCTACACAAAATATGATTTTCAGCCCTAAGTTTTGACATGCATGTCAGATTTTATGAAATTTACTTTTTTGTTTTCCAATTTCATTCTAAATCATTTTATATGAGATTGTGATTCTCTATCAGTTCATGTTTTATTATATACTATTTAGAATAACCTTGTTAAACTAAAATAACTTCATTTTATGTTTATTTAAATATTTTGTTCGTATTCAATATCAAGTTTCATTCTCTGCATCCTACTCGATGAGAATAAGTGAACTTGAATCAATTAAATAAACCACAGATACTCCTGCTTCTGTATGATCCGTTAAAGTAAAACTGTTATGATTAATTCCTAAAATACATACAAATTTGTGAATTTTATTTATGATTTCAAACACGACACTTAGGTAGTGTTCCACAGTGTGGATATACAGCATAAAACCCCCTAAACTAATAGAATTTTGACATGTGAAAATTTTGTTAGTTTTAACAACATGATGTGACATTCACACTGTCAAAGTTTATTTACAATTTAAAAGTGATCTACTCAGGATCATTTGGATAACTTAAGAGTAATCTATCCTGGATCATATGGATAATTTATCCCCATGTGACAACTTCCCGGTAATGATTCCTCATTATATTTTAAAACATTTTCGTTTTCATTAAAAATATTACCTACGTCAAGTTGTTGCGCATAACCTTTTGCTATTGTAGGTTCATAATCTATTGAATTTTTGTATTTTTGAGACAAATTTTTAAAAATTCTATCATATTTGGAGTAACGACTTATCAGAAAGGTTTCAGGCTTCTTATCATTATTCATTTGAACACATGTGGTTCCCACTATATGCTCACCGCAAAATTCATTATCATTATTGGACTCTATGCCATTTGATACATTAATTATTTCGGCATCATTGCCATTCAATTCATTAATTATTTCGGCACATTTGCCATTTAATTCATTAACTATTTCGGCACCTTTGCCATTCAATTCATTAACACTACAGAAAGGTATTTTTTCACCTTCTATTTTTAGGATTCTTTCTCCTAATACAATATTTGCCTTTTTTTCTGATAAGATGTCGTCTCCCAATATAACATCATTTTCTATACAGTCGCCTATTTTTTTACAATTATTACCTACATTTAAAACAACTTTATCTAAAAATCCTGATTTCTATTTCTATCATTTACTTGTGCTGTTTCTATTTTATTCATACTAGAGTGCGTATTTTCATCTACTCTATTTCCCCTTTGAATATTGATATTAGCCACTTGTGCATATGACTCATTATTTTTAACATAACCCCCTCTCTCTCTGCAATCATTATCATAATGACGTTTCTCTAAACCCTGCTTTTCATTCCTATAATTGTCATATTTATATTGACCATAACCTCCTCGTTCCTTTCTATCATTGTCATATTGACGTTTCTCATAACCCTGCTTTTCATACCTATCATTGTCATATTGACGTATCTCATAACCCCCTCGTTCCTTTCTATCATTGTCATATTGACGACCATAACCCTGCTTTTCCTTCCTATCATATTGACCATAACCTTGTCTTTCTTTTCTATCATTTTCATTCCTAATCTGATCATAACCCCACTTATTATAATATCTACTATTATTTTCCCTATTCTGACTAGCCTTCCTATCAAAACTCTGATGATAATCATCTAATTCTCTTAAATAATCAATCAAATCATCTAATTTTGCAATTCTTTGCGTAATAATAACATTCTGGATATCCCCTGAAAAATGCCTAGCTAAATATCTGACCATTTCACTTTCCGTGAATTTTGGGTCTAGATGTCTAATATAGTATACTTTTCTAAGTACATAATTTTCCCTAGAAATACCTTTATTTTCTACATAGTTACCATTAAATAGGTCTTGTCTTATTTTCAACTGAGTGTAATCACTCCAATATTGTTTTAAGACTAGAGCTTCAAATTCCTCTATAGTCTCAAACCTGTCCATTATAACTGAATACCAGATTTCCGCTTCTCCCTTTAACATGTCTTGTATGTTTGCTTTTAGGTTTGCATTTACGTGTTGTGTTTCCATGTGTTGTTTCAAACGTGAAATGAAAATTTTAGGGTGTATGCGGTTATCTCCGTAAAAATAAAATGGCGTTTTGTTGCATGTGTAAGTATGTGTGGGTAATTGTGTTAATTGTGTACGTGTGGTATCCTTCAACAACTTCGTGTTCTGTTCTATCTTGCTATCCTGTTCTTTTATTTTGCTATCGTATTTATCCTCCTGTTTCTTCATTCTGCTATCTACTGCAGTCATTCCATCTTCAAACATAGTTACAACTTCCTCTCTTATTTCTTTTGCTGCCTCGTTTACCTTAATACCAATTTCTTCGTTGACTGTCTCTCCCATTCTCTCCCATTTACTCTCTAAATTTTCAATCTTATTTCTTACTTCTTTATTGCTTTCTTCTATTTTTTTGTTAATGTTTTCTTCTAAAGTTTGATTATTATGTACCATCTGTGTATTTATGTTTGCTTCCAAAGTTTGGTTATTTTGTACCATTTGTACCTTAATGTTGCCAATGTTTTCTTCAAGTCGATGGATATTTTGATTCATGTTTTCTTCTAGTCGCTGGTATTTTTGACTAATGTCTTCTTTTAAAGTTTGGTTATTTTGATTCATCTGTACCTTCATTCCACCCATCATTTCCATAAGTTTCTGGAACATGTTTGTGTCTGGTTGTGTGTTTGTGTCACCAACTTGTGTTTGTGGAACTGCGGATGTACCTGGTGTAGTTTCTTCTTGATTCATTGTTGCCTTACCTGACTTTAACCTCATATAAATTATATTTGTTTTTAATTTGACAATGCCTTGTTGTCAAAACTATCAAAATAAATTATTTGATCTATTATCTTTCAAATGTATGCTTGAAATGATAAACTATTCTCAAGTTGTATTTATTCAATCGCTTTCCTGATCGCTCCACGTTAACAAGCCATAAATGTTCTATATTCTGATATCTATTTTATTTTTTATACGTTCGAAATTACTTTTTGAAAGTAAATTGAAATGATTTTATTGAGCGCCAAACAGTTTCTTAAAAGCTGTTAATATTATAGACTATAGAACACCATTAGCATGACCATCTACAATCTATAGAATGACTCTTACTCAGGGTCCAACGAAGTCGGTTCAATAAATGCTCATCGATCAAGATAACAATCTAAATAAATCAAACTCAGTATTGAACGAACAAAGTATTAATTTATTAACAAATTTGAACTTGGAATGTAATTAACAAATTTAAATAACAAAATCTAACTTAACTAAAATGATAAATATGGCCTTTATTTAAAATAAATATGTACCATGGATTTCTGATATAGTAAAGCTTTACCTTGTCTTTCTTTCGACTCGAGTAATGTTATATTATAACCTCTAACTGGTTATTATGATCCTTGAAATATTATGTCACTTGACTGACTTTTTAACCTCTCAAGGCTTCTTCTTCTTCTTCTTTACTGGATTGACGTTTGTTTCTAACCTCCAATTTATTTTCAAGATTTCCTTGAAGTATTTCTATCACTTGCCTGACGTTTGAAATTTCTTCACCATATAAATTTGCTAACTGGATTAACAAATACTTCCCTCTTCTAAATCTGCTTTCCGGATAATCTACTTCGTAATACTTTCAAAGTATACTCACTTCTTATTTCAACTTTTACAATTTATTCTTGATATCAATATATCTGGATTGTAATTTTCTAACCTTCAATTTATTCTCCACTTTTCTTTAATTTTCAATTTATTAATTATTCGTGGATGAATATTTTTCGCAGCTCGCTGTTCAGCGGTGTATGATCAACTGATTTGTTATTTTTAGTCGTTTCAATGGGTTAATTTCCAATATTTCAATTGTTTTTTTCTATTTTGATCTAATATTTCAAAATTTAATTTTAATTTAAAATTTAAACTATTCAGTTTTGTTTGTTCTTTACCTTAAGTGAATACTGTTTTTAATTCTTTATTTTTCCTGATAAGTTTCTTATTCTACTTTTCAGGATTAAGTGAATAATTATAATTACTCGAAATATATTGACATATTACATACACTTTCTTAAAATCTACTTATAACTACAATTAACAATTCCAATCTCAAATAAATACTAATTCATACATTTAGATGAATAGCAATGATAAACACAAAATGCTAGTAGTTAAAAACGTACTGCAGTTTCCATACTGACAGAATACTTATATTATAAACTAAAACAAGAAATTGATACGCCAACAAACATTTAACATCATACTATTAGTCCTTTCTTTCTGCATGATGTGAAATATCATTTACAAAACACCTTTCTGCAATGATATTTGAAAATATCTGAAAACTTAAAATGTCATTCAGTGTTTTGTAATATATGGACTTACTATTTCTAAAATAATTACGCTGCACTGCAACTACTGTTGATAGTCTTTCATTCAATATTCATTTTGTGTAGATTTACAGTGTTTCTACACAAAATATGATTTTCAGCCCTAAGTTTTGACATGCATGTCAGATTTTATGAAATTTACTTTTTTGTTTTCCAATTTCATTCTAAATCATTTTATATGAGATTGTGATTCTCTATCAGTTCATGTTTTATTATATACTATTTAGAATAACCTTGTTAAACTAAAATAACTTCATTTTATGTTTATTTAAATATTTTGTTCGTATTCAATATCAAGTTTCATTCTCTGCATCCTACTCGATGAGAATAAGTGAACTTGAATCAATTAAATAAACCACAGATACTCCTGCTTCTGTATGATCCGTTAAAGTAAAACTGTTATGATTAATTCCTAAAATACATACAAATTTGTGAATTTTATTTATGATTTCAAACACGACACTTAGGTAGTGTTCCACAGTGTGGATATACAGCAATATATATATATATATATATATATATATATATATATATATATATATATATATATATATATATATATATATATATATATATATATATATATATATATATATATATATATAGATATATATATATATATATTGCTGTATCCACACTGTGGAACACTACCTAAGTATTGTGTTTGAAATCATAAATAAAATTCACAAATCTGTATGTATTTTAGGAAATAATCATAACAGTTTTACTTTAACGGATCATACAGAAGCAGGAATATCTGTGGTTTATATAATTGATTCAAGTTCACTTATTCTCAGCGAGTAGGATGCAGAGAATGAAACTTGATATTGAATACGAACAAAATATTTAAATAAACATAAAATGAAGTTATTTTAGTTTAACAAGGTTATTCTAAATAATATATAATAAAACATGAACTTATAGAGAATCACAATCTCATTTAAAATGATTTAGAATGAAATTGGAAAACAAAAAGGTAAATTTTATGAAATCTGACATGCATGTCAAAACTTAGGGCTGAAAATCATATTTTGTGTAGAAACACTGTAAATCTACACAAAATGAATATTGAATGAAAGACTATTATCAGTAGTTGCAGTGCAGCGTAATTATTTTAGAAATAGTAAGTCCATATATTACAAAACACTGAATGACATTTTAAGTTTTCAGATATTTTCAAATATCATTGCAGAAAGGTGTTTTGTAAATGATATTTCACATCATGCAGAAAGAAAGGACTAATAGTATGATGTTAAATGTTTGTTGGCGTATCAATTTCTTGTTTTAGTTTATAATATCAGTATTCTGTCATTATGAAAAACTGCAGTACGTTTTTAGCTACTAGCATTTTGTGTTTATCATTGCTATTCATCTAAATGTATGAATTAGTATTTATTTGAGATTGGAATTGTTAATTGTAGTTATAAGTAGATTTTAAGAAAGTATATGTAATATGTCAATATATTTCGAGTAATTACAATTATTCACTTAATCCTGAAAAGTAGAATAAGAAACTTATCAGGAAAATCAAAGAATTAAAAACAGTATTCAATTAAGGTAAAGAACAAACAAAACTGAATAGTTTAAATTTTAAATTAAAATTAAATTTTAAAATATTAGATCAAAATAGAAAAAAACAATTGAAATATTGGAAATTAACCCATTGAAACGACTAAAAATAACAAATCAGTTGATCACACACCGCTGAACAGCGAGCTGCGAAATATATTCATCCAAGAATAAATATTAAATTGAAAAGAGAAGAAAAGTGGTGAATAAGTTGAAGGTTACAATCCAGATATATTGATATCAAGAAAAATTTGTAAAGTATATTAAATATAAAAGTGAGTAAACTTTAAAAGTATTAAGAAGTAGATTATCCGGAAAGCAGATTTAAAAGTATTTGTTAATCCAGTTAACAAATTTATATGGTGAAGAAATTTCAAACGTCAATCAAGTGATAGAAATATTTCAAGGAAATCAGTTGAAAATAAATTGGAGGTTATAAACAAACGTCAATCCAGAAAAGAAGAAGAAGAAGAAGCCTTGAGAGGTTTAAAAAGTCAGTCAAGTGACATTATATTTCAAGGATCATAATAACCAGTTAGAGGTTACAATATAACATTACTCGAGTCGAAAGAAAGACAAGGTAAAGCTTTACAATATCAGAAATCCATGGTACATATTTATTTTAAATAAAGGCCATATTTATCATTTTAGTTAAGTTAGATTTTGTTATTTAAATTTGTTAATTACATTCCAAGTTCAAATTTGTTAATAAATTAATACTTTGTTCGTTCAATACTGAGTTTGATTTATTTAGATTGTTATCTTGATCGATGAGCATTTATTGAACCGACTTCGTTGGACCCTGAGTAAGAGTCATTCTATAGATTGTAGATGGTCATGCTAATGGTGTTCTATAGTCTATAATATTAACAGCTTTTAAGAAACTGTTTGGCGCTCAATAAAATCATTTCAATTTACTTTCAAAAAGTAATTTCGAACGTATAAAAAAATAAAATAGATAGTAGAATATAGAACATTTATGGCGCCCAACGTGGGGCGATCAGGAAAGCGATTAAATAAATACAGCTTGAGAATAGTTTATCATTTCAAGCATACATTTGAAAGATAATAGATCAAATAACATTTTGATAGTTTTGACAACAAGGCATTGTCAAATTAAATACAAATATAATTTATATGAGGTTAAAGTCAGGTAAGACAACAATGAATCAAGAAGAAACTACACCAGGTACATCCACAGTTCCACAAACACAAGTTGGTGACACAAACACACAACCAGACACAAACATGTTCCAGAAACTCATGGAAATGATGGGTGGAATGAAGGAACAAATGGTACAAAATAACCAAACTTTGAAGGTACAGATGAATCAAAATAACCAAACTTTAAAAGAAGACATTAGTCAAAATAACCAGCGACTAGAAGAAAACATGAATCAAAATATCCATCGACTTGAAGAAAACATTGGAAACATTAAGGTACAAATGGTACAAAATAACCAAACTTTGGAAGCAAACATAAATACACAGATGGTACATAATAATCAAACTTTAGAAGAAAACATTAACAAAAAAATAGAAGAAAGCAATAAAGAAGTAAGAAATAAGATAGAAAATTTGGAGAGTAAATGGGAGAGAATGGGAGAGACAGTCAACGAAGAAATTGGTATTAAGGTAAACGAGGCAGCAAAAGAAATAAGAGAGGAAGTTGTAACTATGTTTGAAGATGGAATGACTGCAGTAGATAGCAGAATGAAGAAACAGGAGGATAAATATGATATCAAAATAAAAGAACAGGATAGCAAGATAGAACAGAACACGAAGTTGTTGAAGGATACCACACGTACACAATTGACACAATTACCTACACATACTTACACGTGCAACAAAACACCATTTTATTTTTACGGAGATAACCGTATACACCCTAAAATTTTCATTTCACGTTTGAAACAACACATGGAAACACAACACGTAAATGCAAACCTAAAAGCAAACATACAAGACATGTTAAAGGGAGAAGCGGAAATCTGGTATTCAGTTATAATGGACAGGTTTGAGACTATAGAGGAATTTGAAGCTCTAGTCTTAAAACAATATTGGAGTGATTACACTCAGTTGAAAATAAGACAAGACCTATTTAATGGTAACTATGTAGAAAATAAAGGTATTTCTAGGGAAAATTATGTACTTAGAAAAGTATACAATATTAGACATCTAGAACCAAAATTCACAGAAAGTGAAATGGTCAGATATTTAGCTAGGCATTTTTCAGGGGATATCCAGAATGTTATTATTACGCAAAGAATTGCAAGGTTAGATGATTTGATTGATTATTTAAGAGAATTAGATGATTATCATCAGAGTTTTGATAGAAAGGCTAGTCAGAATAGGGAAAATGATAGTAGATATTATAACAAGTGGGGTTATGATCAGAATAAGAATGAAAGTGATAGAAGAGAAAGAGGTTATGGTCAACGTCAATATGACAATGACAGAAAGGAGCAAGGGGGTTATGGTCAATATGATAGGAAGGAAAAACAGGGTTATGAGAAACGTCATTATGACAATGATTGGAGAAAGAGAGGGGGTTATGATAAAAATAATAAGTCATATGCACAAGTTGCCAATACTAACATTCAAAGGGGAAATAGAGTAAATGAAAATGCACACTCTAATATAAATAAAATAGAAACAACAGCACAAATAAATGATAATAGAAATCAGGATTTTTAGACAAAGTTGTTTTAAATTTAAATACTAACTATGAACATATGCGCGAATATATAGGAATTGATAATGATATTGGAACAAAAAATGTAAAAATGTGTGATTTACCTATAATAAAAATCGAAATAGATAATATAAAGTTAAATTCGTTACTCGATACTGCATCGGAGATAAGCTTAATTAGTGAAACAATTTTTAACAATCATTTGAATAATGGTAGAAATAATGGTATAAGAGTTACTAAGATTAAATTAATTAATGCAAGCGGGAAAAAGTTCGCCGAGTGCAATAAGGTATTAAATACTACTTTCAGGATTGGAAATAAAAACTTTAATGGTAATTTTGTTATTGTAGCACAAATGAACTTTGATGTTATATTGGGAGAAGACATTCTATCAGAGTTACAGGCAAAAATTGATTTAGGAGAGAAAATCCTAATAATAGAAGGTGAAAGAATACCTATCTTTAATATGAATAATGAATTGAATGGCAATGGTGCCGAAATAATTAATGTATCAAATGGTATAGAGACCAATAATAAAGCATTTTGCAATGAACATAAAGTGGAAACGACCACGTATGTCCAAAATATTAATTTTAATAAGCCTGAAATTTTACTGATAGCTTGTCCCCCCAAATATGATATAATTGTTAAAAATTTGTTGAAAAAATACATTTCTTTAATTAATTATGAACCCAGAGTAGCAAAAGGTTATGTTCACAGTCTTGAAGTAGATGAAAATAAACCTTTTAAATGTAAAACTTATCCTATTCCTTATAAGCACAGAGATAAAGTAAAAAATGAAATTTCAAATATGATTAACTCTAATATTATTGAGACAGCTAAAACTAATTACATAAATCCATTAGTTGTTGTTAAGAAAAAGGATGAAACGATTAGATTATGCTTAGATGCTAGAAATTTGAATCAAATTACAAAGTCACAATTTGATGCACCGCAAACAATCGATGCTATGTTGTCCAGAATTGGTAAAAATACTGTCTTTTCTAAACTTGATTTGAAGAATTCATTTTGGTTGATACCATTACATAAAGATTCACGTAAATTCACAGGATTCAGTGTTGATGGACATATATTTCAATTCAAGGTGGTACCATTTGGTTTGCAATCTGCATCTTCAGCACTTGTACGTGCAATGCAAAATATACTTGACAAGTATGACAGTTTTTGTTTACATTATATCGATGACATTTTAATATTTTCGGAAACAGAGGATAAACATAGTAGACACCTAGATATTATATTGAATGCATTAGATGAAGCTGGACTCAAGCTAAATATAAAAAAGTGTGAATTTTATAGTACATATGTTCAATATTTAGGCTACAAGATTAAGCAAGAAGGTATTAGCATAGGACAAGAAAGAGTCAAAGAAATAAAAGATTATCCGCGACCAACAAATTTAAAAACTTTAAGGGGTTTTTTAGGTATTTTGAATTATTATAAGAAATTTATACCTAGATTATCGGAGTTAGAAGTTCCTTTAATAGAATTACTTAGGAAAGATGTTAAGTGGGAATGGGATGATAGGAGAGAAGCAGCGTTTGAAAATGTGAAGACAAACTTCCATGATAATTTATTGCTTCATAGTCCGGATTTTACATTACCATTTACGTTGCGGACAGACGCATCTGATAACATTATTGCCGCTGAACTTACACAGATTCAGGGGGGAATCGAAACGCCCATATGTTTCATATCGCGGATATTGAAAGCTTACGAAATTAGATATTCTACAAGCGAAAAAGAAATGTTGTCCATCGTATATTCGATATCCAGGATGTCATATTTCCTAACCTCAAATCATTTTATAATAGAGACAGATCACTCAGCTTTATGTTTTTTAATGAAAAATCGATTTGCTAATAATAGAATCTACCGATGGTCACTTTTAATTCAAGAGTATTCGTTTACAATTAAACACAGACCAGGAAAGGAAAACATCACAGCAGACGCACTTACACGAAACCGAAAAGTTCACACAAATGACATAAACTCTTTCACAGTAGCTTTAAATACATTATCACAACATAACAATTTATACTCATATACACAAGTTTTGAACAGTCAAACACATTTACACGACTTAAGAAACAAAATACGTGAACATCCATACAGGGGATACACACTAAAAAACAATCTTATCATTAAAACTATCTTAAATGAAGAAAAATATGTTATAGATGAAAGTTTAGCATCAGAAATTATTTGGGATTTACACTATAGATATGGACACATCGGTATTCGGAAAACCTGGATGATTTTTCGAGAGACGTATTATTGCGAAAAAGATTTACCGTTAGCAAAGGAACTTATAAATATGTGTCATGAATGTTGTTTAGGAAAAACTAAAAATTATGTAAATAAAAACACAGTTTACAGCATTATTACTGATAAACCTTTAAAACTGGTAGCTATAGATTTTGTGAGTAATTTAATTCCAGATTATGATGGTTTTAAACATATCTTAGTCATAGTTGACATTTTCTCAAAATTTATTAAACTGTATCCCACAAAACGGTGTAATACTTTGACAGTAATAAAAAATTTAAATCATTTTTCTAAGACGATAGGTAAACCAGAAAGGATATTGGCTGACAACGCTACATATTTTAATAATGAAAGATTAAAAAAATATTTTACAAAACATGAAATTCAGTTAGTATTCACAACAATCAGACGACCACAGGCAAATCCTGCTGAACGGTACATACAAGAGGTAATTAGGTTTTTAAGAATGGTTGTGCAAAATGATCATAGCCAATGGCCTTCAGCCGTGGTAGATGTAGAGAATTATATAAACAATGTACCAAGTACAGTGACACAAGAATCGCCAGTTTTTATCTTGTCAGGTCAGTTACCAAATAGGCCTTGGAGAAATGATGAAAATTATAATTTAGAAAACGTACACAAAATTGTCAAACAAAGATTAGAACGCAACGCTAAAAGGTACCAACTTAGAGAGAACAAAAAGATTAAAAAGAAAATAAAATTTAAAACAGGAGATCAAGTAGTAATTAAAAGACTAAAGGTATCAGACTACAAAAACAACATATGTGCAAAGTTACAATATCCTTATCAAGGTCCATATACGATAGAAAAAGTATTAAATGAAAACACATATGAGTTAGTAGATACTTATAACGGATTAATAAGAGGGAAATTTCACGTAGAATTAATTTATCCATATGATCCAGGATAGATTACTCTTAAGTTATCCAAATGATCCTGAGTAGATCACTTTTAAATTGTAAATAAGCTTTGACAGTGTGAATGTCACATCATGTTGTTAAAACTAACAAAATTTTCACATGTCAAAATTCTATTAGTTTAGGGGGTTTATGCTGTATCCACACTGTGGAACACTACCTAAGTATTGTGTTTGAAATCATAAATAAAATTCACAAATCTGTATGTATTTTAGGAAATAATCATAACAGTTTTACTTTAACGGATCATACAGAAGCAGGAATATCTGTGGTTTATATAATTGATTCAAGTTCACTTATTCTCAGCGAGTAGGATGCAGAGAATGAAACTTGATATTGAATACGAACAAAATATTTAAATAAACATAAAATGAAGTTATTTTAGTTTAACAAGGTTATTCTAAATAATATATAATAAAACATGAACTTATAGAGAATCACAATCTCATTTAAAATGATTTAGAATGAAATTGGAAAACAAAAAGGTAAATTTTATGAAATCTGACATGCATGTCAAAACTTAGGGCTGAAAATCATATTTTGTGTAGAAACACTGTAAATCTACACAAAATGAATATTGAATGAAAGACTATTATCAGTAGTTGCAGTGCAGCGTAATTATTTTAGAAATAGTAAGTCCATATATTACAAAACACTGAATGACATTTTAAGTTTTCAGATATTTTCAAATATCATTGCAGAAAGGTGTTTTGTAAATGATATTTCACATCATGCAGAAAGAAAGGACTAATAGTATGATGTTAAATGTTTGTTGGCGTATCAATTTCTTGTTTTAGTTTATAATATCAGTATTCTGTCATTATGAAAAACTGCAGTACGTTTTTAGCTACTAGCATTTTGTGTTTATCATTGCTATTCATCTAAATGTATGAATTAGTATTTATTTGAGATTGGAATTGTTAATTGTAGTTATAAGTAGATTTTAAGAAAGTATATGTAATATGTCAATATATTTCGAGTAATTACAATTATTCACTTAATCCTGAAAAGTAGAATAAGAAACTTATCAGGAAAATCAAAGAATTAAAAACAGTATTCAATTAAGGTAAAGAACAAACAAAACTGAATAGTTTAAATTTTAAATTAAAATTAAATTTTAAAATATTAGATCAAAATAGAAAAAAACAATTGAAATATTGGAAATTAACCCATTGAAACGACTAAAAATAACAAATCAGTTGATCACACACCGCTGAACAGCGAGCTGCGAAATATATTCATCCAAGAATAAATATTAAATTGAAAAGAGAAGAAAAGTGGTGAATAAGTTGAAGGTTACAATCCAGATATATTGATATCAAGAAAAATTTGTAAAGTATATTAAATATAAAAGTGAGTAAACTTTAAAAGTATTAAGAAGTAGATTATCCGGAAAGCAGATTTAGAAGTATTTGTTAATCCAGTTAACAAATTTATATGGTGAAGAAATTTCAAACGTCAATCAAGTGATAGAAATATTTCAAGGAAATCAGTTGAAAATAAATTGGAGGTTATAAACAAACGTCAATCCAGAAAAGAAGAAGAAGAAGAAGCCTTGAGAGGTTTAAAAAGTCAGTCAAGTGACATTATATTTCAAGGATCATAATAACCAGTTAGAGGTTACAATATAACATTACTCGAGTCGAAGAAAGACAAGGTAAAGCTTTACAATATCAGAAATCCATGGTACATATTTATTTTAAATAAAGGCCATATTTATCATTTTAGTTAAGTTAGATTTTGTTATTTAAATTTGTTAATTACATTCCAAGTTCAAATTTGTTAATAAATTAATACTTTGTTCGTTCAATACTGAGTTTGATTTATTTAGATTGTTATCTTGATCGATGAGCATTTATTGAACCGACTTCGTTGGACCCTGAGTAAGAGTCATTCTATAGATTGTAGATGGTCATGCTAATGGTGTTCTATAGTCTATAATATTAACAGCTTTTAAGAAACTGTTTGGCGCTCAATAAAATCATTTCAATTTACTTTCAAAAAGTAATTTCGAACGTATAAAAAAATAAAATAGATAGTAGAATATAGAACAATATATATATATATATATATATATATATATATATATATATATATATATATATATATATATATATATATATATATATATTGCTGTGTATCTACACTGTGGAACACTACCCAAGTATCGTGTTTGAAATCATAAATAAAATTCACAAATTTGTATGTATTTTAGGAATTAACCATAACAGTTTTACATTAACGGATCATACAGAAGCAGGAATATCTGTGGTTTATTTAATTGATTCAAGTTCACTTATTCTCAGCGAGTAGGATGCAGAGAATGAAACTGGATATTGAATTAGAACAAAGTATTTAAATAAACATAAAATGAAGTTAATTTGGTTTAACAAGGTTATTCTAAATAGTATATGATAAAACATGAACTTATAGAGAATCACAATCTCATTTAAAATGAGTTGATTGATTGATTGATTTGCCAGCGTAAGGTGGGCATTGCTGCCAATTCCGGTGCAGGGAGATTTGTTCCACCACGCAGCCCGATCGCCCACCGATCATCCCACCGTGTGCCAGAACAAACCCCCATTGCTTTTATATACCGCCGGACCAGCTGCATACGCTGGATTGGACATTGGACATGCTTGTTGTCAGCAGCGAGAGCCGCATGACGCATGGGGTAGGAGTATAGGATGGAGCGTGTAGGTGTTTGTGAGATGTTTCTTCTTGTTTTCCTTCTGTCTTCATCGGATGGAAAGTGTAGGCGTTTGTGAGATGCTTCTTATAGGTTTTCGTGCTTCTTTTTACTTTCAGGTTTTTGTGATATGCTTCTTCTTAGTTTCTGTCTGTGATCGTCTTCTCTCCTATTCTACTTCTGAGTTTTCTGTTTCTTCTGTTTCTGAGTGTGGCAGTGTGTATATCCTTGATATTTCTTTATTGTATTCCATTTTTTGTTGTGCCAACTTTTCCCAGTGTGTATAATCCTTTCCTAGCTTATTCATAATCCTCTCGATTGTTGTAATCCATGTGTAGCATGGCCTCCCTATTTTCAGTTTGTTGCTGTTCATTCGCAGCGCTTTCTTCAGTAGGTGTGTCGTGTCCCGTCTTTGGACATGTGTCCAGTATTTCATTGCGTATGATTCTATTCTTTTGATTATTGTTCTTCCCTCTAGTAATGTTGACGTTTTCTGTCGTTTTTGTGGTTTTCCTGTTTTTGCTAGCTGGATAATGTCCCTTTCAGCTCTTCTCAGGCTTCTTCGGTTGGCCTTTATCGTTGCTGCGTTTTTGACTCCATATATCATCGTAGGCATTATGATGGTCGTGTATACCTTTTTGGTTAGGCACCATGGTGGTTTGTTGACCTCAATGAAGGGTAGTAGAGCTCTTGTGACTCTGTAGGCTGTTTTGACTTGGTCCAGGACTGTGGTGAATAGTCGGGGGGATAGGGGACATCCTTGTTTGACTCCTATATTCTTCATTTTTGATTCCGTCGTCTGTCCAAACCATTGTATTGCAGTGTTTTCTGTATATTGTTTTCCTGTGGCTTTTATTTTCTTTAGTTTTTCGTAATTTCTTTTCGTGTCTTTTCTTGTTGGGCTCATAGGGGATTTGTTCCTTTTCAACGTTTTCCTCGCCGCTATTTTGATTTTTAAACCCATTGTTGACCAATTTAGTTCCTTTCCTGTTAGCTGTTTTTCTATCTCCTCCTGGTATTTCTTTTTTATTCCTTTGTCCTGTACCAGTGAGATGTTCCATGTGTCATTTGCTGTTTTGTTGTATCTTTTTTCTTTTCTTTTTCTTCTTGTTTCTTTATTACTAGTGTTCCATATAATATTTTGTGATCTGTTTTGACGTTTGTTGCTTGTTTTGCCTTAATATTTTTGACCCTGTCCCTTATTTTTCTATCCACTAGGATATGGTCTATTTGAGAGTTGATGTTTCCTTTACTCCAGGTATTAAGGCAGATTAGGTTCTTGCTCCATGTGTTTCTAACTGTTAGATCTAACAGATGTGCCAAGTTTTTTAGCAAGCTTCCATTATCGTTTGTCCATGTGTGAAGTAAGGTTTTTCCTATGATATTCTTGTCTTCATGTGTTTGGTCGTCCTTTCCTATATGCGCGTTGAAGTCTCCTAGTATTATTGTGTTCATTTTTCTATTCCTATTTCTTCTAGTCTCTTGGGTAATCTGTCTGAATACTCGTCCTGCCCGTTTGTCGGAGGGCACATGTACTCCTAGTATGCATATGTTTTCCTTTCCAATTTGTAAATCTGCCATGGTTATGTTTTCGTTTACTTTTCTTGTCTTTATCTGGATAGGGGTGTTCCGTCTTATTGCCCATGCGACTCCTCTGCTGGTTTTTTCTTTGTCCCTCCACTTAGATGCCATTTGTAGTTTTGAGTAACTGCAGTTCCGTCTATCGTGTGTGTCTCTTGTATGCATGCAACGTGTATGTGTTCCATCATAAGAACCTCATCGATTTTTCTCTTTTCTCTCTCGTTATGCATCCTCTGACATTCCATGTTGCCAGAATGATGTCATCGTGTTGTAATTCTTGACTGTTGGCTTCCTCTGTTCTTTGTGATATTTGGTACATGTTTATGTACGTTGCTTCCTCTAATTCTGGGCGGGGTGTTATAGAGCGTATGTTTCTTCTGGTTGTTCTGCTTCATGTTTTTCTTGTGCAAGAATCGCGCTATCGTAGTGATTTCTTTCGTTTCAGTGCTTCCTATATACTATCGCTAGTGGTGTGTTCTCTCTTCCCTGTTGGTTAGTAGGATGGAAGATTATATGCTCTCCTTCTTCTTGATGTACTATTATGGTCCTGTTTTTCATATTTGTTGTTACTGCAATTGTTTCCTGCCCCCCCCCCCCCCCAAAAACCTTCTCTTCTCAGATCTCGAATGAATGCATTTATTTTTCCCGTATTAGAGTTGTATCTATTGTAACGGGGTGCTAGTTCATGGATGGATGCCTGCATGAATGGCATGAAATGGTCTAAGTGATTTTCGATTTATAATGAAATTGGAAAACAAAAAAGTAAATTTATAAAATCTGACATTTATGTCAAAACTTAGGGCTGAAAATCATAAATTGTGTAGAAACACTGTAAATCTACACAAAATGAATATTGGATGAAAGACTATTAACAGTAGTTGCATTGCAGCGTGATTATTTTAGAAATAAGTCCATAGATTACAAAACACTGAATGACATTTTAAGTTTTCAGATATTTTCAAATATCATTGCAGAAAGGTGTTTTGTAAATGATATTTCACATCATGCAGAAAGAAAGGACTAATAGTATGATGTTAAATGTTTGGTGGCGTATCAATTTCTTGTTTTAGTTCATAATATCAGTATTCTGTCAGTATGAAAAACTGCAGTACGTTTTTAACTACTAGCATTTTGTGTTTATCATTGCTATTCATCTAAATGTATGAAATAGTATTTATTTGAGATTGGAATTGTTAATTGTAGTTATAAGTAGATTTTAAAAAGTATATGTAATATGTCAATATATTTCGAGTAATTACAATTATTCACTTAATCCTGAAAAGTAAAATAAGAAATTCATCAGGAAAATTAAAGAATTAAAAACAGGATTCAATTAATGCAAAGAACAAACAAAACTGAATAGTTTAAATTTTAAATTAAAATTAAATTTTGAAATATTAGATCAAAATAGAAAAAAACAATTGAAATGTTGGAAATTAACCCAATGAAACGACTAAAAATAACAAATCAGTTGATCACACACCGCTGAACAGCGAGCTGCGAAATATATTCATCCAAGAATAAATAATAAATTGAAAATAAAAGAAAAGTGGTGAATAAGTTGAAGGTTAGAAAATTACAATCCAGATATATTGATATCAAGAATAAATTGTAAAAGTTGATTAAATATAAGAAGTGAGTATACTTTGAAAGTATTACGAAGTAGATTATCCGGAAAGCAGATTTAGAAGAGGGAAGTATTTGTTAATCCAGTTAGCAAATTTATATGGTGAAGAAATTTCAAACGTCAATCAAGTGATAGAAATACTTCAAGGAAATCTTGAAAATAAATTGGAGGTTAGAAACAAACGTCAATCCAGTAAAGAAGAAGAAGAAGCCTTGAGAGGTTAAAAAGTCAGTCAAGTGACATAATATTTCAAGGATCATAATAACCAGTTAGAGGTTATAATTTAACATTACTCGAGTCGAAAGAAAGATAACGTAAAGCTTTACAATATCAGAAATCCATGGTACATATTTATTTTAAATAAAGGCCATATTTATCATTTTAGTTAAGTTAGATTTTGTTATTTAAATTTGTTAATTAGATTCCAAGTTTAAATTTGTTAATAAATTAATACTTTGTTCGTTCAATACTGAGTTTGATTTATTTAGATTGTTATCTTGATCGATGAGCATTTATTGAACCGACTTCGTTGGACCTTGAGTAAGAGTCATTCTATAGATTGTAGATAGTCATGCTAATGGTGTTCTATAGTCTATAATATAAACAGCTTTTAAGAAACTGTTTGGCGCCCAGTAAACTTATTTCAATTTACTTTCAAAAGTAATTTCGAACGTATAAAAAATAAAATAGATATCAGAATATAGAACATTTATGGCTTGTTAACGTGGAGCGATCAGGAAAGCGATTAAATAAATACAACTTGAGAATAGTTTATCATTTCAAGCATACATTTGAAAGATAATAGAACAAATAACTTATTTTGATAGTTTTGACAACAAGGCATTGTCAAATTAAAAACAAATATAATTTATATGAGGTTAAAGTCAGGTAAGACAACCATGAATCAAGAAGAAACTACACCAGGTACATCCACAGTTCCACAAACACAAGTTGGTGACACAAACACACAACCAGACACAAACATGTTCCAGAAACTCATGGAAATGATGGGTGGAATGAAGGTAGACATGAATCAAAATAACCAGAGGCTCGAAGAAAACATTAGCAACATAAATACAAAAATGGATAAGAATAACCAAACCCTTGAAGAAAATATTGACAAAAATATCCATCGAATTGAAGAAAACATGGTTCAAAATAACCAAACTTTGGAAGCAAACATGAATCAAAATAACCAGAGATTAGAAGAAAACATTAACAAAAAAATAGAAGAAAGCAATAAAGAAGTAAGAAATAAGATTGAAAATTTAGAGAGTAAATGGGAGCGAATGGGAGAGACAGTTAACGAAGAAATAAGTGTTAAGGTGAATGAGGCAGTAAAAGAAATAAGAGAGGAAGTAGTAACTATGTTTGAAGATGGAATGACTGCAGTAGATAGCAGAATGAAGAAACAGGAGGATAAATACGATAGCAAAATAAAAGAACAGGATAGCAAGATAGAACAGAACACGAAGTTGTTGAAGGATACCACACGTACACAATTAACACAATTACCCACACATACTTACACATGCAACAAAACACCATTTTATTTTTACGGAGATAACCGCATACACCCTAAAATTTTCATTTCACGTTTGAAACAACACATGGAAACACAACACGTAAATGCAAACCTAAAAGCAAACATACAAGACATGTTAAAGGGAGAAGCGGAAATCTGGTACTCAGTTATAATGGACAGGTTTGAGACTATAGAGGAATTTGAAGCTCTAGTCTTAAAACAATATTGGAGTGATTACACTCAGTTAAAAATAAGACAAGACCTATTTAATGGTAATTATGTAGAAAATAAAGGTATTTCTAGGGAAAACTATGTACTTAGAAAAGTATATAATATTAGACATCTAGAACCAAAATTCACAGAAAGTGAAATGGTCAGGTATTTAGCTAGGCATTTTTCAGGGGATATCCAGAATGTCATTATTACGCAAAGAATTGCAAAGTTAGATGATTTAATTGATTATTTAAGAGAATTAGATGATTATCATCAGAGTTTTGATAGGAAGGCTAGTCAAAATAGGGAGAATAATAGTAGGTATTATAACAAATGGGGTTATGATCAGAATAGGAATGAAATTGATAGAAGAGAAAGACAAGGTTATGGTCAATATGATAGGAAGGAAAAGCAGGGTTATGGTCGTCAATATGACAATGATAGAAAGGAACGAGGGGGTTATGAGAAACGTCAATATGACATTGATAGGAATGAAAAGCAGGGTTATGAGAAACGTCAATATGACAATGATAGAAAGGAACGAGGAGGTTATGGTCAATATAAATATGACAATTATAGGAATGAAAAGCAGGGTTTTGAGAAACGTCATGATGATAATGATTGCAGAGAGAGAGGGGGTTATGTTAAAAATAATGAGTCATATGCACAAGTGGCTAATATCAATATTCAAAGGGGAAATAGAGTAGATGAAAACACGCACTCTAATATAAATAAAATAGAAACAGCACAAATAAATGATAGAAATAGAAATCAGGATTTTTAGATAAACTTGTTTTAAATGTAGGTAATAATTGTAAAAAAATAGGCGACTGTATAGAAAATGATGTTATATTGGGAGACGACATCTTATCAGAAAAAAAGGCAAATATTGTATTAGGAGAAAGAATCCTAAAAATAGAAGGTGAAAGAATACCTTTCTGTAGTGTTAATGAATTGAATGGCAAAGGTGCCGAAATAGTTAATGAATTGAATAGCAAAGGTGCCGAAATAGTTAATGAATTGAATGGCAATGATGCCGAAATAATAAATGTATCAAGTGGCATAAAGTCCAATAATGATAATGAATTTTGCGGTGAGCATATAGTGGGAACCACATGTGTTCAAATAAATAATGATAAGAGGCCTGAAACCTTTCTGATAAGTCGTTACTCCAGATATGATAAAATTTTTAAAAATTTGTCTCAAAAATACAAAAATTCAATTGATTATGAACCTATAATAGCAAAGGGCTATGCGCAAAAACTTGAAGTAGGTAATATTTTAAATGAAAACGAAAATGTTTTAAAATATAATGAGGAATCATTACCGGGAAGTTGTCACATGGGGATAAATTATCCATATGATCCAGGATAGATTACTCTTAAGTTATCCAAATGATCCTGAGTAGATCATTTTTAAATTGTAAATAAACTTTGACAGTGTGAATGTCACATCACGTTAAAACTAACAAAATTTTCACATGTCTAAATTCTATTAGTTTAGGGGGTTTTATGCTGTGTATCCACACTGTGGAACACTACCCAAGTATCGTGTTTGAAATCATAAATAAAATTCACAAATTTGTATGTATTTTAGGAATTAACCATTACAGTTTTACATTAACGGATCATACAGAAGCAGGAATATCTGTGGTTTATTTAATTGATTCAAGTTTACTTATTCTCAGCGAGTAGGATGCAGAGAATGAAACTGGATATTGAATTAGAACAAAGTATTTAAATAAACGTAAAATGAAGTTAATTTGGTTTAACAAGGTTATTCTAAATAGTATATGATAAAACATGAACTTATAAAGAATCACAATCTCATTTAAAATGAGTTAGAATGAAATTGGAAAACAAAAAAGTAAATTTATAAAATCTGATATTTATGTCAAAACTTAGGGCTGAAAATCATAAATTGTGTAGAAACACTGTAAATCTACACAAAATGAATATTGGATGAAAGACTATTAACAGTAGTTGCATTGCAGCGTGATTATTTTAGAAATAGTAAGTCCATAGATTACAAAACACTGAATGACATTTTAAGTTTTCAGATATTTTCAAATATCATTGCAGGAAGGTGTTTTGTAAATGATATTTCACATCATGCAGAAAGAAAGGACTAATAGTATGATGTTAAATGTTTGGTGGCGTATCAATTTCTTGTTTTAGTTCATAATATCAGTATTCTGTCAGTATGAAAAACTGCAGTACGTTTTTAACTACTAGCATTTTGTGTTTATCATTGCTATTCATCTAAATGTATGAAATAGTATTTATTTGAGATTGGAATTGTTAATTGTAGTTATAAGTAGATTTTAAAAAGTATATGTAATATGTCAATATATTTCGAGTAATTACAATTATTCACTTAATCCTGAAAAGTAAAATAAGAAATTCATCAGGAAAATTAAAGAATTAAAAACAGGATTCAATTAATGCAAAAAACAAACAAAACTGAATAGTTTAAATTTTAAATTAAAATTAAATTTTGAAATATTAGATCAAAATAGAAAAAAACAATTGAAATATTGGAAATTAACCCAATGAAACGACTAAAAATAACAAATCAGTTGATCACACACCGCTGAACAGCGAGCTGCGAAATATATTCATCCAAGAATAAATAATAAATTGAAAATAAAAGAAAAGTGGTGAGTAAGTTGAAGGTTAGAAAATTACAATCCAGATATATTGATATCAAGAATAAATTGTAAAAGTTGATTAAATATAAGAAGTGAGTATACTTTGAAAGTATTACGAAGTAGATTATCCGGAAAGCAGATTTAGAAGAGGGAAGTATTTGTTAATCCAGTTAGCAAATTTATATGGTGAAGAAATTTCAAACGTCAATCAAGTGATAGAAATACTTCAAGGAAATCTTGAAAATAAATTGGAGGTTAGAAACAAACGTCAATCCAGTAAAGAAGAAGAAGAAGCCTTGAGAGGTTAAAAAGTCAGTAAAGTGACATAATATTTCAAGGATCATAATAACCAGTTAGAGGTTATAATTTAACATTACTCGAGTTGAAAGAAAGACAAGGTAAAGCTTTACAATATCAGAAATCCATGGTACATATTTATTTTAAATAAAGGCCATATTTATCATTTTAGTTAAGTTAGATTTTGTTATTTAAATTTGTTAATTAGATTCCAAGTTCAAATTTGTTAATAAATTAATACTTTGTTCGTTCAATACTTAGTTTGATTTATTTAGATTGTTATCTTTTAAGAAACTGTTTGGCGCCCAGTAAACTTATTTCAATTTACTTTCAAAAGTAATTTCGAACGTATAAAAAATAAAATAGATATCAGAATATAGAACAATATATATATATATATATATATATATATATATATATATATATATATATATATATATATATATTATACTGTTTTATTTTTTTATAATATTATTTTTTTATATAAAATTTGAATTTAGTTGAGCGCCAGGTTTGTTGCCAAACCGATTTTATTTCTTTTTATAAACAGTATAATTTATAGCATGAGATTATTGACTCTTTCAGGGCCAAGAGTGGTTTCAATTGCTCAAAATTGCACGTTTCTTTCTCCTCAGCAAACTGTAGGTTCCAATGAAAAACACAACCACTGGTTTTATACAAAGTTTTAATAAGCTAATCAATTTAAAGATAAAAATGAAATGTGACAAAAGAGTATAAAATTTGGATAATGTTTAAACTTAAAACTAAAATAAAATTACAAATTGGCCTTTATTTAGTTGAAAATTAATCATCTGTTTGATTTCAATTACCTAGGGTTTTATTTGTTTGGTTATTTAGATGTTACCTTGAGTCTATCGATCGGTGCTCCTTATTCTTCTGCGTGCGCACGTTCAGCTTTCAAACTGTCGCTTCCTTTATGCCGCTGGCAGCACTGTTTTGACGGAGCTCTTTCCGTTTCGATGAAATTTACTTTGTTTAAAATATCACTGGATTTATTATTAAATCTAGGTAAGTATTTACCTGATTATTGCACTTCAAAATATGCGTTGCACAAATTATTTCCTTTTTAATTACTTCTTCTCATTCATAAACAAAACTTGTTGATATATTTGGTTATAGAAATTTTATTTTAAATTATGATTTCTTTCAGGAACGGAACTTTTGCTTGTTCAGCATGTATTTATCCACTTGGATATCAAATATTTTAAATTTTATCTTCAGCCTGGTTTACTTATTAATGTGAGTATGCTGGTTTCATTATTTATTTAGATTTTTTTTTTTAAAGTGAGGTTATTTTTTTCTCTTAAATTTAGCGTGCTTACGCTCTCGATACCAAATACATACTAAATTTGAATTTGTGGAATTCTATTGGCCCACACAAGCCTAGTTTGACATTTATATTACAAAACAGACTACTTGACTTCTGTCATTTTATTATGAAAAACTTTATTTTAATATAATTCTTTTTGTGGATTGAAAATGATAAAACTAATTTCATATTCATTTACTAGAGCTTATTCTGCGTTTTCTGATATGCCATACTCTATGTTTTTGTCAATATTTAAAATTTTTCTATTACCAACTATTTTTACCAGTTTTGTCGCGTACGAGTGAAAGATAGTACACACGTATCGAAGCGCTGTAAAAAACTAATAAATAGGTGGTTTCTAACTAAATATTTATTGTGTAAATATTCTTCATAGATTAAATCAAGTGTTTAGTGCACAGTAATTATGAGTTCTGAATCCCCAGGCGACGAATTTGTTCGTAATCCTAATTTAAAAGAATTATATCATAATAATATATCGCAGCACTCTGGTAAATTGATAGATCCGGCACAGGTAGCGGATAACGCTATGGATGATGAAAATTTCTCAAATGCTAATTCAGGCCTCACGGGTAACCGCTCTCTAGAGAATGTGGTAAGCGATAATAATGTCCAACAAAAAACTCAGAAGTTTTTTAACCTCAACAATATTCACCTGTATGGTAAGTCTTTTTATGTTTACATCGAAAGCATGGACAAAAACCTAGGACGACTGCATCCAATGTTTATCGGTCATATTTTATTGAAAAAATTAAAGATTAATAACATTATCTCAATAAATAGTATAGGGAAAAACAGAATCCGAGTTATTATGAAGAGTGCATTTGATGCTAATAGTCTTGTTAAGAATAAACAATTAAAGTCAGAAAACTTGATTGCATTTATTCCTAATCATTTAGTTGAACGAAAGGGTTTAATAAGATCAGTTGATACTCGATTTGATGAAAAGTATATACAGGAAAACATTCAGAGTAATAGTCCAGTCATTAATATTAAAAGGATTAACAGAAAAATTTCAATTGAGGACTCGGAAAAATGGGTACCGAGACAATTAGTAATCGTCTCGTTTGAAGGAAGTGTTCTCCCAACACATGTTGTTATAAATAGTGTACAATTCCCAGTTGAACCTTACATTAGTAGGGTGATACAGTGTTTTAAATGCCTAAAATACGGACACGTGTTAAGCCAGTGCAGAAGTACTAAAGCTCTGTGCATTAAATGCGGTAAAGAAAAATTAGATGATCATACTTGTGAACCCGAAGACAATTACTGTATTTTTTGTAAGAACAATTCTCACCTATCAACATCCAAAAAATGTCCTAATTACGAAAATCAAAGAAAAATAAAAGAACAAATGTCAATTAAAAATATTCCCTACCTTGATGCAAAGAAAATGTCAGAAAATTCATTTGCTTCCATTCTATCTAATAACAGATTTAGTACTTGGGAAAGTGAGGTAGAATTTCCTCCTCTTCCTGAAACAAATACCCATGCTAGGAGACCTAATGTTTCTTTGTCTCAACCGACAACAAGTGCACGCAGTTATCAACATAGTACTTATTCCCAGTCTAATAAAAAACGCAAAATACAATCCCCATCTCCTCCACAGCAAAATGTCGAAACTATGTTTCCATTTAGATTTGGGCCGAGTAATGCCCTTCCGCCTAACAACATCAGACCTAATTTTAAAACAACTAGTGGTACAAATTTGAGTTCTAGTATTACAAACAATGTAACAGAGTATCTTACCCATTGTATATTGGCTATTTTTAATTATATTAATAATGTTGATGAATTCAAAAACTTGGATGTTAGTGTAATAAAAAATGAGTTCGATAGGATATTGGAGGATGTCCTTTATAAAAAATCCTAATGGCGAATACAAATACTTTAAATGTTATGCAGTGGAATGCTCGTTCTGCAATTGCAAACAAATCTAGTCTAATAAAATTCTTAAACGACGAAAATATTCATATCGCTTTAATAAGCGAGACATGGTTTAAACCAACACAACATGTTAACTTTCCTGGGTTTAACATGGTCCGCAAAGACAGAATGGATGGCAGAGCCGGAGTAGCTATCCTAGTTAAAAAACAAATTATTTTCAAAGAAATAAGATTTGATGATAATGCTTACAATTATGACATTCTAGTATGTGGCATATCAGTGGACATCAATCAATCACCCCTGTATTTTATATCATTATATAGACCTCCCAATATCAATACGCATACCAATGATTGGATTAATATTTTTAATCAATGTTCTCATCCTTTACTAATTGGTGGCGATTTTAATGCCCATAGCAACCTCTGGGGTTCTTCAAAAATGATCAAGTTGGAACACAAATTATTAAGTGCATAGAAGATAAGGATTTGATAATTTTAAATAATGGTGATAAAACTAGACTTGCCTCCCCAAATTCAAATAAATCTGTTGTAGATATATCAATGGCTTCGGCAGCTTTAGCCCCTCAAATAAGTTGGAATGTTTCCTCAGACAACCTTGGTTCTGACCATTTCCCGATAGTAATGGAGTACTCAACGGATTTTAATATTCCAAATATCATCTACCCCAAAAGTAAATGGAATGTGAATAAAGCTAACTGGGAACTATATGAGTCCATACTAGATAATAATTTTCAAAACCCCCCCGGGAATTGAATACAGTTGATAAGTATAATTTCTTTATCGACAACATTAACTATGTAGCTGAAAGAACAATAGCTACCATTAAACCTTTTATAGCAAAAAAACGTCCTCCTCCCCCGTGGTTGGATGATGAATGCGAACTAATTTTACAAAATAGAAAACAGGCGTTGAATAATTACAAACAGTTTAGTTCCATGGAAAACTTTATTACCAGTAAAAAAGTGATAGCCCAATCCAAAAAATTATTTAAATCTAAAGCCCGAAAAAATTGGAAACAATACTGTGAAAATTTAAATGGGTCAACTCCATCAAAAGTACTTTGGTCTCATGCTAAAAGATTAAAAAGGATACCGATCAAGGATTCTACTCTTTCTCATTCCGATGTTTGGATCGATGAATTTTTCAATCGAGTTGCCCCACCCAGTGTACCAAATAAGGAATCAACGAAAAATACTGACCCTGTACAGGGCCATTTTTTTCCCCAACCTTTTACAATTGCAGAACTTAACCTCGCTATTAAAAGCGCTTCAAATACAGCTCCAGGATATGATGAAATCAAGTATCCAATGTTGCTCCATCTACCCAATACTTGTAAAATTTTCCTTTTAGACATTTTGAATGACATCTGGCTTAAAGGCGCAGAATAGACTCCGCAAGTGTGACGTAGAATCGCCATTTTGGTTAAGGTAGATCAAGGGCCGCGTTCCAAACAAAGCAAGTTCCACACGTAAATGTCCATAAAGTGATTTTTAAAAGCGATTTATGTTATCAAAGCTTTCATTTATTTCTAAGGTAAATACATTTGCTTGTTGCTAGAGATATAAGGTATCTATTACTAAAGTAGTTTTCCGACAATTTGACTACTTTATGTGAAAAAAGTGGATGTGAAATGAATTGAGGTTATGTGGTGCTATCGTATTTAAGTGATGTTTTTATATTTTTTAGGTAAAAAATAATTGGAAAACCATCAGTTACAATGGTCATGTGTTTTGCACCAACCTGCACTCATTACAATACAAGACATACATGTACATTTTTTGTTTTTCCAGAGGATAGAAAGGAATTAAGTGGATTATAAGGTAGATACCATAAACATGGTTATTTTTTCATAAAATTCTTGACATATGTATTGAAAAATGTTTTAGGCGGAAAGACAGAGAAGCTGGTAAACATTCCCGTATTTGTAGCTGTCATTTCATTAATGGTGATCGAAGCAATGTGTCAACTATTTTTGATTTCAATGTAGCAAAAAAATTCGAGAGTTGCTGTTCGTTTGTTACGTTTTTATTACTTTTTTCTACTCCCTTATGTATATTTTCTGTTTTCTGTACAGTCTGTGGAATCTCAGTTCGTATATTAAGTACATAGCCAACTATTCGTTTAAAAAAATGCAAGTTAGTGCGTAAGCTGTCAAAGTAATTCTCAGTGTGTGTGTGTTAATATTTAATAAACCTTTTAAAATTTTTTAGTTTTTTTCTTAAGTTTGCTGAAGAAAAAGTATACTGTCCAACTCGAGTGGATTATCCACATCGCACTCGAAAGATTGAGGCACTCCGCCTATGGCGTCGTGCTCAATCTTCTTTCTCATGTGATATGGCTATCATATCCACTCTTGTTGCACAAACTACTATTTACAGCTCTTATTATTTCTAATTCTGATTTGTTATTGTTACAAGTGTATATGTTATAGAATAAATTAACCACCTATACTAATATTGTCCTCGAATTGAATATTACTCAGAGTTCACAGCTAATAACTCTACTTCTTGCTTGTTGTGTAAATTAGGGGAATATTTTAGACCTTTTTCTAACATATTAAGTTACTTATTAGAAATATACATTTTGGAACTGATACACATAACCTAACTAAACTTGTTTACATTGAATTATTTCCAAGAAGGTCATGTAATTCTTGAAAATTAAGTTTTTAATAGATGCACTATGTCTATGGGGATATGTGGAGCCATTTACCGCAAATATCCAATGAAAATTAAAATATATTAAGTACTTAATCACTTTCAAAAACTCTCTTATGCAAAAACACATAGAACTTTGTTTTGTTTGGAACGCGGACCAGTGCCTATCTCAACAAAATGGCGGTCGTGACGACATCACTTGCGGAGTGAATTAGAAGTTTTAAAAAAGGTGGTTATTGTCCCTATTCTTAAACCCGGTAAAAATCCTGAATTGGCCAATTCGTACAGGCCAATATCCTTGTTGTCTTGCGTGTTAAAGACTCTCGAACGAATGATAAAATACAGATTAGAATGGTGGTTAAACAACAACATCCCATTACCGCAATGTCAATTTGGTTTTAAGAAAGGCCTGGGTACTCTCGATGCCGTTACATATTTAGTTACAGATATTCAAAATAATTTTTCTAGTAATAAGTACTTAGGTGCTCTATTTTTAGACCTTAAGGGAGCGTATGAATGTGTAGATTTGGATATTCTTTTTGCCGAAATTATGAAAATGTCTATCCCGAGGTATACGGCTCAAGTAATTGTTAACTTATATAAAAATAGGATGATTTATTTAAGAGGATCTGACAATAATAAAATTGGTTATAGATTTAATTCAGTAGGATTGCCCCAGGGATCGGTGCTGAGCCCTATTCTGTTCAATATTTATACCGCCGGTATTCACAGTCATATACAATCTCTCTGTAGTATTATCCAATATGCGGATGACTTTTGCTTTTACGTAACCCATAACAAATATGACCCCTGTATCAATCAACTGAGTGGCGCCACTGAACAGGTAGAGAGGTGGTTCCACAAATATGGTTTTGACATCTCAGTAGAGAAATCAGTTACAAATATCTTCACAAGACACAATACGCCTAATATCACTGAACTACACTTGGGAAACCACATCTATCCTTACAAAAACCAAATCACCTATCTGGGTATGACTCTCGACAAAAAACTTAATTGGGGTACGTATGTTGATCATATTGTGGCTAAATGTGAAAAAGGCATAAATTTTTTGAAAATGATTTGTAAAACATGGTGGGGCGCTAATCCAACCACTCTTATTATATTTTATAAAGCTTACATTCGTTCTATAATCGATTATGGCTCCACATTATATGGATCTGCTAGTAATTCTGTTTTAAAACGCCTGGATACAGTGCAGAATAAAGCACTACGTATCTGCCTGGGAGCCATGAACTCCTCGCCTCTAATTCCATTACACGCTGAAGCTTCAGAGCCACCTTTGTTTTTCCGAAGAGAGCTTCTCAGTGAAAAATATATTTTAAAAGCAGAATACAAAAATCTCTCTATCACCTCTAAAATCTCCCAACTAAGCATACAGGATTTAACTAATAAATATTGGAATTTGGAATACCTCGACCTTTTTTACCAACCTCGTATAATAATACCATCTTATTCAGAAATCACCACTGTGAATAACTTGATGTTTAACAACTTAATGGCGGAATATTCCAATCATCTGCATATATTCACAGATGGATCGAAAATTGAGGATAACACAGGGTGTGCCATTTATATTCCGTCAAAAAATTTTGAAAAGAAAATGAAATTGGACAGCATTACAACTGTATTTACCAGTGAGGCCATAGCAATCTTGAAAGCCTTAGAATCTGTTAAGTGTTACGGAGTTAAGCAAGCCGTTATTTTCTCGGACTCTCTAAGCGTTTTACAAAATTTAAAAACTGCTAATATAAATAATTATCTTAACATAAACAGTTATGCTCTTCGAATATTACTCCTTCTTTGTAGCCTATATAAAGAACATGTTATGATTGATTTTGTTTGGGTAAAAGCTCATGTAGGCATACACTATAATGAACATGTGGATAAACTTGCCAAGGAAGGAGCTGAATCTGGCGAAAATATTCATCTAAAAATGAGTTTGTTGGATTGCATGATTTTTTCTAAAAAGCGTATTTCTATTAAGTGGAGGGAATATTACAATCAGTTCAAAAATGACAACCAAAATAATAGATATACCCTGATTGAAAACGATTTAAATAGAAACCCGTGGTTCCATCACTTGGAAGAAAGTAGAAAACTAATCACTACTGTTACCAGATTGAGATTTGGTCATGCTTGCTTTCCACAACACCTGAAGAGGATTGGAGTTATTGACACAGACATATGTACGTCATGTGGAGTCATTAGCGATTTAGATCACATCTTTTTTGCCTGTTCAAATCATAGTAGAGCCACAAATGATTTTATTGATAGTCTTCTAAAACTGAAAATATGTCTTCCAATTAATCTCCTCCATCTATTATCCCTGAAGAATATACATATATATAAAGAAATAGTACGTTTCCTGAGTAAGGTAAACCAGCTATTATAGGGCACTATAGGTTTAGATTTGTTCATTTATGTATTTAACCCTGTGTTTATTTTACCTACTATCCGTGGTCTTAATCCTGTGTGTCTTTATAAATGCCCTGATGGACCCCTGGGCGAGAAGAGGGTGTCCCTGTTTACGTCCTTGTTGTTAGTCTTCAATTAATCCACTACGTTGTTTAGGTTAGCTTTAAATATATGCAACTGGCTAATGGATTAGGTCCAATGCCATAAAAAAAAAAAAAAAACCTATTTTTACAAATATTCAATTAAAGACTATCTTATACTAATATAACTATTATGTAAATTGATTAGCAATCCTCTCTGAACAATTCTATACTAATAACACTTATCCTACTATATTTTACATCAAAATACTGACCAAAGCATTTTTTGCCTTTTTAGGGTACCGCAAACTGTCATTGGTTTTCTTGATTGGCTTACAACTTATCTACCTTGATGAAATTTTAACATGCAACTTATGAAAACTACTGGGAAAAGTTCCCTTCAACACCATGTCTGGGTTTTATCAACATAAATTTTCTCTTTTGTGAGATACAGTCTGAAATATGTAAGGTTATGCACCCTTATTTTAATTAATGGATCTTGAGACCTCTAATAGTCCAGGTATTTTAGAACTTTCACGTTCTTTAGTGGAATATAGTAAGTATCTACCATATTCATTACTTTAAAGTCAATACGATGTGACATTCTACAGTTTTTATCACTTTTCACTTCTGCGGTGGAGTCTACCGTTCTTACTGATAATGTTTTTTGTATCCATGATTTTGGATATGCGTTTATCAAGTCTTTTAGTGTTTATAGCTCACTCATGAGTACTTATTGAAAATTTCACTACAAATAATGTTTTTATTTCACTTTTATATAGATTTTTGTTAATTTTCATCTATATTTCCCACTACTATGCTGCTTATGTTGACCATGGGTCAAGTCCTTACTTATATCTACATGTTATAGTTCATGGTGACGTAACTTAATAGATATTAAACCATTTTTAAAGTCCTGTACATATTATGTTATACAAAATATTCGGGTATGGTACATTTAAATATTATTTTTGGTCATTTGACCTTTCACGTTTCGTTTACAATAATTTAACACTCTTGGTTGTGTTTCATTAGAACTTAGGTTTGTTATCCAGTATACAATATCATGCTTTTCTTGCTCAAAGATTTCAGTAATGTTTATATCTAACGCATAGGTTTTTATAATTTAATTTGGCCATTTTGTAGTGGATTTTTCAGTTTTCTCTGTGAAGTCAAATTTTTTTAACAATCTGTACAATTCCCTGGGATGTGACTAACTTGTTGTCACAACAAATCCCCCTCAGCTATAAGAAAATTTGAAATTTTGAAAATTTTATTATTAGCTCTACATTTTGTGACAACTGTTTATCAAACTTTTATTCCAGTTTACTCTACCTTCGGTTCAGGTTCGTATGGATACATTAATTCAATATGGAAATTTCCCCTTTTTATATTTCTCGTTATATCTTTTAGTTCATATGTGTTTTCAGTTAAAACCTTCTCTACTACATATGGTCCTTCATAAGGATTTTGAAGTTTAGCACAAATATTGTTTTTGTAGTCAGACACTTTTAATCTTTTGATGACTACTAAGTCCCCCTTGTCAAATTTTTTTCTCTTTTTAAAGTTTTTGTTTACCCTACTGATATATCGTTTATCATGTTCTTTTTCTGTTGCAGAGAATATTGTTTTATCATCGATATAATGCACACAAAAGGTATCAAATTTATCAAGAATGTTTTGCTTTGCCCTTTCTAATGCGGATGAGGCTGACTGAAATCCGAACGGAACGACTTTGAATTGGAAAATATGTCCATCTATACTGAAACCAGTGTACTTGCAAGAATCAGAATGCAGTGGAATTAACCAGAATGAATTCTTTAAATCTAGTTTAGAAAATATGGTGTTCTTACCCACCTTTGATAATAATGAATCAATATTTTGGGCCGCATCAAATTGCGGTTTTGTAATTTGGTTTAGATTCCGTGCATCTAAACATAATCTAATAGTGTCATCTTTTTTCCGTACTACTACTATCGGGTTAATGTAATTTGTTTTTGCGGATTCTATAATATTTGCATTTAACATGTTATTTATTTCAGCTTGTACTTTATCTTTATATTTATACGGTATAGGATATGTCTTACACTTGAATGCTTTATTTTCATCTACCTCTAATTTGTGAATGTAACCTTTTGCTACTCGCAGTTCGAAGTTTATTAAAGAATTATACTTTAGTAATAATGTTTGTATTATTTTTTCTTTTTGAACAGGACAACTAATCATTAACTCCTCGGGCTTTATAAAATTTGTATTCATTACATACGTGATTGTTCCCACTGTATGTTCCCCATTTTCCCCATTTATACACTTGGTTTTCCCACCATTTAATGTATTATTTACCTTGGCTTTTTCGCCATCATTTTCATATTTCACCTTGGCTTTTTCGCCATTATAATCATATTCTACCTCGGCACATTTGCCTTTTAAATAACTTAAATTGAAGATAGGTACTTCCTGACCTTCTATCAATAATAACTTGTCCCCCAAATCTATCTTAGCCCTTATATCCGAGAGTATGTCCTCCCCTAATAGTACATCATAATTCATATTATTTACTAGCACAAAATCCCCTTTAAACACTTGATCTTTTATTTCAAATTCTGTATTTAATATTCGGTTACACTCCGCAAATTTTTTACCATTGGCATTTACCAGTTTTATTTTTGACACCCTTATACATTTGTTTATTTTGTTTAAATATTTATTATATAGGTACCTCTTCATTTAACAAACTAATCTCAGAACCCGTATCAACTAAAGAATTTAGTTTAATATTATTTATTTTTACTTGAATAATTGGTAATTGACTTATTTTAATATTTTGTTTTTGATTTCCTTCCTCATCGCCTATAAATTCTCGCATGTGTTCGTAACTAGACCTAATTGTTAAAACCATCTTATCTAAAAATCCTGTGCCCCAGGTCTCTCATTAATTTGAGCAACCGTATCTATTTGATTAAGATTTATCTTACTCGTGTCATTTCCGGTGCTTTCCCTGACAATATTTGTGTTTGCTACTTGAGCATACGTCCTGTTATTTCCTTGATTTTCACCATAAGAATTTCGCCTATCATCCCATTTTACATATTTCCTTTCATTTCGATTATTATTTTCCCCATTTTTATTTTCTGAATTGTTATAATACTGATTTGAATTATAGTTTCTTTGTTCCCTCTTATATTCATTTTCCTTATACCGATTAAAATTACCCTTGTCATTATTTTCTTTTTCATTTCTATTTTCGTTTCTATTATACCGATTTCCCTCTTTATTATAATACCTGTTGTCATAATTTCTATTTTCATAGTTCCTACTATTATTTCCGTTCCTGTATTGATTATTATTATAGTTATTATACCTCTGACTTTCCCTATCATCATTGTAATATCGTTTAAATTGGTTTCCCTCCTCATTATTGACAAACCTACTACTATTTTGACCACTCTGATTATTTGTGTTTTGACAAGGTCTATAATCATCAATTTCCCGAAGGTATTCAATTAGCTCATCAATTGTTGCTATTCTTTGAGTGATTATAACATTTTGTATGTCACTCGTGAAATGTCTAGCAAGGTATCTTACAGTTTCCCCCTCAGTAAATTTAGGTTCTAAATGAGTTATGTTGCAAATCTTTCTCAAAACGTAGTTCTCCCTACTCATACCGCTTTTTTCGTTATATTTTCCATTGAATAAATTATGCCTATGTTTTTGTTGGATATAATCTGACCAAAATTGTTTTAATACAAGTACCTCAAATTCATCGATACAACTAAACTTATCAACTATTACCTGGAACCAATATTCCACCTCACCTTTTATCATGTTCTGTATGGTAGCTTTTAATTCATCCTCCGTATGCATTGGATTTAACTGCTGTCTTAATCTTGTTAAAAATATCTTCGGGTGTACCCTGTTGTCTCCATAAAAATAGAATGGCGTTCTATTACATGGGTAGTTGTACGTCACTGTGTGTCCTCCCTTGATTCCTTCTCTCAACATCTTCGTATTTTCTTTTATCTTGTTCTCCTGTTTCTTTAAACCATCTTTCAACATCCTCGTGTTCTCAAATATCCTGCATTCCTGTTCTTTTAAGCCATCGTTTAACATCTTCGTGTTCTCAAATATCTTCCTCTCCTGTTCTTTTATGTCATTTCCCACTTGTATCATGCCTGTGTCCACAATATTTTCGACTTCTTTTATAACTTCATCCCTTAAATCTTTTGTTGCCTTTCTTACCGATGTATAAATTTCCTGGGTATTTGTTTCTTTCATTGATGTCCATTTATTTTCCAATATTTCCATTTTGTTTCTAAGTTCTTGATTATTTTCTTCAATTCTCTTACCAATATTCGTTTCTAACGTTTCCATCTGTATTTTGTTCAAACTCAATTCTGTATTAATGCTCTGTAAATTCTCCTCCAGTTTAGTATTATGTGTTTCCATTTCCGTTAATATTTTTTCTTCCAATTTAGCATTGTGCGTTTCCATTTCCGTATTTATGCTCTGTAATTTTTCCTCCAGCTTGGTATTTTGTGTCTCTATTTTTTCTTCCAACTGTGTACTGTTCTTGTTCATCTGGTTGTTCATGTTTGCCATCATTTCCATTAATTTTTGCATCATGTTGCTTTCATTGGATGCACTGTCGCCAGTTTGTTGCGAGGTGGTTGTATCAGAAGTAGTTTGTTCTGGATCCATTGTCTTACCTGACCTCAATTTCATAAATTTGGAATAAGAATTTTAAAGTTTCTTGTCACAATCGTGGCAAAAATTACTATCAAAGCGCAAAAATATTGTACAGACTATCAAATTTATTTGGCCTCACTGGAAACCTAGTTTGCTCTTAACTAACAACCGTGCAAAACGCGCCTCACGTTGTTGGGCCACTTTATACTGTTTTATTTTTTTATAATATTATTTTTTATATAAAATTTGAATTTAGTTGAGCGCCAGGTTTGTTGCCAAACCGATTTTATTTCTTTTTATAAACAGTATAATTTATAGCATGAGATTATTGACTCTTTCAGGGCCAAGAGTGGTTTCAATTGCTCAAAATTGCACGTTTCTTTCTCCTCAGCAAACTGTAGGTTCCAATGAAAAACACAACCACTGGTTTTATACAAAGTTTTAATAAGCTAATCAATTTAAAGATAAAAATGAAATGTGACAAAAGAGTATAAAATTTGGATAATGTTTAAACTTAAAACTAAAATAAAATTACAAATTGGCCTTTATTTAGTTGAAAATTAATCATCTGTTTGATTTCAATTACCTAGGGTTTTATTTGTTTGGTTATTTAGATGTTACCTTGAGTCTATCGATCGGTGCTCCTTTATTATTCTGCGTGCGCACGTTCAGCTTTCAAACTGTCGCTTCCTTTATGCCGCTGGCAGCACTGTTTTGACGGAGCTCTTGGCGTTTCGATGAAATTCACTTTGTTTAAAATATCACTGGATTTATTATTAAATGTAGGTAAGTATTTACCTGATTATTGCACTTCAAAATATGCGTTGCACAAATTATTTCCTTTTTAATTACTTCTTCTCATTCATAAACAAAACTTGTTGATATATTTGGTTATAGAAATTTTATTTTAAATTATGATTTCTTTCAGGAACGGAACTTTTGCTTGTTCAGCATGTATTTATCCACTTGGATATCAAATATTTTAAATTTTATCTTCAGCCTGGTTTACTTATTAATGTGAGTATGCTGGTTTCATTATTTATTTAGATTTTTTTTTTAAAGTGAGGTTATTTTTTTCTCTTAAATTTAGCGTGCTTACGCTCTCGATACCAAATACATACTAAATTTGAATTTGTGGAATTCTATTGGCCCACACAAGCCTAGTTTGACATTTATATTACAAAACAGACTACTTGACTTCTGTCATTTTATTATGAAAAACTTTATTTTAATATAATTCTTTTTGTGGATTGAAAATGATAAAACTAATTTCATATTCATTAATAGAGCTTATTCTGCGTTTTCTGATATGCCATACTATATGTTTTTGTCAATATTTAAAATTTTTCTATTACCAACTATTTTTACAAATATTCAATTAAAAACTATCTTATACTAATATAACTATTATGTAAATTGATTAGCAATCCTCTCTGAACAATTCTATACTAATAACACTTATCCTACTATATTTTACATCAAAATACTGACCAAAGCATTTTTTGCCTTTTTAGGGTACCGCAAACTGTCATTGGTTTTCTTGATTGGCTTACAACTTATCTACCTTGATGAAATTTTAACATACAACTTATGAAAACTACTGGGAAAAGTTCCCTTCAACACCATGTCTGGGTTTTATCAACATAAATTTTCTCTTTTGTGAGATACAGTCTGAAATATGTAAGGTTATGCACCCTTATTTTAATTAATGGATCTTGAGACCTCTAATAGTCCAGGTATTCTAGAACTTTCACGTTCTTTAGTGGAATATAGTAAGTATCTACCATATTCATTACTTTAAAGTCAATACGATGTGACATTCTACAGTTTTTATCACTTTTCACTTCTGCAGCGGAGTCTACCGTTCTTACTGATAATGTTTTTTGTATCCATGATTTTGGATATGCGTTTATCAAGTCTTTTAGTGTTTATAGCTCACTCATGAGTACTTATTGAAAATTTCACTACAAATAATGTTTTTATTTCACTTTTATATAGATTTTTGTTAATTTTCATCTATATTTCCCACTACTATGCTGCTTATGTTGACCATGGGTCAAGTCCTTACTTATATCTACATGTTATAGTTCATGGTGACGTAACTTAATAGATATTAAACCATTTTTAAAGTCCTGTACATATTATGTTATACAAAATATTCGGGTATGGTACATTTAAATATTATTTTTGGTCATTTGACCTTTCACGTTTCGTTTACAATAATTTAACACTCTTGGTTGTGTTTCATTAGAACTTAGGTTTGTTATCCAGTTTACAATATCATGCTTTTCTTGCTCAAAGATTTCAGTAATGTTTATATCTAGCATAGGTTTTTATAATTTAATTTGGCCATTTTGTAGTGGATTTTTCAGTTTTCTCTGTGAAGTCAAATTTTTTTAACAATCTGTACAATTCCCTGGGATGTGACTAACTTGTTGTCACAACAATATATATATATATATATATATATATATATATATATATATAATAGATTTGGTAAAGATCTGATGAGGCAATTGAATATTTTGAATTGTTATTTAGTTGTTGTAGTTTGGTATAACTGTTTTTAAGTTAGGGAATTTGTTTTATAGTTTTTATATGTCATATTGTTTGTAATAATAATCTAAATTTAGTTGTTTTAAAAAAAACTTTGACTTCTTGATTGAAAAGAAAAAAGATAAAAAAAATAAAAAATAAAAAAAAAGAGGGGAGAAAATCAATAGATACGGGTAGGGGATTGAAGATTGAAAGAGAATTAAAATTTTGAGAATTTTGGAGAGAAAAATAAGTAGAAGAAAGAAGATCAATAGATACGGCAGATACGTGAGAAAAGTTTTGAAATTTGGAAAAGAAAATAGGTAGAAGGAAGGAGATAAAATAATTTGAAGAGAAGAAAAGAATATTAAGGCTAGTCGGAGAAGTGAAAAAAAGTAAAGGAAGAAATAATTAAGAGGAGTTGAAGGATAGGAATTGTAAGGTGGAGAAAATAAGTAGAAGGAAGGAGTTAAATAGTTTGAAGAGAAGAAAAGAATAAAAAAGATTAGTCGGAGAAGTGAGAAAAGTGAAGAAAGAAATAATTAAGAGGATTTGAAGGATAGGAATTGTAGCTACGAAGAAAGAAATGAGTGAAAGGTATTAAATCAAAATTATTTATAAATTATCACATTCACATAATTATATCAAGAAATTAAAGGGTTGTAATAAATAAAAATTTAGTCAATTGAAATTTTAATTTTATATATAAAAAAAAAGAATTTCCAACATAGAAACCTGAACCTGCAATCTGAGGTGGAATCGCATAGCCGAAGCTACAGAGATAACTAAAAATTGAATATTGTTGTTTTAGTTAGTGGTATTGATTTGGAAGATATAAATGGTTTCACATCAAATTTTTAATCAATCATATTAATAAAACATAACAATAATTGGCACAGCAACGTGGGGCAATTCGGAAAATTCATTTCAGGTCGGTTAGATTATTTAAAAATTTAAAGAAAAAAAAAAGGAAAAAGTTTTTTTTGTTTGTCAATACAAATGTCACTTAAATAGGATAATTTTAGTAAGTATTAATGTTCAATTGTGTAAAATATTTTATGAACTTACGATCAGGAAAACAAACAAAGATGGAAAATAAAGATCAAATGCTAGAAACTTCACAAGGTGACACAACACAAATGACACAAGCACAAAATGATGACAAATTTATACAGTTAATGAACATGATAGGGAATAGATTTGACGAAAATAACAAGAAAATGGAAGAAAACAAACAAGAAATGAAAAATAGATTTGACGAAAATAACAAGAAAATGGAAGAAAACAAACAAGAAATGGAAAATAGATTTGATGAAATTAGCAAGAAAATGGAAGAAAATAAACAAGAAATGGAAAATAGAATAGATGAGAACAACAAGAAGTTAGAAAATAGTATACTAGAGCTGCAGAACAAGGTGGATCAAAGAATTAAGAACATAGAAGTAAGTTTAGAAAAAGTTAACGAAGAGATAACTAAGAAAATTGACACAAAAATACTAGAAGCAACTAAGGAATTTAAAGGGGAAGTAAGAGTAGAAGTAGAACATGTGATATTAGAGGGTATGAAGGAAATAGATATGCGTTTGAGAAACCAAGAAGATATAGTGAGGACACAATTAAAAGAACAGGATGGTAAAATAGAACAGAAAATGAAGATATTAAATAATACACATACACCTACATTTAACACATTTGCTGCAATACAAAATACGGCGATAAATCATTTCTATGGTGATTCTAGAATTCACCCAAAGGTATTTTTAGAACGTTTCAAGCAACATTTACAAAATATAAATAGTGGATATAATTTAAAATATGAAATACAAAAGGTATTAAAAGCAGGATCGGAAATTTGGTATCAAATAATAGAATCTAAGTTCGAAACGTTTGAAGAATTTGAACAATTACTATTAAAGAAATATTGGTCTGAACATTGTCAAGAGAAAATTCGTTTTAATTTATTTAATGGCAAATATTCAGAAAATAGTGGTATATCTAGGGAAAGTTATGTCATGCGTAAAATTTATAATATTAAATTTTTGGAACCAAATTTGACAGAAAATGAAATGATAAAATATCTAGCCAGACATTTTTCGGATGACATTCATCATGTGATCGTAACACAACGCATAACAACATTAGATGGTTTAAATGAGTATTTGAGGGTAATAGATGATTTACATAAGGTTTCAAATAGCAATTTTAGATCAATGAATAAGAGAAATTTCAGACCAACACAGCATAATGAGCAAAATTTTAATAACAGACAAAATCATTATTCAGACAGACAACAATATTATAATCAGTATAACAGTAGAAATTATGATAATAATGAGAGATATAATGACAAATATAAATCTAATGGAAATACATATCAAAGTAATAGGAATTACGGAAATGGAAATAATAGGCAAGGGGAAAATAAAGAACCGATACGATTTGAAAATAAATATGATGCAACAAAATATGCGCAGGTAACAAATATGAATGTTAGATCAGAACAGAATGATATGAATGAAATCAAGACAATAGCACAGGTAAACTCAAATTTTCCAAAAGAAAATTTTTAGATAAGGATATTTTAACGGGGATAACTACATACGGACATATGCGCGAGTTTATAGGTTTAAAGAATGGGTCAAATTTAAATAATGGCAAAATTAGTAATTTACCAATGATTAATATTAAAATTAATAAAGTAAATTTGAAGGCGTTGATTGATAGTGGATCTGAAATAAGTTTAATAAGTGGGAAGCTAATCGATAAACACAAAGATTTATATGAGAATAAATGTATTAAGATTTCAAAAATTATTTTAATGAATGCTAATGGTAAGAAGATTACTGAATGTAATAAAATTATTAATATGGAATTTGAAGTGAAAGAGACGTGTTTTAAAGGTGAATTTGTAATTGTGGATAATTTAAGTTTTGATGTTATCCTTGGAGAGGACATGCTGTCAAGATTGAAAGCAATATTAGATTTAGGGGAAAGGTCTCTAATTTTAAAAGGTACATCAGTAAAAATAGTAAATAAATTTGAATCAAATATAGGGAATTTAGATATAAATAATATAAATAATGTAAAGAGTGATGAAAATAAGTTTACAAAGAAAATTAATAATTATAATATGCCGAGAAAGTTGGAGATAAATTGTCTTTAAATTATAAAAATATAGTAAACGAATTGTTGCAAAAGTATATGACATTGATAAATCATGAATCAAGAATTGCTAAAGGTTATGTGCATAGACTTCAAGTTGATGAGGATAAGCCTTTTAAATCAAAAACATATCCTATTCCATACAAACGTCGGCAAAAAGTACAAGAGGAAATATAAAATATGATACGTGCAAATATTATTGAACCAGCAAAAACAAACTTTATAAATCCGTTGGTAATAGTACCTAAAAAGGATGATTCTATACGGATATGTCTTGACGCTAGAAATTTAAATCAAATAACGAAATCACAATTTGACTCTCCACAAACTATAGAAACTATGCTTTATAGGATTGGAAAGAACACTATATTTTCAAAATTAGATTTGAAGAATTCATTTTGGCTTATTCCATTACATGTAGAGTCTCGCAGATTTACTGGTTTTAGTGTAGATGGACATATTTATCAGTTTAAAGTAGTTCCATTTGGATTACAATCGGCATCTTCTGCTTTGGTTAGAGCAATACAAACAATTTTAGATAAATATGAAAAGTTTTGCCTCCACTATATAGACGACATTCTTATATTTTCAGATACAGTAGAAGAACATTTAGAACAATTAAATATAATTTTAAAGGCATTAAATGAATCAGGTTTAAAATTAAATATAGAAAAATGTGAATTTTACAAAACGTTCGTAAAATATTTGGGTTATATTATTAATCAGCAAGGAATATCTATAGGAAAAGAACGTATAAAGGAAATCAAAGATTATCCTACTCCAAAAAATTTAAAGATGTTAAGAGGATTTTTAGGTATATTGAATTATTACAAAAAGTTTCTACCTAGACTTTCAGAATTAGAAGTACCTTTGATATAACTACTTAGGAAAGATATAAAATGGGAATGGGATACTAGACGACAAGAGGCATTTAATAAGTTAAAAATAAATTTTCATGATAATTTACTTTTACACAGTCCAGATTTTAATTTACCTTTTATATTACGTACAGATGCTTCCGAACAAATTATTGCAGCAGAACTTATTCAAATTGTAAATGGTATTGAAACGCCAATATGTTTTATATCTAGAATTTTAAAATCTTATGAAACTAGGTATTCAACATCAGCGGTTGAAATGCTTGCTTTGGTTTATAGCTTATCTAGACTATCCTATATTTTAACTTCAAATCATTTTACAATTGAAACTGATCATTCAGCATTATGTTCACTTATGAAAAATAGATTTGCAAACAATCGAATTTATAGATGGTCTCTTTTAATTCAAGAATACTCTTTTACTATCAAACATAGACCAGGTAAAGAAAATATAACTGCAGATGCACTAACTCGAAATAAACAAATAGACATAGACAAAAAGAATAATTTTATCATAGGATTAAATTATCTATTAGACCAACAAAATTTATATACATATGAAAGGATTAGGGGAAGCCAGGGATATTTGAATGAACTTAGAAATGTAGTACAATTAGGTGAATATAAGGGTTATAGTATAAAAAATGATTTGTTGATTAAAACAGTTATGAATGAAGAGAAATATGTGATACATGATAATTTGGCGTTGAATATTTTAAATTATTTGCATACTCATTTTGGACATATTGGTGTAAGGAAAACTTGGATGATTTTCAGAGAAACTTTTTTCTGTAAGAATGATTTACAATTAACAAAAAAAATCATATCATTATGCCATGATTGCTGTTTAGGGAAGACGAAAAATTACAAAAACAGAAATGAAGTAAATAGTATTTTGACAAAGGAACCTCTTGACATAATAGCAATGGATTTTATAAATAATTTGATAAAGGATAAAGAAGGGCATAAACACATATTAGTTATAGTGGATATTTTTTCAAAATTTACAAAAGTTTATCCTACAAAAAGATGCAATACAAATGCGGTTTGTAAATTACTTTCCAAATATTTCAAATCGGTAGGAATACCAAAGAAAATTTTAGCTGATAACGCGACGTATTTTGATAATGACAAATAAAAAAATTATTTGACAGGTAAACAAATTAAATTAAGTTTTACTACAATTAGACATCCACAAGCAAATCCAGCAGAACGATATATACAAGAGGTGACTAAAATTTTAAGATTTACCATACACAATGATCATACAGATTGGTTATTATGTTTATCAAATGTTGAATACATTATAAATAATGTTCCAAGTACGATTACAGAAGTACCGCCGATAACAATTATGTTTGGTATTCCACCTATCAGACCATGGAATTTTGAAACTGGGATTGAATTAGATCAAATGAGAAATCAAGTAAAAATTAGATTAGAACGAAATGCAAAAAAAATATCAGGCTAGAGAAAATAAAAAAATTAAGAAACATGTAGTGTATAAACAAGGGGACTTAGTAGTTATAAAAAGATTGAAGGTGTCAAATTTTGACAAGAAATTATGTGCAAAATTTATATTTCCTTATGAAGGTCCTTATACAGGGTGTCTGGAAACAAAGTAGAAAAACATTAACTGAAGATTCCTTAGCCCAAATTAATGGGAGTTCTTCATATAACATTTTTCAAAATACCCCTTCGTTGTCAAGTTACAGCCCCTTTAAAGGGGTAATTTAAAAACTGTTATGATTTTTTTACTCAAAAAATAAAATTTCAACAAACACAATATTTGGCGTATCTACTACATTTATTAAAAGGCATCTTGTGAATTTTTTTCACCCCCTTGAGTGCCTCACCCAGGGGTAGAATGGGCAACCCCTAATATATTTTTAAAAATATTTTAAAATCTATTCATTTTACATTTCAGAATAAAATATTTTTTGAATCCCTTGTTCATTCTAAAACTTTTTTATCTCTTTAAAAAATGCCGTAGTACCAACCGTTTTCGTGATAAAAAATAAAATTTATGTTCATGCAATGGAGTTCATTTCAATCATTACTGAACGATAATGTTTTAAAACTTTTAGTAGGCTGCCTTCAAGTTTCAATTTGACAGTAGTATTAACATTTAAGTATTTATTGGAATTGGTCTACCACATCTAGTAGGCTCATGTCAATTATTGGAAATAATTACATAGTTTATTTCTTACTTAAAACCATTATTTTTTCTATGTCGTAAGCTTTTAAAATGCCTAGACATATTTATAGTAGTGAAGAATATGCTGATATGCATTTCATTTATGGTGAATGCAAAGGAAACTCTCTAGCAGCCCAAAGAAAATACAACCTGAGGTTTCCTAACCGTGTTACACCTAATGTGGCGACCAATTTACCAATATCCACATACGGCTCAGAGAAAGGGGTTCTTTTGAAAAAGGGAATCGAGATACTGGTCGTGAAGTAGAAGTGGCACCTGTCTTAGAAGAACAGATATTAGAATATTTTGGAGAGAATCCTGAAATGAGTATTAGACGGGCTGCTCTTCATTTTAATGTAAGTAGATGGAAAATATGGAAGATTTTGAAGCGGCAAGGACTGCACCCTTACCATCTGCAAAGGGTTCAGGAATTGCTCCCGCGTGATTTTCCAGTAAGGAAGGCTTTTTGTACAACTATTTTAAGGAAACCATTAGAATTCACAAAAAAAGTATTGTTCACTGACGAGTGTTGTTTTACTCGTCATGGGATTATAAATTTTCGTAATCAGCACCTATGGAACGATGAAAATCCGCACGCTGTGGTAGCTAAACGATGTCAGTACAACTTCTCTATTAATATTTGGGCTGGAATTATAGGCGATTATTTAATTGGACCAGTTGTGTTACCTCACAGATTAAATGGGATATCGTACTTGCATTTTTTACAGAATGACTTGTTTCCGCTTTTCGATGACTTACCCATTGAATTACGCCAAGATATATGGTATATGTAAGACGGAGCGGGTCCCCATTATTCCGTACAAGTTCGGGAATGGCTTTCGCAATATTTTAGAAATCGTTGGATTGGAAGAGGACAAGAAGCTACAATTAAATGGCCCCCCCGGTCCCCGTATTTGAATCCATTAGATTTTTACTTCTGGGGGCATATGAAAAATGTCGTTTACTCTACACCACTTCCAAATGAAGACGTTTTGAGGGAAACCATTTTTAATACTGCTGACGAAATTCGTAACTCCCCACTAATTCTACGGAGCTTGTACGGCAATTTGAGACGAAGGTTACAAACATGTGTTCGTACTGAAGGGCGCCATTTTGAGCAGTTAATTTAAGTTTGGAAAAATATGTTCTTGTTTGTCAAAATTGTTTCACTTTTTTTAATATTATTGTTTGTATTTCATAAATTATTCCATTAATAAATAAAGTATTTGTCAATTTGATTAAAAAATATGTACGTTTATTATTACATAGAATTTGTTAATGAATATTTAGATTATTCGATTATAGCCTACTAGCAGCCTACTAAAAGTTTTAAAACATTATCGTTCAGTAATGATTGAAATGAACTCCATTGCATGAACATAAATTTTATTTTTTATCACGAAAACGGTTGGTACTACGGCATTTTTTAAAGAGATAAAAAAGTTTTAGAATGAACAAGGGATTCAAAAAATATTTTATTCTGAAATGTAAAATGAATAGATTTTAAAATATTTTTAAAAATATATTAGGGGTTGCCCATTCTACCCCTTGGTGAGGCACTCAAGGGGGTGAAAAAAATTCACAAGATGCCTTTTAATAAATGTAGTAGATACGCCAAATATTGTGTTTGTTGAAATTTTATTTTTTGAGTAAAAAAATCATAACAGTTTTTAAATTACCCCTTTAAAGGGGCTGTAACTTGACAACGAAGGGGTATTTTGAAAAATGTTATATGAAGAACTCCCATTAATTTGGGCTAAGGAATCTTCAGTTAATTTTTTTCTACTTTGTTTCCGGACACCCTGTATAATACATAGACCATTAAATGAAAATACATGTGAATTGAGACATATAAACAGTGAACATATAAGAGGTAAATTTCATATAGAAATGATTTATCCATATACACCAAGAAATTAAGTACACAAGTAGACTTACACGATTAAACTGGTGAAAGATTTTATTTTGCAAATACGTTTGTTTTAAGAAATTTTAAACATATTACCTAAGTAAAAGTTTAAGATTTGGGGAGGGAAATGCTATGTATTTGCAATGTTGCATATTTGTGTTGTGGAGTTATTTATGTCTTCCAGATTTGGTAAAGATCTGATGAGGCAATTGAATATTTTGAATTGTTATTTAGTTGTTGTAGTTTGGTATAACTGTTTTTAAGTTAGGGAATTTGTTTTATAGTTTTTATGTCATATGTTGAGGTTATTATAATTTAATGACACTGACAATGAAAATTCTAATTTTGGGCTGAAGGGGTCAGGTTTGTAATAATAATCTAAATTTAGTTGTTTTAAAAAAACTTTGGCTTCTTGATTGAAAAGAAAAAAGATGAAAAAAATTTAAAAAAAAAGAGCGGAGAAAATCAATAGATACGGGTAGGGGATTGAAGATTAAAAGAGAATTAAAATTTTGAGAATTTTGGAGAGAAAAATAAGTAGAAGAAAGAAGATCAATAGATACGGCAGATACGTGAGAAAAGTTTTGAAATTTGGAAAAGGTAGAAGGAAGGAGATAAAATAATTTGAAGAGAAGAAAAGAATATTAAGGCTAGTCGGAGAAGTGAAAAAAAGTAAAGGAAGAAATAATTAAGAGGAGTTGAAGGATAGGAATTGTAAGGTGGAGAAAATAAGTAGAAGGAAGGAGTTAAATAGTGATCTTCTTTCTTCTACTTATTTTTCTCTCCAAAATTCTCAAAATTTTAATTCTCTTTCAATCTTCAATCCCCTACCCGTATCTATTGATTTTCTCCCCTCCTTTTTTTTAATTTTTTTCATCTTTTTTCTTTTCAATCAAGAAGCCAAAGTTTTTTTAAAACAACTAAATTTAGATTATTATTACAAACCTGACCCCTTCAGCCCAAAATTATAATTTTCATTGTCAGTGTCATTAAATTATAATAACCTCAACATATGACATATAAAAACTATAAAACAAATTCCCTAACTTAAAACCAGTTATACCAAACTACAACAAATAAATAACAATTCAAAATATTCAATTGCCTCTTCAGATCTTTACCAAATCTGGAAGACATAAATAACTCCACAACACAAATATGCAACATTGCAAATACATAGCAATATATATATATATATATATATATATATATATATATATATATATATATATACAGAGATTAAAATTAGACGACTGTCTAAGTTAAAAACAAAAATTTTTAATTTAACTTCAGGGATGCAGTCACTGGGTTCAAAAAAGAAGACTCTTTTTTAAATTCAAGCTTTCGAAACTTTATTGTTTCTTCCTCAGGAATTCTACAAAATGTTTATACATTGTAATTATATTATTTAAAAATGTGAAAGGTACTTACTAAATTGAGGTTATAAATAAAATTGGCATGTCCTAAGGACCATAGAAAACATTGCTATTACAATTTAAAAACACTACATTTTGATTCAATCTAAGTTAAAAGCAAAATCCTTAATCAAGAAGTTGCATCAGCCACTTCGAAAACTGAACAGATACCAGTCAACTACGTTTTTTGAAAATTCGAAAAAAGCAGCGGAATGTTTACAAAAAACCACGAAATATCAGGACTGGAGCAGAGAGAGGGGGGGTGCCAAGCCCCTCTCTCTCTACTCCAGGCCTGACATAAATGGATGCCAACACAACAGATCAAATGAAACCAACTAATTGTTAAAAGTAGTGTACAGGGTGTTGTCACTGTTCCTTCTATTAGCGTGTGCATGTAATAAATACGTGTATAAAATGCTGAGACCTTCGATATCACTTCTGGCATTCATAGCATCTGGTTCGTTAAAGATATGACACATCTCCAGGAAAGTCCTTTTATGAAGGTTTTTTTTGAAAGTCCAAAATCTTAACTTCATCGTAGTTGAGATTATGGTTTAACGTTAGAGCATGTTTTGTTAACATCGAAGACTCTTTGTTGAGTCTCACGTCGCTCCTGTGTGAAGTGATCCTATCTTTAACTTTTCTACCAGTTTGACCTATATACTTTTTTTCACAATTCATGCAAGAGATGCAATATACCACATTGGAATAATTTTTTAAATCGTCTTTGTCTTTCAATTTAGCAAAAAGATTGTTGATGGTTATTTTGTTTTTAAATGCTAATTTTATGTGTGAGAATCTTGAAAATAATTTCCTTAATTTAAGAGACACCAGTGCTATGTTCGGTACAGAAAAATAAAATATGTTGTTACCCATGTCCTGGTTCTCAACCATACCAGGCACAATTCTGTCACGACGTCCATCATTTAAAACTGTCATTAGCCATTGTTCTGCTGAAAATCAGTTTTTTTGTTAAAGTCGGTGGATAACCACACTTAACAAATAATTCTGACAATTTTTTAAGATTATCTGCTACAAGGGAGGTATGTGAGGTGTTTATAACCCTATTTTTCATTCCCAACAGCACATTGATTTTTTGTCTTTCAGAGTGGAACGATTCATAGTGTAAATATCGTCCAGATGACCCTGGTTTAGTGTACCAAGAAGTGATAACCTTATTGTCTACCCGCCTTATCAGTTGGGTATCCAAGAAGGGGACTCTGTTGTTTTCGTCTTCTTCTTCTATGGTAAATTTCAAACGTTGATTGTAATTATTGAACACCTCTAATAAGCGTTCTTTACAATTGTTGGGAATACTAAGTATGATATCGTCTACATATTTTTTAAGAAAGGGAACCTCAAAACCTAGTTGCAGCAGACAGTCATTGATCAAGTCGTCCATGACGTATTGTGCCAATATGGGTGAGACCGGACTCCCCATAGGCATGCCTAAGGTTTGTTTGTAAATAATATTATTGAAACTGAACACAGTGGTGTCAAATAAAAAAGTTATTAGTTCCAAGAATCTTCTTTTTGAAATACTACAATGTAATTGTATTTCTTCCCAGTGGCGTTCGACCGAGCTTTTCGCTAGGTCTACTGTGATATTATTGAACAAAGATTTAACGTCTAGACTTAATATGACGTAGTTGTCTGGCAATTGGAACTCTTGTATGAATGTGCTGAATTGAAAGGAGTCTTTAATGAAAAAGTTATTATCTGTGCTATAAGCGTTCGTAAGTATATCGGTAACTAATTGGGCGATACCCCTATTAGGGCTATTAACCCCAGAAATGATGGGTCTCAGTGATAGTGTTGGCTTATGTATCTTCGGGAGACCATAAAATTTATTTATTACACCGTTATAACATCTATGTTTTTGACCTTCTCGAGGTGATATCATTCTACTTTTTTCCAATTGAGAGATAATATTGTTGGCTTTACTTTGTATCATGTGACTGGAATCCCTGTTGAGGATGCAATAGTATTCATCGTCTGCCAAGATTTCTGTTGACAGTCTATCATATTGTTCTTTTGTCATGATCGTGGTGACTTTCATTTTGTCTGATTGAATGACTTTTAACTGAGGGTTTTCATTTAGAAACCTCTTGCATGTTAGGTAGTTGTTGTAATGTGCATTTTGTCCGTTGTCCCTTTTACGTAAGGTAGATATGCTTTTGCCACTAGTTTCTCGGATTCTTCCTGGGTTCGTGGTTTGGATGGTTCTTGCGACTTCTGTATTGTGTACCTTGAAAATCCATTTCTCATAAGTGCTTTCTGAAGTGATGACATCTCTTCGTTGATATGGTCGCCGTCTGCCAGCCTTTGGGAGCGTGTCACTAAGGTCTTCACTACTGAATTCAGTTGCGCTGGATGGTGATGTGATGCTGCATCGCGTATACTAAGAACAGCAAAGGCACCAAAGAGAAACATACCGCAGGAAGAATTGAAGGCACTGAAGACGTTAAGACAAAACCGGGACATTATAATCTTACCAGCTGACAAAGGCAACGCCACGGTAGTGATGAATAGTGAAGACTACCACAGCAAAATAGAGGCGCTATTGGAAGACACTGCGTATGAAGCAATCACAACAGATCCCACTACGTACCTGGAGAAGACCACTAAAGCCAAAATCAAAGCTAGCCCCATAGACGATGAGGTAAAAAATCAGATTATACCGAGAGAGAAGTCCTCAAGATGTCCCAAACTATATGGCCTACCAAAGATTCATAAGGAAGGAGCCCCACTAAGACCTATTGTTAGCTCAGTAGGATCACCTGTGCAAGAATTAGCGAGATATCTAGCTAGGCAGTTGCAGCCACTCGCCGAAAAGGCTACATCCTATGTGAAGAACGCACAACATTTCATCGAGTTACTAAACAACGAGACTGTCCAACCAGAACATCTTCTAGTAAGCTTCGATGTTGTGTCACTGTTCACAAATGTACCAGTAGACGAATCACTCGAATTGATCAAGCGAAAGTACAATCCAGAGGAGCATATTCTTAGTCTAACTACACACTGCTTAAATAACACTTACTTCACATACAATGACCAGCGCTACAAACAAACGGAAGGAGCACCGATGGGTTCGCCTTTGTCTCCAGTCATCGCTAATCTTTTCATGGAGGACTTAGAAACGCGGGCCATACAAACTGCACCACTCAAACCAAAACTTTGGTTAAGATACGTCGACGACACATTCGTAATATGGACTCATGGAAGAGAACATCTAAATAGTTTCCTAGTCCACCTGAACAACATTCACGACAAAATCAAATTCACGATGGAGGTAGAAGCAGAAGGCCAGCTCCCATTCCTAGACGTATTAGTGAAGAAGAAACAAGACGGAACACTAGGTCACACAGTATACAGAAAACCCACTCACACAGACAGATATCTAAATGCAGCATCACATCACCATCCAGCGCAACTGAATTCAGTAGTGAAGACCTTAGTGACACGCTCCCAAAGGCTGGCAGACGGCGACCATATCAACGAAGAGATGTCATCACTTCAGAAAGCACTTATGAGAAATGGATTTTCAAGGTATACTTTACAGAAGTCGCAAGAACCATCCAAACCACGAACCCAGGAAGAATCCGAGAAACTAGTGGCAAAAGCATATCTACCTTACGTAAAAGGGACAACGGACAAAATCAGCAAACTTCTACGTAGACACAACATAGGGACAATATTCAAAACAGACCGAAAAATCAGCGCAGTTCTCCGTAACCCGAAATCAAAAATTGCCCTAGAAAACCAAGGAGTGTATGAAATTCCGTGCCAAGATTGCAATAAATCATACATAGGACAGACCAACAGGCGTATAAGTGTAAGAAGAGAAGAACATAGGAATGCAGTGCAAAAAGATGAGAAAACATCGTCCCTAGCACAGCACGCAAAAACTACTGGACACAAAATAGACTTCGACAATACCAGGTCAGTAGCCAACATCGAGCATTGGAGATCAAGAATTACTAGGATGGCAATTGAAATTGAAAAGAGACCGCAAAATCTTAACAAGAGAGACGACACCCAGAGATTACCCACCGCATGGAAGCCCGCACTGTCAGGAAGATATATAACAGAAAACACACGACGTCCCATGGTAAACGAACCGATCGCAACGAGGCACCGTTGAATATCGACAATTCACGAGGAGACATCACAGCCGGCCACAAGAGGACCCATCACGAGGAGCCGGAGCCAAGCACTGACTAACCTAAGTGAAGCACGACCGCTAGCGACGACTGGATACGAGGATACACGACCTTCAACGAGAAGTCACGTGAAACGTGACGTTTCAGTGAGGCCTCTTGTCGGGTTAGCTCAGGCGCCCGCTACGCCTCCAACAGAGAGAAGAGGGCCAGTAACACGCAGCCAAGTGCGCAGGTGCGCCCCACCCCACAACCTATATAAGGAGCCGCACAACAGAGAGAACGTCAGTTCAGTTCGAGCAACGAGGAGCAGCAGCAGCAGCAGCAGCAGCAGCAGCAACAGCAGCAGCAGCAGCGGGCAGCTTTCAGCTAGAACCTGAAGATGGCAGATGAGATTCCGCCGAAACGTCGTTCAGACAACCATGGTTCCAACAGGAGCCTACCAACTGCACGGGAAAACACCCGGAAGCACGTCAACACTTCATTTAATACCCGTGAAAACCTAAGAAACAACATATATATATATATATATATATATATATATATTGCTGTGTATCCACACTGTGGAAGACTACCTAAGTATCGTGTTTGAAATCATAAATAAAATTCGCAAATTTTTATGTCTTTTAGAAAATAACCATAACAGTTTTACTTTAACGGATCATACAGAAGCAGGAATATCTGTGGTTTATTTAATTGATTCAAGTTCACTTTTTCTCAGCGAGTAGGATGCAGAGAATGAAACTTGATATTGAATACGAACAAAATATTTAAATAAACATAATATGAAGTTAATTTAGTTTAACAAGGTTATTTTAAATAGCATATTATAAAACATGAATTTGTAGAGACTTTCAGTACCTATCATTGTAAATGATTTAGAATGAATTTGGAAAACAATAAAGTAAAATTTATAAAATCTGACATTCATGTCAAAACTTAGGGCTGAAAATCATAAATTGTGTAGAAACACTGTAAATCTACACAAAATGAATATTGAATGAAAGACTATTAACAGTACTTGCATTGCAGGGTAATTATTTCAGAAATAGTAAGTCCATAGATTACAAAACACTGAATGACATTTAAGTTTTCAGATATTTTCAAATATCATTGCAGAAAGGTGTTTTGTAAATGATATTTCACATCATGCAGAAAGAAGGGACTAATAGTATGATGTTAAATGTTTGTTGGCGTATCAATTTCTTGTTTTAGGTTATAATATCAGTATTCTGTCAGTATGAAAAACTGCAGTACGTTTTTAACTACTAGCATTTTGTGTTTATCATTGCTATTCATCTAAATGTATGAATTAGTATTTATTTGATATTGGAATTGTTAATTGTAGTTATAAGTAGATTTTAAAAAGTATATGTAATATGTCAATATATTTCGAGTAATTGCAATTATTCACTTAATCCTGAAAAGTAGAATAAGAAATTCATCAGGAAAATTAAAGAATTAAAAGCAGTATTCAATTAATGTAAAGAACAAACAAAACTGAATAGTTTAAAAATTAAATTAAAATTAAATTTTGAAATATTAGATCAAAATAGAAAAAAACAATTGAAATATTGGAATTTAACCCAATGAAACGACTTAAAATAACAAATCAGTTGATCATACATCGCTGAACAGCGATCTGCGAAAAATATTCATCCACGAATAATTAATAAATTGAAAATAGAAGAAAAGTGGTGAATAAGTTGAAGGTTAGGATATTACAATCCAGATATATTGATATCAAGAAAAATTTGTAAAAGTATATTAAATATAAAAGTGAGTAAACTTAAAGCAGATTTAGAAGAGGGAAGTTTTTGTTAATCCAGTTAGCAAATTTATATGGTGAAGGAACTCAAACGTCAATCAAGTGATAGAAATATTTCAAGGAAATCTTGAAAACAAATTGGAGGTTATAAACAAACGTCAATTCAGTAAAGAAGAAGAAGAAGAAGCCTTGAGAGGTTTAAAAAGTCAGTCAAGTGACATAATATTTCAAGGATTATAATAACCAGTTAGAGGTTATAATTTAACATTACTCGAGTCGAAAGAAAGACAAGGTAAAGCTTTACAATATCAGAAATCCATGGTACATATTTATTTTAAATAAAGGCCATATTTATCATTTTAGTTAAGTCAGATTTTGTTATTTAAATTTGTTAATTACATTCCAAGTTCAAATTTGTTAATAAATTAATACTTTGTTCGTTCAATACTGAGTTTGATTTATTTAGATTGTTATCTTGATCGATGAGCATTTATTGAACCGACTTCGTTGGACCTTGAGTAAGAGTCATTCTATAGATTGTAGATAGTCATGCTAATGGTGTTCTATAGTCTATAATATTAACAGCTTTTAAGAAACTGTTTGGCGCCCAGTAAACTCATTTCAATTTACTTTTAAGAAGTAAAATTCGAACGTATTGTTACGGATTTCCACCTTTTAGGAAACACCCTGTATGAATTCGTGGGTTCTAAATAATTTTAACAAGAGATTAAACACTACTAACACTTTATTTAACAATTTACTGACTACAATACTTGTTTACTTAATAGTTAACCTCACTTTTTACCGAGCGTGTCACTTCTCAAATAAACTTCCCCTTCCGCGCTTGTAATCGCGCCTTATATACTCCGAAATTAGCTCTAGATCAATCCAGAATCTTCTCCAACCATAAGCTAGAAAAGTCCTTGGCTCTTTCTAGAGCCTTTCCAGTCACCATCAGAGGCATAGGCGTACCATCTCCTTTTCCAAGGGGGTGTAATTCATAACACTGCCCCCTCCTTAAGCCTGATCGTCCCGATCAGGCAACTCAGAATCATCGATGTATTTCGCCAGCCTGTCCAAATGCACGATCTTCATCTTGGACTTTTTGCTTCGTTGAATTCGATAGACGACGTCATTAATTCGGGTAATAACAGTATACGGTCCATCCCAAGGCGGTTGAAGTTTCGGTGACCTTCCTTTCTTCCGCTGTGGGTTGTACAGCCAAACCAGGTCTCCTGCCTTGAATCCTTCTGAACTACCCTTACGGTCATATCGAGCCTTCATTCTGTCACTGGCTATGGTGATTTGGTCTCTAACTAACTCATGGACGTTCCTTAGCCGTTCACTCACTTCATCTACATAGCTGTTCACAGGAAGTCGTTCTCCACCTGGTGTTCCAAACATCAAATCACATGGCAGTCTGATCTCATGTCCAAATACTACACGAGCCGGAGTCTGTTTTGTAGTTTCGTGGATAGCAGCTCTATATGCCATGAGGAAAAACGGTATGTGGAGATCCCAGTCACGTTGATTTTTATGAACGACTTTAGAGAGATGTTCTTTCATAGTCTTATTATGTCGCTCCACCATTCCATCTGATTGAGGGTGAAGGGCTGTCGTCCGTGTTTTGTGTATTCCCAATAACTTGCAGATTTGCTGAAATACCCCTGACTCAAAATTTCTCCCTTGATCTGAATGCAGCTCCAGGGGTACACCAAACCGACATATCAAGTTATCTACCAAGACTTTGGCGACAGTAACCGCTTCCTGGTTCGGAATTGCGTAGGCTTCAGGCCATTTACTAAAATAGTCCATGGCAACCAGTATGTACTTGTTACCGTCCTTGGTTACTGGGAATGGTCCGGCTATATCGATCGCAATCCTCTCAAAAGGGGCCCCGACGTTATATTGCTTCATTGCACCCCTACTTCTAGTCTGTGGTCCTTTACTGGCTGCACAAATTTTACAATTACGACACCAAGCTTCAACATCTTGACGACTATTTACCCAGTAAAATCGTTCACGTACTTTATTCAGGGTCTTGTTAACGCCGAAGTGTCCACCGGATGCTCCATTATGCACTTCTTGAAGTACTTTCGGTACTCGACACCTGGGAATCACTAGACGCATAACAACTTGCTTCCCATCCGGGCTCTCCCATGCTCTTTTTAACAGCCCATTCATAACTCTAAGTGAGTCCCACTGTGCCCACAAAGCCTTCAATCCAACTGCTTTGTCCGAAACATCCTTCCACTCTGGTCGAGTTCCTTTTTCCTTTGCTCTCAATATAGCCCCAATCTCTGCATCGTTCAGTTGTTCTTGTCTCAGGGCTTCAGTTGTCCAATCATCCGGAACATCTATTTTAATAGTGTTGACTACTCCCATGCCCTGCTGTTTTTCCACGTGGCGGCAGTGCTTGCAGTCGTCCTTGCATGGTCTTCTAGATAATGCGTCTGCGTTCTTATGAGATCTTCCTGGTCGATGCTCGATTTTAAAGTCGTACTGTTGCAGCCGTTCTATCCAACGAGCCAGTTGACCTTCCGGGGTTTTCAACTGCAACAGCCATTTCAACGCAGCATGGTCGGTCCTGATTTTGAAATGTCGCCCGTAGAGATACTTATGAAAATGGTCCACTGATTTGACGATGGCCAATAACTCTTTCCTGGTTACACAATAGTTTCGTTCTGGTTTGGAGAGCACCTTGCTGAAGTACTCGATCACTCTTTCCTCTCCGTTCTGAATTTGGGACAGCACACAACCAATCGAAGAATTACTGGCATCTGTATCTAAAATAAAAAGTCCATTCTGTTGTGGGTATGCTAGTACAGGACCAGTGCATAGAGCTGCCTTCAATTTTCTCCATGCCGTTTCACACTCCGGTGTCCACTGGTACTGAACTTTCTCCTCTGTTAGCCGGTGTAATGGCTTCGCAATGTCTGCAAACCCTTCCACAAAACGTCTATAATAAGTGCAAAGGCCAAGGAAGCTTCGTACTTCATGAACGTTAGATGGCCTTGGCCAATCTCGTACGGCAGAAATTTTATCGGGATCCGTTTGTATTCCCTCTGAAGACACTACGTGCCCAAGGAATTTAACTTCTTTCTGAAATAGTAAACACTTCTTCGGGTTCAACTTCAGGTGTGCATTCCTTACTCGTCCAAATACTTCTTGAAGATTTTTCAAATGTTCTGTAAAGTCTCGTCCCATAACCAGCACGTCATCAAGGTAAACCAGGCACGTCTTCCAGGTTAGCCCTCGTAGTACAAATTCCATCAATCGTTCAAACGTGGCTGGAGCATTGCAAAGTCCAAAAGGCATCACCGTAAATTGGTAAAGACCACTGCCTGCTGAAAATGCTGTCTTTTCCTTATCATCAGGATGAAGCCCAACTTGCCAATAACCGCTCCTAAGGTCTAACGTCGAAAACCATCGTGAGCCTGCTAATGTACTTAACGTGTCGTCAATCCGGGGTAATGGGTAACTGTCTTTCTTCGTCACATCGTTCAATTTCCGATAATCGACGCAAAATCTTAACGTTCCGTCCTTTTTGGCAACCAAAACTACTGGCGATGACCAGGGACTTGTTGACTCCTCAATGACTCCATCTTGTAGCATCTTATCTATCATTGCCGAGGCTTCTTCTTGTTTTGCTAGCGGAAGCCTCCTAGGTTGTTGTCGAATAGCGGGTGAGTCACCAGTATTTATCCGATGCTGGACTATATCTGTTTTTGTAAGGGCCTCCGAACTTTTGGCAAATACTGAACTTTCCTTTTCCAGGAACTTGAGCGCCTCCTCTCGTTCATCCTCAGATAAATGCTCCAACTGGGAACACAGCAAGGTCAAAACTTCCTGGTCTATATTTGTAGATGAATTTCCCTCCGTTTGTTCTTCGCACCTTGCTACCCACATAACCGGTTCATAGGAGCCAATCGGTTTGCCTTCTTTAATTGTTACTGCATGGGAATTTAAATTGACGACTCTAATTGGGATTGTATCTTTAGTCCGGGTTAAAGTTCTTGCCACAACAATATTGGTTAGGGACTTAATCGATTCGTCACCTTCCACCAGGCCAACACGGTAACCTCCATGATTTCCTTCCAAGGCAGCATCGATGATCTGTTCTGAACGAGCAGGAATCTTAATCGTCTTTGTTGTCAATAGCCTTGCTTTACGGAATTGGTCATCTGCGGTTGCCAGGATAAATTCCTCATTTCCAATTTTCAAGACTCGCTCCCCTACGTCAACAATAAACCTCTTCTCCTCCATGATGTCCAGTCCCAAAATGAAATCATCTGTAATGTCAGCCACAATGACCTTGTAATTGAATCTCAACCGTCCAACCTGCAGTTCCAAATTGACCTCTCCATGGACCGCAGCCCTGTCTCCCGTGGCTGTCCGAATAATTACTTCATTTTGCTTCTTCTTAATCTGCAAGCCTGATATAAACCCTGGCCGCACTATTGATGACGTAGCTCCTGTGTCAACAGTAAACACGCACTTTCTTCCATTCACATATCCTTGCAACAGCAGACTACTTGGAATTCTTCGCAGCTGGGAAATCTTTATTTCTCTGGGGGCACCGTGTTCCCTAGCCAGCACAGCCCCCTTAGTACTGGCTATCTTTAGTTTTCCTGCTGCTCTTCTACATTTACAGCATTTACTCGTCTGTCCGAGTTCTGCTGTCGACAGTCTCGTTTCATATGTCCCATCCTGCCGCAGTTGTAGCATTTAATACCCCCACTTGGCTTTTCTCTATTTTGTTGGTTTTCCTGTCTTCTTGGAGGATTGAATTTAGCCAGTAATTGACTGAACATTTTATGTATATCGGCCAACATAGGGTTCTGGTTCTCCTTTTCTGACTGCGATTCTTCCAGCGTCATAGCCCGTACTCTTGACTTTGGAGTATCCCTATAGACGGCTTCTACCTCTAGTGCATGCACCAAGGCTTCACTACTACTTTTATGTCGGGATAGCCTGAGGACTCGTCTGATTTCCTCGTCCCTTATCCCATCTAGGAATGCCCCCACTGCCAATTGCTCTTTAAATTCTTTTGGCGCATTAGGGTATGCTAAGTGTGCCAGTCTTTCCACCGCAGCTTCAAATTCTTGCAGACTCTCTCCAGCTTTCTGAACGCGCACTTTCAGCTGGGTCTGGTATACTTGAGCAAGGTGTTGATCTCCATATCGTAGATCTAAGGCAGCTTCTAAAACTCTAAAATTCCGTTGTTGGTCTGCCGGAATTGTCTGGAGCAACTCCAACGCTTGGCCTCTTAAAGCCACGATTAATGCCTTAGCCTTCTCTTCGTCATTCCAGTTGTTAGCACTCGCTGCTGCCTCAAACTGTGTCTTGTAAGTCATCCAGGAATTTTGACCATCAAAGGAGGGAATTTTTAATTGCTGGCCTGATGACACCACTTGCTGGTTTCCTCTTGTCCTCAACTGTTGTTTAAGTTGATCTATTTCTCCTTCAACCTGATGCATTTTCTCTTCAACCTTGTCTACTTTTTCCTCGACTTTGTCCATTTTTACTTCGACCTCATTAACTTTCGTCTTTACGCTACCCATATCTTCCTTAATCTCATTTTTTATTTCTTCAACGACTGTAAACAAGGCATTCTGTTGCGTCTCTATAACTTTTTTTAAGTCGTCATTTTCCTTTTGACGGCGTTTCTCCTCTTCTTGTTTTTCCTCTTGACGTCTTCTCTCTTGATCCTCAAAAATTTTCCTTAATTCTTCCTGACGTCGTTTCTCTTCTTCTTGACGTTTTTGTTCTTTTTCTTGTCGTTTTCTTTCCCGTTCTTCTTTCTCTTCCTGGCGCTTTCTTTCCTGTTCTTCTTTCTCTTCCTGGCGCTTCCTTTCCTGATCCATCATCATCTTTTGCATTTGGGCCATAAAGTCCTGCATTTGTTGTTCGGATGCCATGCTTCTGGTTGTTACCGGCATATAATTATGATAAAATCAACAAAATTTATTAATCACGTCAATATCGGTAATGGAACTGTCCAGAGAAATCGCAAAACAGTACGAGAAAGTCTTTTATTTAAACTACTGTCCAAATAGAAAAGTTCTAGAAAGTTCACGAAAATGCACTTAATAACTACACGAAAGTCTTGTTCAGAGTCTTTATCACTTAACCACTAATGTCCAACAAAAATGTTCTACAATGTCTAAAAACGCACTTGACACTATTTTCCTGTTCGAAATTAATCCTCGAACAATGTCCAGTAAATTAGTCCTCCCTGTGTTAGCACAAACTCCGAGAATACTGTCCCAGTCTTCTCAACACTTCCGGAAAATCCTCTTGTTAAAATTCCGCTTCCGACACCAAAATGTTACGGATTTCCACCTTTTAGGAAACACCCTGTATGAATTCGTGGGTTCTAAATAATTTTAACAAGAGATTAAACACTACTAACACTTTATTTAACAATTTACTGACTACAATACTTGTTTACTTAATAGTTAACCTCACTTTTTACCGAGCGTGTCACTTCTCAAATAAACTTCCCCTTCCGCGCTTGTAATCGCGCCTTATATACTCCGAAATTAGCTCTAGATCAATCCAGAATCTTCTCCAACCATAAGCTAGAAAAGTCCTTGGCTCTTTCTAGAGCCTTTCCAGTCACCATCAGAGGCATAGGCGTACCATCTCCTTTTCCAAGGGGGTGTAATTCATAACAGTATAAAAATATAAAATAGATATCAGAATATAGAACAATATATATATATATATATATATATATATATATATATATATATATATATATATATATATATATATATATATATATATATATATATATATATATATAGGTAAGATTAGCTCGACTGGCTATTTAAGGACGAAAATTTGAAGTTAAGTTGGGTAGGCAGTCATAAGGTACAAAATTAAAGAATACTCTTTATTTCTGTTCAAGCTTTCGAGTCTTTATTGTCTCTTCTTCAGGAACGCTACAATAATTGATATCTATTACTAATTGTTAACAGGTTGATGTAATGGGTACTTACGAAAAGGTGAGGTTATATAAAAGCCGCACAAGTTTTGAAACAAAATTGGAATAAACATGTTAAAAATATCTACTTCTATACACTGAACATTGGAACAAGACACTATTACAAGTTAAAATTTTTTAAAAAGTTGACTATGTCATATGATAAAATTTAATTTAAAATACTGTCACATTGACTGGTGTCCTGCTAGGACCCATCTTCAAGACAAATCAGCTGGTATCCTGTAAAGTTGCCAACTGACCCACTGTTATCCTTTTCAGGAATGAAAGTAACTAGATGTCACTGTTTAGATATTTTACAGGGTGTTGTTATTAATGTTTTGATTTGTTTTCTCAACTTGTAGTAAATAGGTATAAATAATATTGAGACCTTCGATGTCTTTTTTTGAATTTAGTGTATTACTATTGTTGTAAATATGTGTCATTTCTAAGAATTCTCTTTTGTGTTGATTGTTTTCCATGTCCAATATACTAACTCTATCATATGCTACATTATGATTGCCTTCTATGGCGTGTTTAGCTAATGTGCAGGATTTTTTGTTGTTTCTTATATCGCTGCGGTGGGATGTTAGACGGTCTTTGAGTAGTCGACCTGTTTGGCCGATGTATTGTTTGTTGCAGTCCTCACAGGGGATGCAGTACACGACATTTGCTTTTTCCAGAATCGGATCTTTATCTTTTAAGTTGGAAAAAACGTTTTTTATGGTTACTTTGTTCTTAAATGCTAATTTGATGTTATGATAGTTGCTGAAAATTCCTTTTAATTTTTGTGATAAGCCCTCTATGTGGGGTAGTGAGAAATAAAATGACTGTTCCTCGTTAGCTATGGTGTTATTATGGGGGTTGGTGTCGTTGGTAATGGAAGGTGTGCTGAACGGGAGTCTGCTGAGTAAGTTCGGTGGGTACCCACTCATTTTGAATAGACCAAAAAGTTTTCTTAAATTTTGTAAGCGTAAGGATGGGTGACTCGTTTCTTCAACTCTATTTTTCATGCCTAATACTAGGTTGATTTTTTGTCGTTGTTGGTGGAACGATTCATAATGTAAGAATCTCCCTGACGCCCCTGGTTTTGTGTACCAAGAGGTTATGATGGTGTTGTCAGGTTGTCGGATGAGCTTCGTGTCCAAGAAAGGTACACTGAGGTTCTCATCTTCTTCTTCTATGGTGAATTTTAATAGTTGGTTATAATTGTTGAAAATTCTGAGTAGTTCTTCCTTTCTCCCCGAGGGGATGCTTAAAATAAGGTCATCTACATATTTTTTAATGAAGGGTACTTGAAAACTCAGCTCAGCTAAACAAGTGTCCAGCAGAACTTCAAATTTTCGTCCTATATATATATATATATATATATATATATATATATATATATATATATATATATATATATATATATATATATATATATATATTGCTGTGTATCCACACTGTGGAACACTACCCAAGTATCGTGTTTGAAATCATAAATAAAATTCACAAATTTGTATGTATTTTAGAAAATAATCATAACAGTTTTACTTTAACGGATCATACAGAAGCAGGAATATCTGTGGTTTATTTAATTGATTCAAGTTCACTTATTCTCAGCGAGTAGGATGCAAAGAATGAAACTTGATATTGAATTAGAACAAAATATTTGAATAAACATAAAATGAAGTTAATTTAGTTTAACAAGGTTATTCTAAATAGTATATAATAAAAAATGAACTTATAGAGAATCACAATCTCATTTAAAATGATTTAGAATGAAATTGGAAAACAATAAAGCAAATTTTATAAAATCTGACATTCATGTCAAAACTTAGGGCTGAAAATCATAATTTGTGTAGAAACACTGTAAATCTACACAAAATGAATATTGAATGAAAGACTATTAACAGTAGTTGCATTGCAGGGTGATTATTTTAGAAATAGTAAGTCCATAGATTACAAAACACTGAATGACATTTTAAGTTTTCAGATATTTTCAAATATCATTGCAGAAAGGTGTTTTGTAAATGATATTTCACATCATGCAGAAAGAAAGAACTAATAGTATGTTAAATGTTTGTTGGCGTATCAATTTTTTGTTTTAGTTTATAATATTAGTATTACGTCAGCATAAAAAACTGCAGTACGTTTTTAACTACTAGCATTTTGTGTTTATCATTGCTATTCATCTAAATGTATGAATTAGTATTTATTTGAGATTGGAATTGTTAATTGTAGTTATAAGTAGATTTTAAGAATGTGTATGTAATATGTCAATATATTTCGAGTAATTACAATTATTCACTTAATCCTGAAAAGTATAATAAGAAACTTATCAGGAAAATTAAAGAATTAAAAACAGTATTCAATTAATGTAAAGAACAAACAAAACTGAATAGTTTAAATTTTAAATTAAAATTAAATTTTGAAATATTAGATCAAAATAGAAAAAAACAATTGAAATATTGGAAATTAACCCATTGAAACGACTAAAAATAACAAATCAGTTGATCAGACACCGCTGAACAGCGAGCTGCGAAAAATATTCATCCACGAATAATTAATAAATTGAAAATAGATGAAAAGTAATTTGAAGATTAGAAAATTACAATCCAGATATATTGATATCAAGAATAAATTGTAAAAGTTGATTAAATATAAGAAGTGAGTATACTTTGAAAGTATTACGAAGTAGATTATCCGGAAAGCAGATTTAGAAGAGGGAAGTATTTGTTAATCCAGTTAGCAAATTTATATGGTGAAGAAATTTCAAACGTCAAGCAAGTGATAGAAATACTACAAGAAAATCTTGAAAATAAATTGGAGGTTAGAAACAAACGTCAATCCAGTAAAGAAGAAGAAGAAGAAGCCTTGAGAGGTTAAAAAAGTCAGTCAAGTGACATAATATTTCAAGGATCATAATAACCAGTTAGAGGTTATAATATAACATTACTCTAGTCGAAAGAAAAACAAGGTAAAGCTTTACAATATCAGAAATCCATGGTACATATTTATTTTAAATAAAGGCCATATTTATCATTTTAGTTAAGTTAGATTTTGTTATTTAAATTTGTTAATTACATTCCAAGTTCAAATTTGTTAATAAATTAATACTTTGTTCGTTCAATGCTGAGTTTGATTTATTTAGATTGTTATCTTGATCGATGAGCATTTATTGAACCGACTTCGTTGGACCTTGAGTAAGAGTCATTCTATAGATTGTAGATGGTCATGCTGATGGTGTTCTATAGTCTATAATATTAACAGCTTTTAAGAAACTGTTTGGCGCTCAATAAAATCATTTCAATTTACTTTCAAAAAGTAAAATTCGAACGTATAAAAATATAAAAAATAAAATAGATAGCAGAATATAGAACATTTATGGCTTGTTAACGTGGAGCGATCAGGAAAGCGATTAAATAAATACAACTTGAGAATAGTTTATCATTTCAAGCATACATTTGAAAGATAATAGAACAAATAACTTATTTTGATAGTTTTGACAACAAGGCATTGTCAAATTAAAAACAAATATAATTTATATGAGGTTAAAGTCAGGTAAGACAACCATGAATCAAGAAGAAACTACACCAGGTACATCCACAGTTCCACAAACACAAGTTGGTGACACAAACACACAACCAGACACAAACATGTTCCAGAAACTCATGGAAATGATGGGTGGAATGAAGGTAGACATGAATCAAAATAACCAGAGACTTGAAGAAAACATTAGCAACATGAATACAAAAATGGATAAGAATAACCAAACTTTTGAAGAAAACATTAGCAACATAAATACAAAAATGGATCAAAATAACCAGCGACTAGAAGAAAATATGGACAAAAATAACCAGCGACTAGAAGAAAATATTAACAAAAATATGCAAAAGCTGGAAGAAAGCAATATAGAAGTAAGAAATAAGATTGAAAATCTAGCGAATAAATGGGAGAGAATGGGAGAATCAATCAATGAAGAAATAAGTGTTAAGGTGAATGAGGCAGCAAAAGAAATAAGAGAGGAAGTAGTAACTATGTTTGAAGATGGAATGACTGCAGTAGATAGCAGAATGAAGAAACAGGTGGATAAATACGATAGCAAAATAAAAGAACAGGATAGCAAGATAGAACAGAACACGAAGTTGTTGAAGGATACCACACGTACACAATTAACACAATTACCCACACATACTTACACATGCAACAAAACACCATTTTATTTTTACGGAGATAACCGCATACACCCTAAAATTTTCATTTCACGTTTGAAACAACACATGGAAACACAACACGTAAATGCAAACCTAAAAGCAAACATACAAGACATGTTAAAGGGAGAAGCGGAAATCTGCTACTCAGTTATAATGGACAGATTTGAGACTATAGAGGAATTTGAAGCTCTAGTCTTAAAACAATATTGGAGTGATTACACTCAGTTGAAAATAAGACAAGACCTATTTAATGGTAACTATGTAGAAAATAAAGGTATTTCTAGGGAAAATTATGTACTTAGAAAAGTATACAATATTAGACATCTAGAACCAAAATTCACAGAAAGTGAAATGGTCAGATATTTAGCTAGGCATTTTTCAGGGGATATCCAGAATGTTATTATTACGCAAAGAATTGCAAAGTTAGATGATTTGATTGATTATTTAAGAGAATTAGATGATTATCATCAGAGTTTTGATAGGAAGGCTAGTCAGAATAGGGAAAATAATAGTAGATATTATAACAAGTGGGGTTATGATCAGAATAAGAATGAAGGTGATAGAAGAGAAAGGCAAGGTTATGGTCAATATGATAGGAAGGAAAAGCAAGGTTATGGTCGTCAATATGACAATGATAGAAAGGAACGAGGGGGTTATGAGAAACGTCAATATGACAATGATAGGAATGAAAAGCAGGGTTATGAGAAACGTCAATATGACAATGATAGAAAGGAACGAGGAGGTTATGGTCAATATAAATATGACAATTATAGAAATGAAAAGCAGGGTTTTGAGAAACGTCATTATGATAATGAGTGCAGAGAGGGGGTTATGTTAAAAATAATGAGTCATATGCACAAGTGGCTAATATCAATATTCAAAGGGGAAATAGAGTAGATGAAAACACGCACTCTAATATAAATAAAATAGAAACAGCACAAGTAAATGATAGAAATAGAAATCAGGATTTTTAGATAAACTTGTTTTAAATGTAGGTAATAATTGTAAAAAATTAGGCGATTGTATAGAAAATGATGTTATATTGGGAGACGACATCTTATCAGGAAAAAAGGCAAATATTGTATTAGGAGAAAGAATCCTAAAAATAGAAGGTGAAAGAATACCTTTCTGTAGTGTTAATGAATTGAATGGCAAAGGTGCCGAAATAATTAATGTATCAAATGGCATAGAATCCAATAATGATAATGAATTTTGCGGTGAGCATATAGTGGGAACCACATGTGTTCAAATAAATAATGATAAGAAGCCTGAAACCTTTCTGATAAGTCGTTACTCCAGATATGATAAAATTTTTAAAAATTTGTCTCAAAAATACAAAAATTCAATTGATTATGAACCTACAATAGCAAAGGGCTATGCGCAACAACTTGAAGTAGGTAATATTTTAAATGAAAACGAAAATGTTTTAAATTATAATAAGGAAGAATCATTACCGGGAAGTTGTCACATGGGGATAAATTATCCATATGATCCAGGATAGATTACTCTTAAGTTATCCAAATGATCCTGAGTAGATCACTTTTAAATTGTAAATAAACTTTGACAGTGTGAATGTCACATCATGTTGTTAAAACTAACAAAATTTTCACATGTCCAAATTCTATTAGTTTAGGGGGTTTTATGCTGTGTATCCACACTGTGGAACACTACCCAAGTATCGTGTTTGAAATCATAAATAAAATTCACAAATTTGTATGTATTTTAGAAAATAATCATAACAGTTTTACTTTAACGGATCATACAGAAGCAGGAATATCTGTGGTTTATTTAATTGATTCAAGTTCACTTATTCTCAGCGAGTAGGATGCAAAGAATGAAACTTGATATTGAATTAGAACAAAATATTTGAATAAACATAAAATGAAGTTAATTTAGTTTAACAAGGTTATTCTAAATAGTATATAATAAAACATGAACTTATAGAGAATCACAATCTCATTTAAAATGATTTAGAATGAAATTGGAAAACAATAAAGCAAATTTTATAAAATCTGACATTCATGTCAAAACTTAGGGCTGAAAATCATAATTTGTGTAGAAACACTGTAAATCTACACAAAATGAATATTGAATGAAAGACTATTAACAGTAGTTGCATTGCAGGGTGATTATTTTAGAAATAGTAAGTCCATAGATTACAAAACACTGAATGACATTTTAAGTTTTCAGATATTTTCAAATATCATTGCAGAAAGGTGTTTTAGAAATGATATTTCACATCATGCAGAAAGAAAGAACTAATAGTATGATGTTAAATGTTTGTTGGCGTATCAATTTTTTGTTTTAGTTTATAATATTAGTATTACGTCAGCATAAAAAACTGCAGTACGTTTTTAACTACTAGCATTTTGTGTTTATCATTGCTATTCATCTAAATGTATGAATTAGTATTTATTTGAGATTGGAATTGTTAATTGTAGTTATAAGTAGATTTTAAGAAAGTGTATGTAATATGTCAATATATTTCGAGTAATTACAATTATTCACTTAATCCTGAAAAGTAGAATAAGAAACTTATCAGGAAAATTAAAGAATTAAAAACAGTATTCAATTAATGTAAAGAACAAACAAAACTGAATAGTTTAAATTTTAAATTAAAATTAAATTTTGAAATATTAGATCAAAATAGAAAAAAACAATTGAAATATTGGAAATTAACCCATTGAAACGACTAAAAATAACAAATCAGTTGATCAGACACCGCTGAACAGCGAGCTGCGAAAAATATTCATCCACGAATAATTAATAAATTGAAAATAGATGAAAAGTAATTTGAAGGTTAGAAAATTACAATCCAGATATATTGATATCAAGAATAAATTGTAAAAGTTGATTAAATATAAGAAGTGAGTATACTTTGAAAGTATTACGAAGTAGATTATCCGGAAAGCAGATTTAGAAGAGGAAAGTATTTGTTAATCCAGTTAGCAAATTTATATGGTGAAGAAATTTCAAACGTCAAGCAAGTGATAGAAATACTACAAGAAAATCTTGAAAATAAATTGGAGGTTAGAAACAAACGTCAATCCAGTAAAGAAGAAGAAGAAGAAGCCTTGAGAGGTTAAAAAAGTCAGTCAAGTGACATAATATTTCAAGGATCATAATAACCAGTTAGAGGTTATAATATAACATTACTCTAGTCGAAAGAAAAACAAGGTAAAGCTTTACAATATCAGAAATCCATGGTACATATTTATTTTAAATAAAGGCCATATTTATCATTTTAGTTAAGTTAGATTTTGTTATTTAAATTTGTTAATTACATTCCAAGTTCAAATTTGTTAATAAATTAATACTTTGTTCGTTCAATGCTGAGTTTGATTTATTTAGATTGTTATCTTGATCGATGAGCATTTATTGAACCGACTTCGTTGGACCTTGAGTAAGAGTCATTCTATAGATTGTAGATGGTCATGCTGATGGTGTTCTATAGTCTATAATATTAACAGCTTTTAAGAAACTGTTTGGCGCTCAATAAAATCATTTCAATTTACTTTCAAAAAGTAAAATTCGAACGTATAAAAATATAAAAAATAAAATAGATAGCAGAATATAGAACAATATATATATATATATATATATATATATATATATATATATATATATATATATATATATATATATATATATATATATATATATATATATATATATAAATAACGGTTCGAGATGGGGTGGAACACTTTTTAAAAAACAATTACAAAGTCCGGAACACGAATGCGTTTATTCAATATAAATACAATGCGTCCGTTTAACTCAAAGTACAAGTAAAGACTAAATATGTTAGAATTATAAAATAGTAATGAAAGCACATTTGTAATATGATGCTGATTAACAAGATTAACTATACTGGGAAATGACTGATAGAAATGACATCATTCTGGTGGCATATGAATATATAATGACTCCCCTCTAAGTGGAAAACAAAGGGTGAGTTTTTTCTTTGTTTTCTAACATGATTTCATTTTTCTCAGTCATTGAAACCTTTTTGCTATTATTCTTTACTTTCTTGTGTCTAGTTAATATCTTAATTATTTGATTTTTGTTTTTCAAGCAATATTTATACAATAATAAAATGCAAAGAAGAACTACAATGGTTACTACAGTATAAAGTACAACGTTACTAGAGTTCGTTGTTAACTTAACACTTTCTAAGTCCTGTATATGGGTTGATTTTGCAGACTTATAAATGTCTGTGAGTCTGTCCGTGTGTATTTCCTGTAGAACTAATGGCGAGTCACGTGATGAAAGTTGCACAGTTGTCCTTATGGGCAGAAGATCTATGGGTTTTGTATCCAAGATGACGTCAATATTTTCAAAGGAATAATTACCTACTACAATTCGGCAATTTTTGGGAATTTTAACGAGATGAGGTACACTGATCTCAATGTATTCCTGATGTGGACACTGTTTGATGATTTTTTCCATTTTTGCTGGGACGACAATTACATTGGCATCATTGACTGGTTCCAAGAGTGTCTTGCGGATGGAATTTACCATGATGGTGCTACAGTTGTGGAGTTGGTTCCCCCTCAGAAGTTGTGGAATACAGCTAGGAAGTTTATTTGGTGTTCTTTCATGGTATATGCAATAGTCTTCTATGATGTTACAGGGCTCTCGTAGGAAATAGTGTTCTTCATTGTCTATTATGATATAGGGTTCTGGTGGAATTAGGATTTCGCCTTTGTTGGGAATAGGAAAGAGTTTATAATAATCGAATAAATTTTCATCGACTACTGGTATATGGAAATTAAACAAAAGTTTACTCTGAACATAAAGAACTTCTATTTTAATTATTTCTAGGTATGACTGTTTATACTCAAAATTTACTACACCATCAGGATATATTGATTTTATTGATTCAAGAATACTATCCAATTCAGCTAGGGATAATATATTATTGTCTACTACATTTAGCCTGGCAAATAATACGCTATTTTCTAAAGTATCTAAGATTTCGATCATGTTTTGACAGTCAATGATCATTACGTTTATCCAATATTGAGATTTCAATAATAAAATGTTTTGGATTACGTTAGTCTGAAATTTTCTAATTTGTTTATAGATTTGATTTTGATTAATTAATATCTTTCCTATTACGTTATTCGTTTCATTCATAAATTGTTTTGTGATGGTTAGCATGTTTTCCAAATCGTGGTGCATCCCTTGCTGATTTTTTTCTAATACTTTAATTGCGTTGTCATATACTTCCGCGTCATCAGAATCAAGAAGTCCAAAAGCCCACTTATAGGCTTTACCTACTATATTTATTAATCCACGTTTTTGTTTGTGTGTTGGTTTTAAATTCCTATATTTATTCAAAGTCTTGTTATATAAGTATTTTAGGTGATCAAATATTTCTAATGGAGAGGGTGATGGTTCGTTCTTTTTGCTAATATTTGATATTATTTCTATGTTGATTTTTATTGCCTCTAACGGGTTTTCGAAAATTTGTAGATCTACGTATTTTACATATGTGTGCTTTTGTTTAGTTAATTTGGCCTTACTGACTAGGAAGGGTAAAAGGGGGTTGTTTATCGGTAGCAGGGTTATCTGTGCTCCTACTATGCGAAGGAACAGAATTGTCCATGCTGTCAGCAGCATCTGCAACAACATTTTTTGTTTTAGTTATTTTTCTAGCAGGTTTAATTATTTTTTTGTGATAAGTCCCGCGTGATGTTTCAACTTTATTATCTAAGTCCGTTTGCAACTCTACAGGTCGATACCGTGCAGTATGTTTAGCTGAGCTTTTAGTTATTTTTTTATATATTTGGTCGCCCTCTTGTGGTGTATAATCTACATTTTCCTTATGAATTTCCTTTTCGAATAAATGTCTTCTGGCTCTCTCATTATTTTCGTTTACTAATTTATTTATCAATTTGTAGTGGACTGATTGTTTATTTAAGTAGTCATTTATTATACAGTGATCTGACAATTCATAATTTGTTTTTATACTTAAATTTCCTTTTACAATTTGGAACGGAGTGTACCTAGTTACAGAGTGGATAGAGTTATTATACACTAATAAACTTTGATTCATTGTCATTTCTGGGGTGCTTTTATATGGGCTTTCATTTTTTAATAAGCGATATTTTTCTATGATGGTTGAATGAAAACGTTCGATCGGGGAATTACTGTTAGGGTTGTTGGCTGTGATATAATGTATGTTTATACTATGTACTTTTGCAAATTCCTCTAATAGTAAATTTTTAAATTCTGTACCCTGGTCACATGTTATTTTCATGGGCACACCAAAATGTGACATAAACTTAAGCAACCCTTCGATTACTCCCTGAGCATTTTGATTTATGGCATATGCCTGTGCAAAACGGCTAAAACTATCAATAATTGTTAAGAACTTCGTATTGTCTATCGAAAAGGTATCAATATAAATATGATCAAATGGTTTTTCTCCTATTGGTGTATTTTGTAAAACAATTTGATTGGGTCTTCTTTCATATTTACAAATTTGACAATTTTCACAAGTGTTAATAAAATTTCTGACGTCGTTGACTAAATTTGGCCAATAATAATTTTTTCGTATATCTTTTAAAGTTTCCGTAATTCCTGAATGTCCGGTTTTATTTATGTGGTGTTTCTTTAAGGTTTCTTGGATATCTTTTTCTTTTGTTAGCTCTGTGAGATAATCTATTGCCTGTACCAATTTAAAACTTTTGTTATTAAAATATTTCTGTAAAATGGGTACTAGCGATGTTTTACATCTTTCGTCAATTAATATACCATATAAAGTTTGTGGTTTAATGTTTTCTTTAAAAGCTTTAACTATTTCTTGTTCTAAAATATTTTTATCTCTGCTAGGGAAAACCATTGAGAATCTGGTTTTTGTGTTGAAAGGTTTTTCGATTTTTATATTTGTTTTAAGAATGTCATCACTCATGGTTACAAGTATTTGATTATGAAAAGTGTTTATAGCGCGGTCTGATATTGGTATCTCTAAAATAGGATTTTCTACGGCGGAATGTAAAGTATTGTTGCTTGACGGTGGCTTTTCTACTACAGGGGGTACGATGGTTACATCCGAGATTATATTAATTTTACTGGTTGAAGGTTGGGGTTCAGATATAGAGTCCAGGGGTTCTATAGGATGCAGATCGAGTTCTAATAAGTCATCTAGAGTTGGAAAGTCTTTTTCAACGCGATTCTCTTCGTTATCAGCGTTACCTATGATCGATTCGTTTTCTAACGGGTGGATTTCTATGCGCGAGAGCGCGTCTGCGACTTTATTATCTTTTCCCTTTCTGTACTCGATATCATAGTCATATTCGAGAAGTTTAAGTCTCCACCGCATGAGTCTGGAATTAGGTTCCTTTAAACTGTTCACCCACTGTAATGGTTTGTGATCTGTTATAATTTTGAATTTTCTGCCAAAAAGATACGGCCGAAAGTATTTTGTGAAGTTAATTACACTAAGCAGCTCTTTCTCTATCGTCGAGTAATTTTTCTCGGCGTCATTTAACGTGCGGCTTGCATAAGCTACCGGTTTTTCCGTACCGTTTATCTTTTGTGATAATACCGCCCCTATTGCAAAATTACTTGCATCAGTTGTTAATATGAACGGTTGAGTAAAGTCTGGATATTGTAACAAGGGCTCATTACTGAGCAGTGTTTTACAAAGTTCGAATGCGTCAACAAATTTTTTATCATGTACTATTTTAACATTTTTCTTTAGACACGACGTTAAAGGTTTTGTAATTTTCGCAAAATCTTTAATAAATTTTCTGTAAAATCCTAACATGCCTAAAAACGATTTTATCTCGCGACTGGTTTTCGGGATTGGAAATTCTTGAATTGCTTTAATTTTCTTTGGGTTCGGCTTTATGCCATCTGGAGTGATAATATGTCCTAAAAATTCAACGTTTTGCCTCAGAAATTCTGATTTGTCGAGTTGTATACGTAATTTAGCGTCACGTAACTTTTGGAAAACTAATTTTAAATTTGCAATATGTTCCTGAAGGGAAGTACTGAAAATTATGATATCGTCCATGTACACGAGGCAAACCTTATTCTGTAAGTCTCGTAATACATGGTCCATGACCCTTTGAAATGTCGCGGGGGCGTTTTTAAGGCCAAAAGGCATTCGTAAGTACTCATAATGCCCGTTTTCAACGTTGAATGCTGTTTTTTCGATAGAGTTTTGATTCATTTCAATTTGATGGAACCCACTGGCTAAATCTAAGGTAGAAAAATAATTACATTTGCCTAATTTATCGAGAATATCCTCGATGTTTGGTATGGGGTACCTATCATTAATAGTCTTTTCGTTTACCTTTCGATAATCCACAACGATACGCCACTTCTTTTTCCCGCTGGCATCGGCCTTTTTTGGGACTATCCAAATTGGGCTCGACCATGGGCTTTGGCTGTGCCTAATTATACCGTCGTCTAGCATTTTATTTATTTGTTTGTTTACCTCTTCTTTGTGACAGAAGGGAAATCGATAAGTTTTTGTATGTACCGGTATTTCGTCCGTCGTTTTAATCTCATGTTTAATTTTGTTTGTAAATGTAAGTTGTGAATCGTTGTTATGAAATAAATCTGAACATTCAGAGATTACTTTTAAAATAGCTTGCCTCTCTTCGTCGTTCATATGGTCGGTTCTAATTTCATTTAATATATTAACTTTGTTGGTACTATATTCGGGAATGAACGTTTCAAAATTAAAAATTTCTACTTCGTCTGCTTGTAACTTTGTGACATGGAAAGGTTCAAAAAATGTATAACATATTGTACGATCGCTCGTATTTTGTATTTCGAAAATGGCTTTAAAATTATCGGCTAAGGCGGCCGTTTCAGGAATCCAAATTTCGTTAAATTTAATGTCGGGTACAATTATTTCTCCTTCCGCGATGTCTACCGGAAATCTTTGTTGGATACTCGAAAAAGGTGGAATTTCGATGGTAAATTGATTTTGTGTACTCTCATGCCTATAATTGAATGGTATTTGAATTTGATTTCGATTATACAAAATTTGATTTTTTAAATCCATAGTGAGTTCTAATTTTCTAAGTTCTTCTAAGCCTATTATTCCGTCAAAATAATCAGAGAATGGAAATAATGTAAATTCGATATCCTTTTTTATTTGAAATTCTGGAAAAGCAGGAATTTTAATTTTACCTAATACTTTTTTGTCGCCAAGAGGCGTTTTTAAAACCGAAGGACTTTTTATTATGTATTCAGGATAAAAATACTCGGCTACTATGGGTCTAAGCATGTTAATATTGCATCCGGTGTCTATTAAAAGTTTTAATTTTGGGTTTTTTATTTCTATGAAAGGAAGCGCATTTACGTAGGCGTTAAATGCTATATCAGGGGCCGTGTTTCTGGGACTACAGTAAAATTTTGCTGTTGTTCCGTTTCGTTATTATTCGGAGTGTTTGAAAGAAATTCTAAGAATTCGTCAGTATAATATTCTGGGAATTCATTTGGCGGATTTTCGTTGAAGAACTGTTGTTCTGCCGGATCAGAAATATCGAATGATTCCCTAGATAACTCGCATGAGTATTCGTTTTCAACATTGTTCAGTTCCTCTGCAATATAGTTTAATTTTGGTAATGGTTTAAACCACGGGAAGTTATTTCTAATTTGCGATTGCGACACTGGTCTTTGAAAATTTTGATTTTGGTTAAAATTTTGATTATTTTGTACGGTTGGATTTCTACTTTGTGTAGACATCGGTGTTGGGCTATTTCTCGGAATAAAATTGTTGTTTGGTTTAAAAACATTGACCCTATTGAAATTATTAGGTCTTCCAAATACTTGTTGATTTGTCGCGAATCTCTGCGGAGGTAAGTTTCGGGGTTGTATATTAATTGGTTGGCTTGGAAATTGTGATCTTTGGAAATTATGATTTACATTTTGAGTTTTAAATACCGGATTTTGATGGTAACTTTGTTGGCCCTGTGGATTTTGTGAACTTGAAAAATTTTGTGAATTTGAAACATTTTGAGGTCTCCGTCTTTGCATACGATTGTCGTACTCAATTTCAGATTCCTCATTGGCTACAATTTGCAAGGCAGCTTCTAACGTTTCTGGACTTTTACATTTCACAATTATGCGAATTTCTCTATTTAAATTATTAATAAAAGTAGTTAGTGCTAATTGTTCATAATTAATAATTTTGACTTGTTTAACTGCGGCTGGTTCGCCATTCTCATTTAATTTAGCAACTAGTAAACTACGTAATAATTGTAATCTACTTCCGAAATCTGCAAATGTCTCATTTTTGTTTAAATAGGCTGTCATTAGATCATTTAATAAAGTTTTCTCGCTCCGTCTGTCTGAAAATGCTGAATTTAAAAAGTCTTTAATTAATGGCCATGTGTTTAGTTCATCCCTAGGACTAACTAATTCTGATGCGCGTCCCCTTAATTTTGATATTATGGTTCTAATTATAGCGCGGTTAATTGGATTATTTGCTTCCGTTCGATTTTGGAAACTCACTACCAAATCATCACAAGCACCTATGAATGCTGGTAACATGTGTTTGTCACCGTTGAAAGGTGGAATATTATCGGCATAAATTCTGTACATTGCAGCGTCCATTTTCTATTAATGATTATAAAACTAATTATTAATAAAAATGTTTATTTATTTAGAATGACTAATAGTATTTAATCACTTATTGACTGTAATTACACAGTATAAAAATGGTCACAAAAATTCAAATTGAGAAAGTAACGCGTATTTAAAATATAAAGATTCTTTTTATCTTCATAAAATTTAAACATAATACGATTGTTTATTTTCCTTAGACTACGTGTAACAAAGATAGTTACGTTTTGTAAAATTGCTTCTTTCGATAGAAGTTTCACAAAAATGTTCAGAATGAACCACTTTAAACCTAAAATACTCTTGAAAATCTATTCGATATAGAAATTGGAGTAGGCAAGAAAGGAAATAGACAAACTTACATTGGTGTAGATCTGGCTAGGCCCCTCTTGGAGATCACTTGCACTTGGGTCGACCAGGAACTGTCTTTTCTTCGAATAGCGATTTTTCTATAGAAATAGAAGGGTAGATTGCAGTAAAAATACCCTCGCTATCCTACCGACTGCGCCAATAACGGTTCGAGATGGGGTGGAACACTTTTTAAAAAACAATTACAAAGTCCGGAACACGAATGCGTTTATTCAATATAAATACAATGCGTCCGTTTAACTCAAAGTACAAGTAAAGACTAAATATGTTAGAATTATAAAATAGTAATGAAAGCACATTTGTAATATGATGCTGATTAACAAGATTAACTATACTGGGAAATGACTGATAGAAATGACATCATTCTGGTGGCATATGAATATATAATGTATATATATATATATATATATATATATATATATATATATATATATTATATCTCTATGTATGTATATGCCCAACTCTCCCTGATCATCTCCTACTCCGATAGTCAAAAAGACAGATGGTGTAATGCGTGCCTGTTTTGACGCCCATAAATTAAATTCGGTGACCGCTAAATATGCTTAACCCCCCTTCCTCAAGTAAAATCCGAAAATCCTCCGCACTAATAGTGAAATTAGCCGGGATGGTGAGATAAACAAAGCGAAACGGTAATAATATAACAAAACGAAGGTAAGATGATAAAATCCTCCGCACTAATGATTAATTAATGGGAAGGTAAAGAGAAACGTATGAAACGAAAAGTTCGTAACATAACGAAAAGAAACTAACTAATAAGAAGTTAACGAAACGGTAAGTTAAACGTAACGAAACTAAAATGACGTAACCAAACAAAAAGATATCAGCACTAAAAAAAGGTAAGGTAAATGAAAAAATGTAGCATAAATGAAAGCAATAAAGTACTCTCTAAGTTTTAACTAAAACAAAAGATATGAACAATTTGTTCAAAACTGGACAAAAATTTAATTAACAATACAACGATAATAATAAATTAGAAAAGACTATAAGGAATAATTAGTAAAGACTAAACGGAGAATTTCTTCTTCAATGTCGCATTTGATGGATTTCAAATCTTTGATGTGCAAATGTCCCAAAGGTTTGACCTCGTTATCAACTAATTCATACACTAATGGATATATCACCTCTGTAACCATACAGAGAATGTATTTTGGAGCCAATTTCTTGAAGAAACCCTTAGGGGCATCAGGCAAATAATGCGTCCTTTTCCAGACTGTATTTCCCAATTCAAACGGTAACGGACGCTTTCGTAGATCATAATACTTAGCATTTTTTTCGTAAGCTTTATGGAACTTTTTCTTTAAATCAAAGTACAATTCAGGCAAGTGAGACATTTCCTTAGCCTAAAACAAATTATTCTTAACCATAAAGTCGTTTGACGTGGCCGTGGAGAATAGAGATCTCCAGTAACAGAAACATGTCGGCCAAACACTAAATATGTAGGAGAAACCTCTATTGTATGATGTTTGGTTAACCGTAAAGCTAATCCTCTTTCCGATAATCCTTCGACCGAAATTCGTTGATTTATCAGTAACATAAGAGGAGACGGCAGTAACCAAGACCCTCACACGTTCCGTAGGATTTACTTGGCGATAAACCATATCTTAGGAATGGAAAACTCATCCAAAAACTATAGCGGCTCCTATTACTTCCCTCTTGCATGGTCGAAAAAAGCGGCAACAAATTGTGTGGACTCCAGAAGCTAAAACTGCTTTTCCAGGACTTAAATTGTTTTTTGAACAAAAAGTATTGTTCATATCTTTTGCTTTAGTTAAAACTTAGAGAGTACTTTATTGCTTTCATTTATGCTACATTCTTTCGTTTACCTTACCTTTTTTAGTGCTGATATCTTTTCGTTTGGTTACGCCATTTTAGTTTCATTACGTTTAACTTACCGTTTCGTTAACTTCTTATTAGTTAGTTTCTTTTCGTTGTTACGAAATTTCCGTTTCATACGTTTCTCTTTACCTTCCTATTAATTAATCATTAGTGCGGTGGATTTTATGATCTTACCTTCGTTTTGTTATATTATTACCGTTTCGCTTTGTTTATCTTACCTTCCCGGCTAATTTCACTATTAGTGCGGAGGATTTTCGGATTTTACCTTGCCGTTCCGGTTAATTTCTTATTAGTGTGGATATCTTCCCGTTTGTTACCATATTTTCGTTTGGTATGTTTCCCTTTAGCCTCCCGGACAATTTAACCATTAGTGCGGAGGATCTTTTGATCTTACCTTCCCTTGTCGTACTGGTGTGATTATTTTTTTAAGTTACTGCAATCTTATCTTTCTCAGTTCCTTGCTAACTGAATACGACTTTTTAGGTGAATGCAATTTCCTTATCTTTCAGTTTGATTCAAGCTCTGTACCACTTGGATCATATTGGTACTGACCCACACAGCACAAGGCTGTCCGAGGGACGTACTATGGCAAAGACCATTTAGGATTTGGGCTTGCCTATGGACGTCCCAATATCCCAATATGTATGCTTTTCGGCACTCTTTTGGTCATCTCAATGTCATAACTTGGTACCAGATAACGGCAATACGACGGACGTCCTGAAGGATGTCTGAAGCTCATAACTATATCAGAATTTCCTGGGATATTTCGGGACGTCGTAAGTACGACGTCGTTACGTACTAGGAATGGGCATCCACAGGGACATTAGAGGATGTACAAAGTACACACTGAAACGTCCCAGAACATCCTAATATTATGTTTTCTTATATTTCAATATATTTAACCATCGCCAAAGAAACCACATTTTTTACAAAAAAGATGAACTAAAAATATTTTATATGTATGGACCGAAGTACTACCTACTTATAATTATATATAAGTAGGTAGCTCATAAAACCACTAATGTATTTTTTGTTTATTTTTTTTTTATTGTAGTTTCTCTGACGATGGTTAATACACTGAAACAATAGAAAATATTATATTTCTCATTTGAACTGACCAAAAAACCCAAGGAATTACTCATCTAGTTATTTGATATAAACGGTCAAGAAAATAAAATCAGATATGACAGACTTTAAAAACAAACTCACATTTGTAATGTCAAACTACTCAAAAAAAAAACTACTTCGAAAAAATATAGAATAATAAAATAAGTATGTTGTATATAACTCCATAAATATTTTGTTTTTTGTAAAATTTTATTTATGTCGAAGGTTAACATACATGAAAATGTTAGAAAATATCAAAATTACACATGAAGGTATTTGAATTATTAGTCAAGAAATTAAAAACACCTAGGGGTTATAAGAAGCTAAATATTGTTACATCTCTACTTGGCCTTAGAATAATTAACAATGATATCACCGGTTAAGGTGATAACCAAAGGCAATTCAACCAACACACAAGTAGTGACGGGGAACGGCTAGCTGATCTGGTGCGTGGCTGGGATTTCGTGGGTTCAATTAATATATATTTTTTTAAATCAGCCAGAGGGTGAACCAATATTTTTGTGATATTTTACCTAGCTAGTTTGTTCCAACACTCAGAGATAGCTTAAAATGATGTAAAAATTATGAGCGCCATCCACGGAAAATTTAAGAGTTACTGCTACCCCTGTGATGGTGAAACCAACCGCCGTGGAAAGATTTGATCTTATGGAGGACAGACAAACAAACAAAAAATGAAAAATTGAATTTTACGATAAAAGATACTTATTTATTAATAACTTCAGAAAAATCATCAATATAAGAACAAATCAACGAATTTAATCAATATAAAAAGTATAAAATAATGTTACCAATTATGAGATAGAAATATTAAGTAATATTATCACAATTTCCAAGAGAAAATATTTATAGCTTAATTAATTTATCATTAAAAAAAAAGAAATATCTTGTGCAATGAAAATTATACAGTAAATAATACACAAAAAAATCAATGAAATTCTCAGAATCTCACCAATCCTCCTGACGATGGATAGGTAGTGGTTGAGGGCTCCTGGTGAGTTCTGGTAGCTTTTCCTAACAGCCTCTCCGAACACAGACTGCTCCTCGACGTGGTTTGACGTCTTGCTAACCTGTATAACGCTAGGGTTTTGCTGTTGGTTTGGATTGACTGGACTAAACTGGACTTGACTAAACGGAATATCACTAGACTATGTTGAACTTGAGTAAACTATGTTTGACTGGACTATCCGTCTTATGAAATCTAGCAGGCGTTTAACCATCAAAGGAAAGGAGTGATTTTCCTTGTGTAAATTAGGTAGATTATTTGTACTAATTATGCAAATTATTTCGCTAAATTATTTGAATAATTATATAGGTAAATTATTTATTAATTATCTATGTTATTTATTAATTATCTATTTATTATCTATTTGGCAGCAAAACTCTACGTTTGGGAAGAAGAAAAAATATTATCAGCACATGTTTCAGAATTATGGTCATCTTTAGTTAGCAGAAATGAAAAATATGGCTAAAGGCCGTTAAATACTAATGAGAGGAATCAATTAAATAAATGTAATTACCTATTATTAGATAGATCACTATGAGAAAGTTTGATAATAGCAGAAGTGACACAACTCGTGTCTGAATGATTATCAAAAACTTAAAGTCAAAGTATATGCTGCTACAGAATTGGCTACAGAAATCGCCAATTCTGCTATCAGCCAGCTAATAAAAGAGATATCCCCTCTCAAGTCTCAATTAACATATTACCATACTATAAACTAAAAATTACTAAGAATTTGGGTCCGCGTTGTTCTATGCAACCCATAATACTCCCTGCAGTATATTTGGTTCAACCAATAATTAAGAAACAGGTGCTGTGAAATACAGATATATTTACTATTCGATCGAAGCCTCTGTGTTCTACGAGAGCTGTTAGCAAAAACTGGAATACAAAAAGGGTTAAATGATTGAAACCTGAAAATATAATAAATATGTACATTCCTTAATTTAAACAGATTATCTACAATAATTTAATGTCTGGTGTTTTAATTACTAGAGTATGACAAATACCTGTACATATTATAATAATATAACAGCCACCCAGTTAAGACGTGTTAAGATTGCTCCAGTATGATTAGCTATAAATGCTGTAAAACTAAACAGTTTTTGCATTATTTTTGTGTACAATGCAGTAGCATAATTCACAAGTCATGTGTACCAAAAGTTAAAAGTAAAATTACTTTCCTGGAAGGAAATAAAATTATGTGCTGTGAAAAAGACCTATATACTTCTGATATCGACGATGGAAACAAGGAATTTCTGGAGAAAACCATATATGAATTAACAGAAGCCGGAGAATTAAAAAATAATCACATAAAAAAATTAAGGAGTGAAAACAAATTGCTCTTAGAAGAGGCAATGAGAAGGGAGGAAGAAATGAACGATTTAATAACAAAACAAGAGAAAAAGATAGAGGAACTTAATGCACTTATAATCCAATTAAGAAAAACGATAGTCAATACAACAAAAAAACATGTAAATACTACATATACACAAACAAATTCCATTGTGACAAAAAGCGTATCTACTTTAACGGAATCATCAATCGACTTAAACTTAGAAATACACAGTGAGACAAATAAAAATACATCACACAACATTGACTCCTTAGGTAATGATGAAGCAAATGGTGATTTGAGAACAACGGAAAACAATGATACTAACCCTAATATTATCAGAAACATTAACAGAAAAAGAAGAATTCTTTTATTAACAGATGATAATAATATAAACTGGCAAATGAGAAAACTAATAGATTTAAATGTTTATGAAATAATGTCAGTTAAAAGGCCTGGGGCTCTTTTAAACCAAGTGATGGAAAACATTGAAAGCTTAACGAAAAATTTCAGTTTAGAAGATTTTGTCATAATCACAGGTGGATTCAATGATATTGACTTAAAGAAAACACCCTCATTTCGTTTTATTTGTAATAAGTTGAAATTGTGTACGAATACAAACATTTTATTTTCATCTGTTCCGTACACTTCTAAAAGCGTGACAAAAAACAGGCACATATTTAAATACAATACAAAATTATGTGACTTTCTGTTCAAATTTAATAAATACACAGAAGGTCTGATACAATATCTAGAAGTAAATACCAGAAAATCTGAAAGTTTTAACCATAAATTTGTGGCTTGTAGTGCAAAAAACATTATACTCAATTCAAAGTTCTCAAATAAAACTTTAAAATTTATTAATACCACTAATAACAATCTCAGTGCTGCGAGAGAAGAAAGTGGTATATCTAACTCGTACATAAACCTTGAATCTGTTAATGTTGATCTTACCAATTTAACTTCGAAATTAGTGCATAATTCGTCATTAAGCGTCGAACTCAATGAAGCTACTTTTTTATGCCCCGGACAGCTGACGACGACACCATTCCCAATGCCCCTAGATACGGGAAGACAGGAAGAGTGTCTAATACACTCAACATAATACATCAAAATGTCCAATGTATAAGTAACAAACTTCAAATACTTGAAGTATTCTTGAATGAAGTGCAATGTGACGTATTCTGTGTTTCGGAACACTGGGCAAAATCCGATCAAATTCAATCGATCCAAATTGATGGTTATGTTCTTAAAGAGTATTTTTGCAGAAGTTCGCTAAAACATGGTGGTGCCTGTATTTACGTACGGAATTCTATTGAGTGCTGTGAGCTTAGTTATATAAAACAATTATCTACGGAAAAACATTTTGAATGTGTTGGTGTTAAATGTAGTTTAGGTAAGAACGAATCCATACTGATTCTGACATTATATAGGAGCCCAGATGGTGATATTGACATATTCTTAAGTAAGCTAAATATAGCAATCAATTTACTGATAAAAAACAACAAATTTCACAATGCAGTTATCTGTGGAGATTTCAACATAAATTTTTTAAAGCCATCTAGAAACTTAAACAATCTCTTAGACATTTTAAACTCTTATTGTATTGACCCAATATTTAAGGTACCTACGAGAATTAATAATTGTTTAGATAATATTTGTACGAATTTAGATAAAACTAGTTACAACAACAATATAATTGAAAATGGTGTTAGTGATCATAATGCACAGCTCCTTTCGGTTTTTATGAAACCTCGTCACATAAAAAGAACTCTGAGATATAGATCCTTAGACAATACGGAAAATATAAATTATTTTTGTAAATTATTGGCTTCGGAAGATTGGAGATATTTAGAGAATGACAGTTGCTATGTAAATACAAAATTTGACCTCTTCATGGATACCTTCTTATATTATTTTGAACTGGCATTTCCTCTGAAAACAAAAATTATTAAAAACAGTGATCGTAATAACACTTCAAAAAAATGGCTCACAAAGGGTCTAAAAATATCTGCACAAAAGTTAAAAGATTTATACCGCCTTACTTTAATTGGAAATCAGGATATTATCGAATACTACAAAAAGTATAAATTTCTATATCGACAGCTGATTAACAATGCAAAAAAATGTATAACGACAATATTTTACAAAATTCCGAAAATAAGTCAAGACTGCCTGGAAAATTATAAACAGGAATAAAGAAAGAGGCAACAAACAAATTAGTTTAAATATTGATAATGTTCTGTATTCCGATCCCACTATCATAAGTCATGAATTTAACAATTATTTTAATAACATTCCTAAACTTTTATTAAAAGATACAAATCACCAAAATAAAGAACAAGAAATAAATAAAAACAAATTTTCATTTTTTTTCAAACCAGTTGATGAACTCGAAATATCGGAGATAATAAAAGGTTTAAAAAATTCAAGATCCCATGGGGACGACAACATTAGTGTTAACTTATTGAAAAAATGTCTACATGTAGTTATCAAACCTTTATGTTTAATTATTAATTCTTCCTTCTCCGCGGGTATGTTTCCAGATAGACTTAAAATTGCAAAAATTAGACCGGTTTTCAAAGCAGGATGTAGGAATAAAGTTGATAATTATAGGCCCATCTCAATTCTAAGTACATTTTCAAAAGTGTTTAAAAAATGTGCAACAAACAGGTTGATAAGTTTTTTTGATAAATATGATTTATTCAATATTAATCAATTTGGTTTTCGGAGAGGCCGCTCCACTACCACAGCTGTCACTAAATTCTTGACAGAGTTATATGATAACTTGGATAATAAAAACAAATGTATAGGAATATTTTTAGATCTTAGTAAAGCCTTTGATCTTGTTGATCACAATAGACTCTTGCAGAAATTAGAGAATTATGGCATTCGAGGAGTATCATTAGAATGGTTTAGGAGTTATTTGCATGGCAGAAAACATTATGTACAAGTAGAAAATATCAAATCCAATCAATTGGAACTTACAGTAGGCGTGCCACAAGGGTCTGTCTTGGGACCACTACTGTACATAATTTATGTTAACAACTTTTGTAGTATAAATTCCATTCTTTTTGCTGATGATACTTCTTTACTTATCACATCCCAAAGAACTGCTGATTTAGTCTCAAGAGCAAATGAACAATTAGGCAGTGCTCACGATTGGATTACCGAAAACATGCTTATACTAAATATCAATAAATCCGTATTTATTCAGTTTAATACCAGTAAAATTAATGTTAACCAGAGCCTCTTAATAAAGTCTAATGAAGGATCCATTCGGCAAGTTTCACACACGAAATTTTTAGGGTTGCACATTAGTGAGAACTGTACTTGGGCTGTACATATAGACGAGATCTGTAAAAAAATAGCTCCAATATGTTATTGTATAAGTCAATTACGGTGGATAATTAGTAAATCAATATTAATTGCATACTATTACGCATATTTCGAGTCGACTATTAATTACGCCGTAATTGCTTGGGGTTCGTCACCTGAAATGTTGAGGGTTTTTAAATTACAGAAGAGAGCTGTGCGTTTAATAGCAGGAGTAACCAGGCGAGCTAGTTGTAGAGACATTTACAAACAATATGAAATACTTACCCTACCCTGTTTATTCCTCCTTAATCTTTTGATGTATGCCAGATCACAATTAAACAATAATACTTTTAATGTAAATCATTCATATAACACTCGTAACAATCACACCTTAGAAATTCCGTACCACAGGATAACATTATATGAACATTGCCCGAAATATCTAGCAATTAAAGTGTACAATAAACTACCTAATTCGTACAAGTCTATAGATGAGAAACATTTTAAAATAAAAATAAAGCATTTATTGAAAGCCAAAGCTTACTATTCTGTTAACGAGTACCTTAATGATATTTTATAATATTTACATTTTGTATTATTAATTTTAATTTGTAATATGTGTTGTGTATTTTAATTTTTTTTATCACTCTTATCTGTCTGTTTATGTATATTTACACTGTACATTTTTATTTATATTTAATCTGATACTTCAGATATTATTTTTTGACCTGTCCTATATCATGTAAATGATCGATTGGATGAATAAATTATTATTATTATTATTTCTCAAAAATTCATTTTGTTTACTATAATTTAATAAAATTACTTAAATTTGCCAGATGTACGCAACAATATATTCAATATTTAAAGACAAAACTCATTTGTAACATCAAAAAGCAAACTTCTTAGAAGAACATAAAATAACATTCTTCAAACTGAATTATACAAAAGCACATTTTTTTTATACAGTAATGTGTTCCTACTTCTCTACTCTCTTCACTGCCTCGCTCTTCTTTTTGCCCTGCTCGGATATTTCATAATATTATAGGTACCCATTGATGGTTGCATCTAAAACAAACATTTACTTATTATTTGAATCAGCATTATCAACAAAAATTTAATCTATATGAAAACTGGGTAAGATAAAGATAATATAGAGAACATCGAGGGATACAGGTTTAAGTTGAAGCACTAATAAGAATAATTTGTCGCATTATAAAATTCAATCCTGTATTACTTCATTTTAATGCATTATATCTGTCTTCCATACACGTCACATATGGCTGTGGCTGCGAAGCCATTTACATAACACCATTCATAAACCAATAACCGTTTTGTGCAATTTACTCAAAAGGAAAGAATATATCAGGATCAGGACAGATTTGCAAATTAACTGAAAATTTATCCACGCATGTCCTGTCTGATACATATTTCCTTTTAAGAGTGTAATGAAAGTTTCAAACAATTATCTTGGAGCAAAATTATTTTTACTTACCTATTTTCATACACTGTTCATCGTCAAACTTCACAACACTAAATATGACCTGGTTCACATTCTCTCTCCAACCTGGCTTCGTAACCAGCGTTGCCAATGTGTGAGTAATTGCTCACATTGTGATCATTTGGAAGGTTGTGGAGGAAATGTGTGAGGAATGTCCCAATTGTGAGGATTCTGTGAGGATCGGGTGAAGATTTCGGTATTATTAAATAAATAATAATATTTAATGAGATTCAACTGCACACGTTGACTCATTACGCAATTACGCTACAATGTGAAATGTGAGCTCATTAGCAACGTTGCGACAGTGGTCATGCCCGTTTCCCACAGAGCGACATCTGTCAATAAGCCACTTTTAGCTGGCCCCTGATTCCTGTCTCAGATTTAAAACTAAGTTCTTTTAGTTTGTGTCCAGTGATGTCACAGTTACCAAATTTTTGGTAGATCTACCGAATTTGGATAAAGTCTATCGAATTACAGATTTATTCTGAAATTCTACCGAAAATTTAAGAGTGTAGCTTATGAACCGAGCTAGTCCGAAAACCTAGAAAAGTCCCCCCACCCGGCCTCCACAAATTTCCTAGTTATATGTACTTACAGTGCATAAATTATTGATCTTATTATTCTTTTGAGATTTTATATTAATCTGGAATATTCCCCCCCCCCGCTCTTACAGAAATCACAGTCAAAGTTATTACAAATTTTGTTTTAAAAGAATGTTTAGAATATGATAGTCTAAAAATGTCCTTTTGAGGCTGTGAGGATTTTAAAGCTGTTGTGAGGAAAACGTGAGTATTTTTAATCAATTTGTGGAGTATTTTGGTAACTCGCATCTGGCAACACTGTTCGTAACATTCAATTCTTGGGTCAAATAAGCTTCATTTTGTAGGTTTGTTGGTTATTGAAAATAAGGGAGCCAGAATTTTTGTTTAATACCGTAAGTTTTCTATAAAGTTTCCTCTTTTTAGTTTCACTTGGCATCCTGAAAGTTTACACAATTGTATTAAATTTGGGAAGTTGTAAAGGTTATGTTATTTTTGGCTTGTACTTACTTTCTATAGTTTCGAACAAGAAAGTCTCAAATAAAACTGAATTAAACAGATAAAACACAATCAAAAGGGTTAAAAATATTTCCTACAACCACTAATAATTTATATTATTTGATGTAGATAAATTAACTGATATTCCAAGCTTGTTTTGAGTGAAAGTACAGGTTTGTGAAATTGGATATGGCCGCCGGAAATCGTAATGGCGCCTTATTTGAACATATTAAAGAAATATATTGAGTCACAGTTTAAGGAGATTTAGGGCCATTCACTGGACGTCCTTTTTCAATCCTGATGTCAATTCACAGTTAATGCCAAAATGAAACCAGTTCAAGATATCCTCTTGGCCTCCTTTTGAAGGGTATCCTGGGATATCCTAAATGGGACGTCCATTTCACTATCTACTTTACGTACTGGGATATTCAGGTACTTCAATTTGATATCCCATATCCCGATTGTGCTGTGTGGGGAAGGTTTCTTAACATATGATATCTTCACGTTTTGTTTAATGTCTGACTAGGAACTCCTCCTATTGCGGGAGGGGAGAGTGTAACGAGTCAATTTTCGTACGTACGTTATTCATTGTTTTTCATAATTTAAATTTCTAGTTTAGCATTTGACCCATGTCACGACCAGCGTCCGGCGCTACCAGTGATCGATATTGACTTATAGTCGAGGTAACGTAATGAATTGGCGCGATTGAGACTCTCGTTTAGTGATGGGTCGAACCAGCTATTTTTGTGTAGCAGCTAATTCTGCTACTGCTAATTTCATTTAGCAGTTAAAAATAGCTGCTATTTTATTAGTAGCTTTTTTTAGCGCTAGTTGCTTTGGTTAAATGGAGCGTATTGGCAGTTAGCAGATAGCAAATGAAACTTTACCTGCCAGGTTGAAGCCATATAGCAGAAATAAAAAATAAATGCATTGCTGTATGGAGTGGTTGAATGTGATTAATTTTAAATGAAATATAAATTGTTGTATTGCTACTTTGACGATGAATACCTATACCTACATTCGACGTCGTAAATTAGATAAATGATATGTGGCTCATATTACAATAATATATTTGATTTGAAGACATGTCATGTCGGCTGTTTTGAATTGACTGGTCGATTCTTACGTAAATTATAGGTATAGTTTAAAAATTAATATATTTCGCTTTTTGGAAACAAAAAAAATGTGTTATAGGTTTATTAAAATAAAATAGTTTTACACGAGTTACATAGGTATGCCATTGTTAAGTGCTGTACTGTGAACAAGCTACGCTGCTCGCTCTAGTTAAACGAATGTGCATTCTGCCGCTGCTATTAGACCGACGTTGCCCGCCTGTGTTGCTATGTGGGCGGGTTGGCATATTTAGCAAGTAATTTCAACCTGCTATAAAAATAGCAGCTATTTATCAGAGCTCGTAGCAGTTGCTACTGCTTCGAACCGAATAGCAGCTAAAAAGTAGCAGACTGCTATTTAGCAGCCCATCACTACTCTCGTTTCGACACAGGCAGAAGGCGGTGGTATAAGACGGCGCTCTGCAACGTTGTGCAATCTTAAGAAAAAGTTTTCGGATTTTTTAAGCTACCTGTGGTTCTAAGAAGTATTATAAGTTATGCGACATGGTTCTAAGTTGGGTTGTATTATTGAAGTAATAGTAAACTACGTAATTGCCTATGGAAAACAGCACGTGTTATGAACGCATGTTGTGCAATCTCCATTTTGTAACCTGCCTAATGCTCTAAACAATACGATAAAGTTACGTGATGTTGTTGAAATTTTAATCATTTTCAAGAAAGTAATAGTGAACTAAATATTTATTAAGGTAAAGTGGTTTTAGTAGTAGCACGTGTTACCGGCGTACTAGAACACACTGTGGTTTTATTTTCACAATAATTTATTAAGAACCATGACGATCGTTTCGCCTAACATAGGCTTCATCGGATGGTGACTTGATAATTAACTTACAATCTATAAATACTGAATCTTTGACAATGACAGTAATTAGTATAAGAGAAAAGGGGGGTACCTAAATAAATACATTATCAGAATAATATTAACGGATTTCATATTATAAACGTAATTAGTATAATAATAAAAGATACCTAATAAATACCTTATACAAAATATTTAACTTGTAATAAATTTAGATAAACTATAAATACTACTTATGCAAATCATTTCCAAGTAATATTAATGTACCACCCCGTATATATATGTCATACTGTACCACCCCGTATACAGGTGTCATACGATGGCTGAACAGAAAATTGCTAAGGTTGCTGCTATCCTAATCGCCTGGGAACGGGTGGGAATAAGTCAGTTTCCAAGACAGCTCCGTTCGGTGAAGTTGGAGGAACTCGAAATTTGTAATACTTTGTCAAAATTTACCCAAGCGAAGTTTTAATATATACATAATCTTAAACAATTGCCAATTTTTCAACTTTTGCTTGGAAGAACCTATTTTTGAATGTGAAGTAAAATACGCGAGTTTAATTTTTCTCATTACGTTAACATAAAGTGATCGTCGAGGGACCTGATGATAAGAGTAAGATACTGTCCCCCGTATTGTTTGATATGTCGTATTTACATAGGGTAGTAATAGCAGTGTTTACTGTGGGGGTGTTGAAATGATCTCCACGATTAAGCGTAGATTTTGTTGCTATTACATGGAATAGTGTTTTTATATATATCTTTATTATTATTAACGTAAATTATTTAGTTACTTGTAAAATTTCTTCACTTTATTTTACGAAGTGAATTGACTTGCACTAAAGGATTGTCATTATTTTCTTGAAAGTAAATTAACTTAGTGATATGTCATATTTTATTAACGTAAATTGCATAGTTATTTGTAAAATCTCGTCACTATATTGTCCGAAGTGAATTGACTTGCTGCAAACATTCGTTATTGTTTTCCTAAGAAGTCAATTAACTTGTTGGTTGTCCTTAATTTTATGAATAAATTGCTTGTAACATATTACCGTCAACATTTTATTAAAAGTAACTAAATTCAGAGATACAGTATTATTCTCTCTCTAAGGCAGTTCTGTCCACTTACCTTTAATATACAGGGCTCACGAATTCACAGCCCCAAAGAGCACTACCTACCTATTAATTATTTATTTCTCTGTTAAATCAGAGTGGTAGCAGCGAAGCTACCAACTATTTGGTTAATTTCTTTTATTATTAGTCTTTATTTTAACTTACATTTCTAATTTTTGTATGGTGCGTTTTGGGGTTAATAAACACCCCTCGTCTATGTACAATGGTGGCTGTATAGGGATAATAAGAGAAGAGCCCCTTTTCTCCCCCCACCCCTCGAGTACTACATTAAGTAGTGGAGAATGATTTATCTCAGTTTGATCATTTAACAAATTGTCCAAACGTTTATGTTTATTAATTTCTCTATGTGTAAAATTTCAAAATAATCCTTAAAGGAATGTTTTTCTTCTGATAAATGAATTGCATATGTAGAGTCAGTTTTGTTCTTAATGTAACTATGTAACAAAAGTCACGTTAAGTACGGACCTGGCGGGTAGGAAGCGGCCGGTGTTTTGGCATTGCAAGTCTCGAGAATATTCCATGGCGACAATTCAGCTCATTGAAATAAAGACTAGTCTCGTTAAATAGCTATCTAAATCATTTTTTCTTAGTTCGTTCAGATTGTTAGGGCCGGATACATGCCCATTTAACTAGAATAGTTTATTAGAGATCGTCGGGTTTAAGAGCCACATGAAAGTCATAAATAATCTTCTAAATTTTGTTATGTTCGAACAAATCAGTTACTGGAAGTCGAGTAACTGAGGCTAAACAAATACATGGTTAAAGACGCCGAGCAGGCGCGTTGGGGGGTACGAAAACATTCCCCTATCTTTTTCTACAATAGACAGGGACCAGTCTGTTTTTTTTGTCCTTTGTAAAATGATACAAGCAAGGGTTATTTTCACCGGACTGGCACAATTAGCTAGCTCTATATATAGAATAGTTCAAGTTGTTAAAAGGATGTTTTATATTTAGGGTAAAATCATTTTGGTCATATTTACTATAGAGGACGCCACTCGCTAGACCGGTACTATTTCGGTACTTCATTTTTTGCCAGCAGAGAACGCCAACTCTCAGAAGGCGATTAAGTAATAGATATGGGAGGGTCACATTCCATTGGTTAGGATAACCCCAAAGTACCGCCCTACTCCACCCAAAAAGAACCCATGAGGGTGAAGCGTCAATTTAGAAAAGACACTTTTGGTTCGGCTCTCGAGTAGGGTAAAGATGGCCTATTTTCTACGTAGTGGTAATCTTTTTTTTGTGTCACCGGGTTTATTTATGTATTTTGGGTTTTCGTACTAAATATTAACTTATCGTCATTAGAGTTCAAATTAAACATCACCTCCTTCGAAGTGTCACTGGCAATTGGCGTTTTCTACACGGGTTTATAAAGTTTAGCCTTCAGAAATAATTAACTTCATGTCCGTTAATGATATTTATTATATCTTTAGCCCTTCCGGCAATCAATTTATGTTTTATGATAAACAGTTCTCCCATTAGCGAGGTCACTTTTCACTTAAGAACAGGACTACGGTCCAATTGGCCTATTTTCGTATTTGTTTAACTTTAAGTGTATTTTCTTTTGTTTTAATTTAAGTGTTAATTATTGTTATGTTTTTAAATCGATTATTTTCGTGTTCCTTTTGTGTACAAATAGATTAAGTGTGGTTAGATTTTCGTATTTCATTTACTTACTAAAATAGTGGAAAGTGGAGTCATCGAAGTTAGATCGTGGTGAACCAGCAGGCGTGACAAAGAATTGGGGTAAATATGAACCATATCTTTTAAGTGTACACACATATCTCTGTGAAAGGACCACGTATAGATGAGATTCATGCATTGAGATATCTACGTGGCCCCATAAACAGAGAGACTGTGAGTATAACCTTAGAGAAAGACCCGCTGTGGAGGGATGAGTATTCCTTGGTAGCCGCATATAGTATAAAATTGATCTTATTTGAAAGGGGTACATTAATTTTCACGGATATAATCAATAAATATAATAACCCTCAAAGTAGTTTAAACTGGGTGAGTGGGGCTATTACAACCATTTTGTGCTAATAATGACGTTTCTTGAAACTCCTACCTGTTTGATCACAGGGCAAGAACCGCAAATCAACTTATAGATTTATAGTGTTTTTGGGTATTTTGCTATAAATCAGGAGTCTATAAGTTGACTTGCGGCTCATGCCCTGGGGTATATATTGGCCAAACAGGTAGGAATTTCAAGAAACGTCATTATGAGCAAAAAATAGTTACAATAAGAACAAAACTGACTACATATGCAAATCATTTATTAGAAGAAAAACATTACTTTAAGGATGATTTCGAAATTTTACACGTAGAGATTAGATTTATTGGAATGTTTAGAAAATATAATAAACATAAACGTTTGGATAATTTGTTAAATGATCAAACCAAGATAAATCATTCTCCACTACTTAACATTACTTGGAAATGATTTGCATAGGTAGTATAGTTTTTCTAAATTTATTACAAATTTAATATTTTGTATAAGTTAGTTATCAACTCACCATCCGATGAAGCTTATGTTAGGCGAAACGATCGTCATGGTTCTTAATAAATTATTGTGAAAATCAAACCACAGTGTGTTCAAAAGTGAAGTATTATTTATTTGCTTATAATTGCATTGAAACATATTCTTTATAGGATTTTGCAGAGAAAATAACTATCTATGAGAATTAAAAGAAAAACTATGTGTAAAAATAATAATGAAATCTTTGCAATCTTTCCATAACTTGAATTCTGGTTATGCTAGCAAATTAAAGTCCCAAAATGAATTTGTCTAATTTCTTATTTGAAAATTCTCATTCTAACACTAACATCAGTCCCCTACGGCCATGCAGATTAAACTAGTATCTACATAACCCCTGACGGTCATGAAGATTCAGTTAGAAGTGAGAACAAAGGCCTAAAATGAATTTATTTTATTTATTTATTATATCTACCTTGTCTTAAAAAATCCTTATTCTAATGAATTACATTTTCATGAAATCTTATTCTGGAGCTCATCAGAAAGACACAAGGCTTTATGTCTTTCTGATGAGCTTCAGAATAAGGGCGAAAAACGTTTCAAAGGCGAAGCATTTCCAAGAAACAGAATGATAGATTTCATGGAAATATAATTCATTAAAATGAAAAATTTTCAAGACAAGGTAGATAAATAAATTCATTTTAGGCCTTTGTTCTCACTTTTAACTCAATTTTCTTGACCGTAGGGGGTTATGTAGATACTAGTTTAATCTGCATGGTCGTTGGGGACTGTGTGGATGCTAGTGTTAGAATGAGAATTTTCAAATAAGAATTGAGACAAATTAATTTTAATTTGCTAGCATAACCAGAATTCAGGTTATGTAAAGCATGCAAAGATTTCATTAATATTTTTACACATAGTTTTTCTTTTTAGTTCTCATAGATAGTTATTTTTTCTGCTGTTTGCTAAGTCCTATAAAGCACAGTGTGTTCGTTAAATTTAAGTTTAATAAGGATTTTCATCAAGTAAAGGCCGAATTAATCAACTGTGTAATATTAAGTTAAATTATGTACACTAATCGTAAGAAGTGAATATAGTGCCTCGTACAGGGTTAATCGAGCTCTGAGTTTTGTGGGTGGAATTTTCGTCTTTCTGGAACCTTCGATGATCTAGCCATATCATCGATCTTTAACTCTACATGCCTTAAGCAATACGAAAATCTAATGAGAAATCGTTCGTGGTAAAATCCAATAACTATTATCGCCTTGTTGTCACTTGAACGAACTGAAAGTTAATTATTTAAGGAATTGGATCAATCTAATTGCTTACTGCTAAACGGTAGTTATTCATGTTATACCGTGTAAGTTAATAAAGGACTAGTAAATTAATATCGAGTCTGGGCATACCGTAAATAAGTGGTCAGGAGTGTAGTAGTTTAACTTGTTTGTGATTTTTGCATTTTGAGCAAATAACAGTACTTTCGTATTTTACGTTGACGAATAGATCCATTGCAGATTTCGACAAGCTTAGTTTTTTATTGTCACCGATTTTACGTTAACGAATTTACGTTTTAGTAGTGTAAATTATGAAATAATTATGGATTACCTTTTGTTATTTGCCCTGATAACTGCAAACCTTGTTTATCTTGTGTGTCAACATATTTAATGTATTTATACTCAAAAGAGTATTAATCAAGCTTGATTTTCTTGTCTGTTACCAATTTATATACATCGTCACTTTTCATATGTAAACCATATCTGTCGAGTGGATGTAATAGATTGTTATTGTTACTAAAGATGTGTTCTTTATTTTTCTTTTGATTTAAATTTTCTCATCTGCTGTAACCCGATTTTCCATTCGCGTTTTCGGGATCCAATATAGCTATAGTGGCGTCCAACTAAATTTCGTCTGTTTGCATGAATTCAATTGATTTTCCTGAACTTAAAGATAAAGTAAATCAAGTATTTACTACTATTATACTATACTACTATACTACTGTTAATACAAGTTTGTCACTAAGGTGACAAGCTTGTATTAATTACGTTTAGGGATCTGTTAATGAGCTGTCAGAATATTGCCCACACATTGAGAGAATCTGGCAGAGAACAGGCATTAGATTTTCTGAAAACAATTTCTTTATTTTACTTTCCACGTCTTCCTTTACTTTTCTTACTTCTTCTCTCACTTCTAATCTGATTACTTCAGGAAGAATATAATGGAAAAACATCTCTCCAAAGTCGTTAAAAGACATCAACACGATTGGGATCGACCTCTGCCATTATTTTTTATGGCATATAGAGGAGCTATCCACGATACAACTGGACAAACACCGTCTCGGATAGTCTTTAGAAGAGAATTGTGTCTCCCTTTCGACTTCATTTTCGGATGTCCAACCGAAGAACAGGACAATGTAGTTGGTTATATAGACACGCTGAAGGACGGATTATTGGAAAGTCATAAATTGGAACGACAGATATTAAAATTGGCTAGTGATGGAATAGAGGTCGGTATGACTAAGGTCATACCGAGTTTTCATTCCGTTAACCGTTCGAATTTGCCCTAAGAGGCAAATTCGAACGGTTTCAAGGAAGGCTATATAATAATGGAAAAAAGGTATATCACTGAAATTGACTTCAGCGTGGGAGGGCCCCTATAGCGTAATGAAGAGAATAAACGACGTTGTATACAGGATACGTCAAAAAATAAAGGTGGAGTCCAATCCGAACGATCAGATCTAAGAGGTGGAAAGTATTATGTGGCAATCAGAATAAGTCCAAAGTGTAGAAAGTAGAGCAGGGATAGGAAATAAAGGAGGGAATGACAATTGGGATTATTATGACATTATTGAGTTAAAGTTGTTGTCATATTAAATAAATCGATTTTCTACAGTTTATCTTCGATTTCAAAAGAACTGGAAACGTTAAAATATAATAAATATGTAAGGGTTTGTGGAACCTAATTAAAATACTAATTTTATAGATTACGTCATTGAAGATATATAATAGTTTAAAATATAAAAATATAACAATATTAAAAACAATCGTTTTAGTAGTGATAGTTGTCTGAGTTTAAATCATGACCACCTTTAACGCTAGCAGCTGCTACGGCGAGCCCTGCAGCAGCAGCATTTGATTGGGCAATTTGAGCAGATTCAGCTGCTCTGTACGCGGATGCTTCTGTTTCTTGAAGTTCGCTAAGTGTATTTTGAAGTTGTCCAAGAATGTCAGCTACACGTTGTTTGGCTTCTACAACCATGGATTGTTGATAGGCTGCAGCATTAGCAGCTTCAGACGAGGCCTGTTCAGCAGCCTGAGCATTCCCCTGAGCAGCAACCAAGGCTGCCGTTAAAGTATTATATTGATTTTGAGATTGTTGAGATACTGACTGTGCAGCTTGAGCGACTACTTCCAGTTGTTGATATTGTGAAATTTCACCCTGCAATCGTTGTTGAGCTTCGATGGCTTGTCTCTTGAAATTTTGGACAATGGCTTGTTTGCCAACAAGTGCTGCTTGGGCAGTTTGGGCGGCCTATTATAAATAAGATTAAGTATTATTTTATAATATAAAGTTAGCTACAATTATATTGATGTATTGCATGAAGATCAACAAAGAGCATGATCAATTAAGGGTATCTATGACTTTTCAAATGCATGTGTTTGATTAGACTTACAACCATTTTATTCAGATTAAAAGTTAAAGTAAGGTTAAGTTACGAAATAAACGTATAATAAACATAAACCAAATGCCTTCATTTATATTAAACAATGTAAGCACCAAATAAGTCATAATCAATTCCTCAAAATGTATATTAAAAAAAAAACAAAATCGCAATAAACTCAATTCTGAAAACAATTCACGTAAAACATATTTTTTTTATTACTAAACTAAATAAATAAATAAATAAATAAATAAATAAATAAATAAATAAATAAATAAATAAATAAATAAATAAATAAATAAATAAATAAATAAATAAATAAATAAATAAATAAATAAATAAATAAATAAATAAATAAATAAATAAATAAATAAATAAATAAATAAATAAATAAGTAAATAAGTAAATAAATAAATAAATAAATAAATGAACTGCGTTTATAAGTAAACTAAGCTATATCGGGTGGCCACGATTCAATGTACGCCCCCAATATTTTAGTTGTTTTTGTATTGTATGTAACCGGAAGTGACATCAACTTTTTTTTCTTAAATGGAATGACTATATTTTTTTATGGTTCCTCATTAAGCATAAATTTCTAAGTGCAACAGTTTTTTCAGATGTAAAAAATTCTAAAAAATAAGTGAGATATGAACAATTTTTTAATGTTTTCAAAATGGCGGCGTCATATGAATGCGATGTAAGAAAATTACTAAGTAGGCTCTGGAAATTATTAGTAAGGTTGTAGACTTGTCTGTAAAGAAGAAAATAGTTGTTTGAATTACTGATAGGTACCAGTTTAGTTTTTTTTTTCAAAAAACATTTTCATTTTCATTTCCGTAGGGGTTCTATGGAATTCTTTTTAATGGAACTGTGCTATTTCTTTAATGAATCAGAAATAATGATTCATAAACTATAATTTTTCCGCCATTAATCATTTCTTAACGATATCATTCGTAATAATAGAAGTATTTTTAAAAAGTAAGCGCCAACAAATCATTTTAATAAGGTACCTATCTACATTTAAATCCAAAATTGCAAATAGCCATGAAAATGACAGACACTCGCAACAATTGAATTAGTCTTGACCTACTCACTAATTTTCTGAAGCAAGCGTATTAAAGTTGTTATAAGCAAGAAAATTAATATAAAATGGCTGAAAGTTATTCAAGAGATGAAAAAGTTGACATGATCATTATGCAAGTGTATTAAAGTTGTTATAAGCAAGAAAATTAATATAAAATGGCCGAAAATTATTCAAGAGATGAAAAAGTTGACATGATCATTATTTATGGAGAGACTCGACGTAATGCAGCTAGAGCACAAAGTCTGCATGGACGGAGATATCCAGAAAGAAGACAACCTCCGAGAAACTATTTCGCCCGGTTGAAGCAACAATTTAGAACTGAACCTAATGTAGAAATTGAAGAAAAATTTATTGTGGATGAAGAAACGGAAATTAATGTATTAGCTTTAGTGCATGTTGACCTAATCATTTCGATAAGACAAATTGAACATGAATTACCAGTTTCCAAAGAATCAGCCAGAAGAATTTTAAAGAAACACGGCTATCGTTCTTATAAATATCAATTGCATCAATTTTTGTATGAGAATGATTATCGACGAATAACCTTTTGTAATTGGTTACACTTACGCCAATTAAGAAATGAAAATTTTATTAGAAACATTTTGTTCACTGATGAATCCAGATTTACAAACCTTGGGTTATTTAATCGAAACAACACTCGATATTGGGCAATTGATAATCCTCACATTATGAGACAGGGGCGGTTTCAGAAGCGGTTTGGCTTTAATGTTTGGTTAGGCGTACTGGGCGACGATGTCATAGGTCCAATAATTTTTAACGAAACTCTAACTGGACCAAGATATCTAGACTTTCTCCAAAATATAATAGTTCCACAGATTAATCAAATTCCCAATACCAATATTGACGAGGTTTACTTCCAACAAGACGGGGCTGGACCACACAATGCTATTATCGTTAGGAATTAAATCAATTATTTCCAGATCGTTGGATTGGGACCCATGGTCCAGTCAGATGGCCTACAAGGTAGCCTGACTTAACCCCACTCTATTTTTTATATGGGCGCCTTTGAAAAATAGAGTCTACATGACTGCTCCAACCACAGGGCAAGATCTGGAAGAAAGAGTTCGACACGAAATTGCACAAATAACACCTCAACAATTACAGAATATTAGACGTGCACCGATAAGTCGCGCTACTCTGTGTATTAATCATAACGGTGAACAGTTTGAACAATTTTTATAATGGTTTATTATAATTTACATTTTAAACAGTTTCGTTATTCTTAGTAATTTATTCATGGTTGTAACGTTATACCTATTAAAATTATTTCTTGTTTAATTTGTGTTTACTTTTTTAAAATACTTCTATTATTATTTTTTTTTTTTAATTTTAACGTCTTATTTATTTTATTACGAAGGATATCGTTAAGAAATGATTAATAGCGAAAAAAATTATAGTTTGTGAATCATTGTTTCTGATTAATAAAAGAAATAGCACAGTTCCATTAAAGAAAATTCCATAGGACTCCTACGGAAATGAAAATGAAATTCTGTTTTTTTGAAAAAAAAAACTATAAGTACTGGTACCTATCAGTAAACTAAACAACTGTTTTCTGACGCGGTCATTTTTAAAAAATTAAAAAATTGTTCGTATCTCACTTATTTTTTGGAATTTTTTACATCTGAAAAAACTGTGACCACCAGGTATATTTAATGTATACATTGACAAAATATTTTTGAATACATATGTACCTACCATGACGAGATCTGGAACTAGATTATATTGGTAAAATAAAATTAAGATATTCACTTGAAATTCGACACATGTACGTATGCGGCACATATGTGTTGTAATTATATTTGATTGAAATGGTTCCGTGGAAGGGGAGAGGGGGACAAGAAATAAAAAATAAGTAAAGCAAGCTAATAAGAATCCAGAAACTGCATTTTTCAAAGCTTCTATTTAACTTGTTTTGTATGTTAGTTAATATATTTGGGTCAAAAATAGCTATCAAAATGGAACCTGGAGGGTAGTTTTCAATAGTGAATACGGCAGTGCTCGAAGATATTCTGCAAAATACGGATTCGATAGTGACCGGAAATTTCCTTGGTTTTTGGCACAGTCTGAAAGTCACCTCGCCCGAATATAGATTCAGCAGCGCCAGGAATTTACCTTGGAGTTTGACAGCGCCCGAATGGAATCGGTAACTCCCGGAAATTGTCTTGATATTCGGCAGCACCTGGAGGTCACCTTGGTATTTGGAACCACCTTAATATGAACTATGCAGCGCCCGAACATATTTCAGCAGCACCCAGAAGTTACCGTAGTATTCGGCAGCGCCCGGATATAGATTCGGCACCGTCCTAATGTGAATTCGGGAACGCCCGGAAACTGCCTTGGTATTCGGCGCCGCCCGGAAATTCTGGAGGCTTGGCTGTCATTCGGCACCGCCCTAATTTTAATAATAGGGCGGTGCCGAAAATTCTATGAGCAATTTATTTCCACATACTAGAGTGCAAATATAATCAAGAGATTTTTCTTTAAAGAGACGTGGATGGGAAATCTGGGAAATATTTCCTTTACTACTATCCTGTTCTGCTTTCTAGAAATAAAAAAAAATCAATAGCATTTTTGCCCCGTAAACTAACATTTTAGCATATTTCTAGCTTTGTGAAATAGGTATATTGTCGAGGCTAATAGCTCTTGAACTAAAGGTAAATAAAGGCCGGCGATATTTAAAAAATTCATGGCTCTACATTTTGCACATTTATTAACACGTTAAGTGCCACAATGATAGGACCAAAATCGTACCCTCTGTGCCAAATTTCGCTTCATCGTATTTCGAATTCGTTTTACTAGTAACATCATAAAAATATAGTTTACAAAATGTTGCGAAATATTTTCGTACAATTTTTTGCAAAAGTCTTTGTGGCACAACATTTGTGCCTCGCAGCACAGACGTATTTTTTCTACACTCTCTGCATGCAAAAAGGCATTTTGTGTCCATTGCTTCTTCAAGTACATACAACTAGTTTTGTATAATATCAAATAAGTATCTATGAATACATGAATACATATTAATATATGTCTTTATTTTTCTTTATATTAGGCTTTTTGATTTATCTTTTACATAAATTTTACTTTAATTGACTATAAAATCCGAAACCAAGATAATTTTCTGGGGGTTTTTACACTGTCTGCATCATCTTGCCAAGCTTATTTCATTCCCATTTAATAATATGGTATCTGTGGCACTGCTGTTGTGTCACAACCCAGGTAAGGATAATAGTACGTGAGGCACTACATTTGTGCCTCGAAGCGAGGTGGGATAATTCTGTGAGGCACATCACGTATGCCTCATGGCAGTTAACGTGTTAATAAAATTATTCCACTACTCTGCTAGAATTACTATATCTCCGTTATTTTGTAAAATATACATTAGTTTACATTAAATGAATATATTATGACCTATTCAAAACGTGATTAAATATATTGTGAAACACAACTAATAAATTTCCGGCAAACTGCAAGCACATCAGTATTTTAATTGGCACTGTTGTCGCAATTGCCGTATCTCCACTTTTTTAATAATTGATATTTGCACTCCAAACATGATAGCGCTCTTCAATGATATACTTTAACCTTAATGGTACATGAAATGGTATAAATCAGAAAATTATCGGGTCTCACCATTAAAAACGGACCTATGGTATATGTATATATATATATATATATATATATATATATATATATATATATATATATATAGAGGGCAGAATATATTAAAATAAAATATTTCTGTCAATCACCTCTGTGAATCCTTATTTCCATAAGGATAATAAACCAAACTGCAAATAAATGCGAGCCGTTAAGTATAGAAATCACATTCTACAACAAAACGCTTGGTTTTGATTTAAACAAGCACCAGCCGAAAGAATTATTCCTAATTAAAGGAAACTCTCGTACCAGCCGTCTCAGACTAACTTGCATACTGCAGGTTCGCACTTCCTGGTGCTCATCAGTGCAAGGCGAGCCCGAGACGACTAGTACAAGTGCCTGGGTTAACCAAGTGGCCAGATCGACGTTGTAAAACGACGAAATGGGGGAGGCTCCATCTAGCGACAGCTGCCTGTTGAAATCAAAACAATAATATCCCGACATGGGGCACGTAATAGTAATCAGCGTGCTTCCAGAGGGCAGAATATATTAAAATAAAATATTTCTGTCAATCACCTCTGTGAATCCTTATTTTCATAAGGATAATAAACCAAACTGCAAATAAATGCGAGCCGTTAAGTATAGAAATCACATTCTACAACAAAACGCTTGGTTTTGATTTAAACAAGCACCAGCCGAAAGAATTATTCCTAATTCCGATTTCGGATCTCATCTTTTTCGACGTGTATATAGAGTTTTTAAGACATAAGATAATCTGCGCAGGCCGCTGTTAAATTTTTGATCGGATCTCATTTTCCTCATTTTTATCTGAACTTATACACCTTAAGTTTGAAGAATTGTATGTAGGGGGCGCGCGACACCTTATGTATATATGTGATATATGTAACCAAATTGAGATCCGGCAACTTGGCAACCTTGTGGATCTCATCTTGATTCTTTTTTAGTATGAATATACTAAATTAAGTTAATACACTAGTAACATAGCTTTGGGATCACGGGAACACTTACGTCAGTAGATGGGTAATGGGGTAGACCTCGATGGCATGTGTCCATCCGGAGCGACCATGGGTAGTTGGGTGAAGGCGAACAGGTCATCCGACCAAAAATTCAATATTAAATAACAAGTCCCAAATATGGGGCTTGCGTAATACCTTTACAAATTTTCGCCATGTGTTGAGGCGATTGCCTCTTATTTTCTCTTTTTTTAATTTAGAAGGGAGTTGTGGACTGTATTTTTTTATTGGGTTTTTATACATAAATATTCTTGAACAATGTTTGTTGTTACTGAAATGTCATTGACAGTTCTCGTTCTCAAATACTAATGACAGCTGCTAACTATGATAAAAAATAAATAACTTAACATACCACCGCCCTTGAAAGGCTGTACTTTCAAAAGAACATAAAACATGAAAGAAATAATACACCTTTAAAAGTATTAAATAGGAAAAGAGTTATTCATTATTAAATGTCCTTGATGGATAAACTTGAATGTTGTAATGTTTGCTGTAATCTTTTATACAGGGTCAAACTGTTGGGAGCAATTTCTTGCACATTGATTTGTGGAATAGCAGTTACTACATCTCCTATTAGGAAATGACTAGGAGTGAGGAAACTGAGGTCGTTGGGATCTTCCGATAATGGGGTTAAAGGTCTTTAATTCAGAACTGCCTCTATTTGAACGAATACAGTATATAGATCTTCGAATGTGAAATGAGTATTACCAACAATTCTTTTAAAATGGTATTTTGCAGATTTAACCGCTGCCTCCCCCAGAGGCCACCAAAATGAGGTGATCTTGCCATCGAATACAATTTTGATTTAAAAAATCTGCTACTTTCATTTTTAATATTTGACAATATTTTGTTAATTTCCTTTAAATCATTGTTTGCGCCATGAAAGTTCGTACCGTTGTCAGACCATATGTTTTTGCATATGCCTTGTCTAGATGTGAATCTCTTTAAAGCATTTAAAAAGGAATCCGATGTCATATCTCCTACTAATTCGAGATGTACAGCTTTAGTAGCAAAACAAATAAAAATACATAGATAACACTTTACAATTGTACGATTCCTTGCCTTACCGTCTTTAACATAGAATGGCCCTGCATAGTCTACACCGCAGTTAGAAAATGGTCTTTCAGGTTGGAGACGACATTCAGGCAAGTTTCCCATTATCTGATTTACATTTATAGGTTTGACCTTGAAACAAGTAATGCATTTGCGCAACACTTGCTTTACTGTAGAACGACCCTTTAACGGCCAAAATTTGTGTCGTATCGAAGCTAAAGTGGGTTGTGTCCCAGCATGTAAATTTCTACAATGCTCATAGTTTATTATCAATTTTGTGAATGGATGCTTGTTAGGTAGCAACATTCCTATGTTGCTCCTATGTTCCTATGGATGCTTTTGATCATTGGCAATGTTTGATTTTAACAATCTTCCGCCTACCCGAATAATACCCTTTTCATCTAGGAAAGGATTTAATGACATCAATTTACTGCTTCGCGTGACGATATTTGATTTTTTCAAAGATTGCGTGTCATGTTCAAATTCTTCTGATTGAACTAATTTGATGAGGATAGCCATAGATTCGTTTAGCTCATCTATTGATAAATTACCTGTAAGCTTGCAAAGCTTATGAGTGGTAAGGTTTTTCTTGAATCTAGTGCAATAAGTTACTACTCGATGTAGTTTAGTTAAAGACGAATATTTAGAAAAAAGGGTTTAGTTAAAGGTATTTATGCAAGATAAAGTGGTTATTTTAAGTTCCAGTGATTGTTCTTTTTTCGGTGATTGATTTAAATACTGGATATCAATGGCAAATTTTAAACTATGAAGCGAAGAATTCCATAAAAGTTCTAGCATTTTTGTACACGAGTCGTCCGTAATATAATATTCGGAAAGATCTTCTGGATTGTCCTCAGAATTCTTTATTACATTTTTGTTGTTAGAAAGCCATATGCATAATGGAAACCCCCACATCGAAGTATATTACCGATTTCATTTTTTGAATTGAATTATTTCTTTTATTGTGTCCGAAGCCGTGATTAAGTCGTCCACGTAAAAGTCCTTTAATATTATTTGACAAGCCTTCGGAAATTTATCGCGATTTTCAAAAGCCGTTTGTTGCAAACTTTGGATGGCTAAAAATGCAGCTGATGCTGTACCATAACTGACTGTATTGTCAAGGAGTGTGTTGTCTCACTCGGCCCCTTAACTGGGTTTACCGTGGTGAGTTGACACACACCAGGGACGGCTGACGCGAATATAGTGCTTTGGCCCTAGCCTATCACCGTCCAAGACCGTCCGCCAGCTTCACCATTGCCCCTTCGGAGGTGCTGGTAAGCATGTGGTGAAGAACCACACCCTGCACGAGGTGACACTGCTTAAACAATTGGCGGCGGATCTAGACAGGGAGGTCAATAAATATCCCCCAAGCCAGGCGGGGGTGATTAAGGTGTCCTTTTGGGACCTAAAACAACGGAGGAAAAGTAGGGTAGAGTAGATATAAAAAAAAAAATAAAAAAAATGGAAATACTCCAAATCAATCTGCAACACAGTGAGCCGTCCTCCGCATTAGTAGGACGAAAGGCCGCTGCGGGACAAACACACATTGCCCTGATTCAGGAGCCTTGGTTTCGCCACGGCTCCATTCGAGGTTTAGACAGGCGGCACGGAGCCATTTTCTCCTCCATCTACTAGCAACTCATTTCCCCGAATCCGTAGTGGAGACGGAAGAAGCTCCATCCCCTCGACCCCCCGCACTGCTGTCACGACAGCGGATTGGAGGACAGCCTCGAGGGTGGTAACAGTGGAAAGGGTCCGGTGGGCTATTTCCACGTTTGAGCCGTTCAAAAGCCCAGGACCGGATGGAGTGTTTCCGGCACTTCTGCAAGAGGGGACAGAGACACTCATCCGTCCGGTCTATAATTTGTTGAGAACCTGCCTGGTCACGGGGTATATTCCTATACCCTGGAGGGCCGTCCAGGTGGTTTTCATACATAAAGCAGGACGTACGTCGTACGATACTGCCAACTCCTACAGAGCTATGAGCCTAACATCCTTCCTACTCAAAACTTTAGAGAGGTTGGTTGAAAGGTATGTCAAAGACGGAGCACTGACCTCAGTACCTCTGCATCCGTCACAACATGCTTACCAGGCCAGTAAGTCAGTGGAAAAGGCCCTTCATCCGATCGTTTTGAGGATCGAGAAGGCGCTGCACCACAAAGAACGCGGCCGGAGCCTTGTTAGATATCGAAGGAGTCTTTGACCATACCTCCTTCGATTCAATCTGCGCCGCCGCTGCCTATCATGACATTGAAGACACCATCATTAGATTGTTGAGGGCCATGTTGGCGGGAAGGCAAATAACAGCTGCCAATGAGGAAACGGCAGTTAAAGTTTCAGTAAGGAGAGGCTGTCCACAAGGGGGCGTCCTATCTCCTCTGCTATGGAACCTCGTTCTCGATGGCCTGTTACAGGAACTCGAGAACGAGGATCTTTTTGCGCAAGGTTACGCAGATGACCTTGCAATCATCATCTCGGGAAAATTCCCAAATATGGTCAGCGGACTCTTACAAAGGGCCTTGCAGATAGTACAAAGATGGTGACATGGCCTTAGAGTCAATCCCTCAAAGGCGCAAATGGTCATCTTTACTAGGAGACGCAGGCTAGACGGTTTCGTCGAACCCGTACTCTACAACACTACTCTAACGATCTCAAGGGCAGTGAAGTATCTGGGGGTCATCCTGGACTCTAAGCTGACCTGGAGAACTCATATAGAGAGACAAGTACAAAGGGCCACTACAACCCTATGGGTATGTAGAAGAACCTTTGGCAAAACATGGGGGCTAAACCCCAGGGTGGCTATGTGGTACTATACTGTCATAGTTAGACCAATGATTACGTATGCATCTGTTGTCTGGTGGCCTGCCACAACCAGGTCAACCATACGACAGAAGCTTACACAACTCCAAAGACTTTCCTGCTTAGGAGTCACAGGAGCAATACGCACGACCCCCACACCAGCTCTGGAGGTCCTTCTGGACCTTGCGCCCCTTCACCTAGTGATTGTGCCCGAGGCTCGGAAAGCGGCTTACAGACTGGAATGCGGGGGTCAGTGGAAGAAAGGAGGAGAACAATCAGGTCACACAAGGGCCCTAGCTGATGCGATAGGAGCCCACTCACTTCTGGAGGCCAGGAGTGACTACATGATGCCTTCCCTCTCCTTCGCACAACCCTTCGAGGTAGTCTTCCCGAAAAGGGAAGACTGGGGACAACTCGAGGACATACTAAGGCCTGCAGATATTGTCTGGTTCACAGACGGATCGAGACTAGAGGAAAGTACCGGAGCGGGTATATTTGGGGAAAGGCCCAGGGCTGAGCTTTCCTATGCCCTGGGCAAATTCGCCACGGTATTCCAGACCGAGATCTTCGCTATTTTGGTCTGCGCACAGGAGAAGAATACTCCAATAAACACATATATATATGTAGCGATAGCCAAGCGGCCCTCAAGGCCCTTGCATCGAATCGGACCAAGTCAAAACTGGTCCAAAACTGTAAACAGGCCCTCTGCGAACGTGGCTCATCAAACTGGGTCAGGCTTCTCTGGGTGCCTGGACACAGCAACATTGAGGGTAACGAGCGGACCGACGCTCTGGCCAGAAGGGGCTCTCGTAAACCTCTGCTCGGTCCGGAGCCGGCTCTCGCCTACCCGAGATCCCAAGCCAAGAGGTTAATAGATAACTGGACTCGCTCCCAGTTCATTGACCTCTGGGATTCCTATCGAGGACTCCGGCAAGAGAAGCTCCTAATCTCAGGACCCTTGCCGGAGAGAACAAAGCAATTTCTGCGTCTAAACAGAAAGCAAATTAGAGCCGTAACAGGCCTCCTGACCGGACATGGCTCTTTTAGGAAACACCTACACACAATGGGGGTGGTTGACCACCCCGATTGAAGGTTCTGTGAGGACGAGGAGGAGACTTCCATCCACGTCCTCACTTCTTGTCCAGAACTGATGAACCTGAGGCACAAACACTTCAGCACTGGCTTTCCAATGCTGGAGGAAATAAGGAGTTCTCCCGTGGGAAGGATTTCAGCCTTTGGGCTGGAATCCGGTCTGTACGGGGAGCTAATTAATTTGTTAGCGGTAGCACAATGGGTCACAAGGCCTGAGTGTGGCGACCTCCAGGCGCCCCGCTAAAAGAAGAAGAAGACTGTATTTAATGTATAATGGTCTAAAAGCAAAACAGGATGTGTGCGCCAAACGATTCTTTGTAAATTGCGTTGAAAACCTGCGACTTCTACCTGCCGCTACATCTTCTCTATGTCCGCGGTAACAACATAAGTATGTTTTCTGAAACGTAGTATTATAGAAAAGAGGTCGTCTTGTATTGTAGGACCTACCATCAAAATATCATTTAGAGATATATCTCAACTCAGGTATACCTGAGTTGCTCTCGGCGGACGCATCAAATACAACTCTAAGTTTGGTAGTAGAACTGTTTTCTCGTATAACACCATGATGCGGTAAATAATATGTAGAATCGTCAGGAATGCTAATATTCTCGATACTGATTTTAGACATATGCCCTAACTGTGTATATTCATTCATGAATTCGATATACCTATGCCTTAATTGCGGATTAGACATAAGTTTTTTTTCAAGTGATGAAAATCGTTTTATAGCTCTTTCTTCAGAATTTCCGAGTTCTGGTGAATTTTTACGAATCGGCAATTGGACCTTGAATCGTCCCGATTCTAAACGTGTTGTGGTTTCAACGAAACATTTCTCACATTCAAGTTCTTCCATTGTAAATTTGCTACTAGTAGGATATTCTTCTATTTTCCAGAATTTCTCTAACTGATTTTGAATGTCTTTTTCAACTGACAAGTTACAAGAAATGTTTTTTACTTGATTTTGTTGAGAACTAATAGGTCCAGATATAACTCAATCCAAATGAGACTTTTGTAAGATAGGGTTACCTTTACCAAGTTGTATCTCACCAACACAAAGTAAACTGAAAAATACTTCTGCCCCGAGTAAAATATCAATTGGTCCAGAATTATTGAAAGTAGGATCAGCTAAAGTTATATTGTCTGGAATTTTGAGATTAGATGAATTAAAACTGATCAAAGGAATGTTATTGGTTATCTCTCCTAGCACAAGAAAAGTGAGGTTTATAGAGTATGCGTTGTAACATGATTTTATATTAGTTTCAGTCCTTTCAGAAATCTTGATTGGTGCTTGATTTATACCTGTTACTGGCCAATTAATTTTACTAATTGAAAGCCCCAATTGATTTGAAAGTTGCTTTGTGATAAAATTTGATTGAGACCCTGAATCTAATAAGGCTCTACATTTTACTAAATTGCCTTTGTTTTTTGAATGTAAATTAAAGCGGTTGACAATAAGATATGTGGTATTTGCTTAAGAGAGCCATGTGTTGTGGCCGTTGAATTTAATTGTACTTCATTGTTTGATTGTGATAAATGTGATTGTGCCAAACGAGAGATTGAACCTTGTTGTTGTAACGAGTTTGCTTCTGTTGATTGTGCAATCGATGATTGAGATTGTGAAAACGTTTCGTTTGCTGTAGGTGAATCCTTGTGTATGTGCAGTAGAGTATTATGTCTTTCATTGCACTCTTTGCAAGACATAGATTTGCAATTAGAATTCGAATGACCCCATCGCAAACAGTTTATACATAGATTTAATTTCTTAGCTTCGAAGAATCTAGATTTTACAGATAACTTTAAGAAATTCTGGCAACTATAAATTAAATGTGTTCCTTTACAGAATTTACAGACATTGCAACGTTTCCAGGATTCATCTGTTGAAACATGTGAGAAAGATATGAAATCTGTACCTTTCTTAATATATTGTTTGGTTGGTTGAGATGTTTTATGATCAACACTGGTAGGACTCAGTGTTTCTAATAATTGACACCGATTATTCAAAAATATGTCAAATGCATTCATTGTAGGTAAATCTTTTGTTATTATTGATTTTTCCCACTCGCGTTTTGAAATGTTATCTAATGTTCTCGATATGATATTAATTAATAAGGCGTCCCAGTGTTTAGTTAGTAATCCCATATTTTTAAGCACTATGGTATGTTTATGAAATTCATCAACTAAACTATGCAAATGGTTATGCGACTCCTTTACTAAAACTGGTAGATCAATTAAAGCGTTAAGATGTGCGTTTACAATAATTACTCGTTTGTTATCAAAGCGTTTGCGTAAAAGCTCCCATGCTAAGGTATAGTTTGAATCTAAAACTTCGACCGACTGAGTAATCACTGCAGCTTCAACTTTTAAACATGAATTTAAATATAAAAAATATTTCTGAATAATAGTTAAAGATGTGTCTTTGTTCACTAAAGCCTCGAATGTATCATGAAATTGTTGCCATTGTTCATACTGACCACTAAAAATAGGCAAATCTAATGTTGGTAATTTTACTTGTCTGCTACGAAAACTATCAGTTTCAAATTATTTTATTGGCGTGTTGTATTCGATAATGAAACGTTTGGCCTTTTCGACAATATCAAAATATTTGCTTTCAAAAGATTCACGTTCGATCATTTGAGATTGATTGTCATCTAATATTTCAATGTCAGATTGAATAGTGTTAAATTCACCCCAAAGAATTTCAATTTTTTCTAAACGGGCTGTTAACTCGATTAAGCATTCATAATTGCCAAAATTATCCACGAAAGTAATAAATCTGATTAGCTGTTTTAAAGCACAGCTTGACCGCGTTTCTTGACAAGGCTATTTAACTTTATTTTACTTTCTTCCATTTCAAAAGTATTTGGCCATATATCTTTAAAAGGAATATAACGTGCCTATTAAGGCTTATCTAAATGGAATTGACTGAATATCTAAGTTTGAAATCCTAGTAAAATACTTGCAATGTTAAGCAAATGATAAATTAATACTAGAAAATGTGACTTAAATATGTATCAAAACCGAGTACTGTATTCATACAAAAATAACGTGAAATAATTTGAATTTGCCTACGAACTGCTTATAACCTGGTTGACTGCTCCGTCGCCTCAGATGTCCAAGACGTCGTAGTACCAAGACGTGTTCTTTGCCTTCTTCAAATCTGATTGGTTACAACTTTCTTAGCGTTGTGCGTTACATAGAATTGTAAAAATACCTGCGAGTTTATGCTGAAAGCTATCCAGGATCGTGGGACCATATGTTGAGACGATTGCCTCTTATTTTCTCTTTTTGTAATTTAGAAGGGAGTTGTGGACTGTATTTTTTTTATTGGGTTTTTATACATAAATATTCTTGAACAGTGTTTGTTGTTACTGAAATGTCATTGACACTTCTCATTCTCAAATACTAATGACAGATGCTAACTATAATAAAAAATAAATAACTTAACACCATGGTTGATTTATTTCTTAGGATGACCATCCTGTATATTTTTCAATAAAACCGTAATAGGTGCCATTCTTGTCGATTGTGTTATCTATATGCCATCTGTCACATTATCCACGTAGTGGAGTGGTAGTAGTGGTTAAAAAATTGTCAAATTTTGAAATAGGTTTTGAATGTCATGAAAAGTGGAAATTTTAAATCTGAGCCAAAAGAAATGTTTTCCATCTAGTCTACAATATGCCTCACTTTTCACTCCCATATCACAGCCAAGGGGGCAGCCCCCTAATTAACAATGCGATTTAAAAAAATGAGGATTGTTTCACGGTGAAATATTTTAAAATCCACCAGTGGCGTTCGTCCTTATGAAGAAAAATGACGCTAATTTTCCAAACAAAATATTGAACCAAGTTTTAACTGTGAAACAATCTCATAATCTTATTTGTTGCTATCAGAAACTCACTAATAACAAGTTTCAATAAGATAATGCACTTGTAATGAAAGTATCAATTATTACACTTATAGCTTTGTTTTCGGGCGTAATGAAGAGTTAATTAAGACGGAGAAAGACAGGTTTTCTATTTATAATTAATCATGTGACTTTAGTACTTAACAGTCGAAATCAAACATTAATTTAAAGTTAAATTTCAAACGAATTTAAATCAGGAACAATTCAATAAATAATAACACTTACATAGATAAACTTGTGAACCTCCGCTTGAGATTTCAGAAAAAATTGTTTTGCATGTGTTTTCACTCTCTTATGTAAAATATTATTTTAAATAAAGTCATTTATTATTATTACTGTTATTATTAACTAAATCGCAGTTTGCTCAATAATTGTCATGAAATTTAATCCCACTGAAAATGTGCTTTGCTATTCAGTACGATTTTAGAAAATATAAGAAATTGAAAATCTCGGTAAAGCTGCAGTTATGGTGCTTATTATTACCTTAGGAATGTTAAATTTGTTTAAAATTGAAGTTTTTATTAATTTTCAAGTCAACTATTTTTTATTTCGGTACTCTTAAGTAAACTGACTGACATCACGTGATTAATTCTAAATGGAAAGCCTGTCTTCATTACGTCTGAATATAACGTAATGATTAATAATTGGTACTTTAAAAAAGAAAACTTTATTTTCTTATTACGTCAACACAAAGTATACTATGTTATTGAAATTCGGTATTAGTGAGTTCTCGATAACAACGAATAAGATTATGAGATTGGTTTACTATTAAAACTTTACCTAATATATTTTTTTGGAAAATTATGTTAATTTTTCTACTTAGGGACCGACGCCACTGATGGATTTTTAAATATTTTACCGTGACATAATCTCATGGGATTTTAATTTTTAATTTAAAATAAAACATTTTTTTAATAGGTTTAGAAGGTCATGAAACGTGGACATTTTAAATTTGAGCGAAAGAAATTTTTTTATTATTCATTCCCTCTAGACGGTCTACCCTGTATATTTTCCAGTGAAAGTCTAACCATTTCTTCACTGGCAGTAGTTTCAAGTACCTACCAAATTCGACTGTTCCCCGGCAGGTTGTTTTTTAGTTAATGTACCAACAGACAGACAGACTGACGGAATTGAATAACCTATATTTTTGTAATCTACATCTTATGAAAAGTGAAAATTCGAGGAAATTTCTGAGGGTAATTTTTTCTCGAATACAATACTTCTCTTCGGTATGCGAGGAAAGTAAAAAAATTGAAAATGTTGTAACCATTTTGCTTGAACTTAGACTTCGAGAGGCATAAAAACAGATTTCCCCTCCTACATGAGGCAACGTCCTAGTCCGAGTTTTCAACAGTTTTTCAAGATCAAAAACGTGCTTTTGGTTGTGAGAAACTGTTGAAAACTCGGAAAATATGCATGTTACAAATTAATTACAAGAGACCAAAATTTTAAAGAATATCTTAACCCATACGTCTGAATTTTTCCAGATTTTCAAACTTCACCGTTTACGAGGGCCGATAAGGGCCATTCTTTCATGTTTTTCGGGAAAAAATTGGACAGAATGCACTTTAAGAAAAAGTCATAAAGAAGAAAAAGTCTTGGATTTTAATAATATATTAACAAAAATTTTTGTTAATTTTTCCTCGTCACTTTTTATTCCCCCCTTTTTTAGAAAAATTCGAGCCTCCATATCTCGGAAAATAAGCATTTTCTCGAAAAATTTACAAGAGTAAAACATTATATTTCAACTTGTCTAAAAATACATTTTGTTTTTTAAATTTTGGTAGTCAACAAATTAGTAACAAAATCATTGTTAAAAAAAATTGAGGGGCAAATCCAGTATCGTGAAAATCCACTCATTCGGTAAACTTTTTAGTTTTACTTGAATAAACGGGATATCAATAATTGGTTACTCTATCTCATATTTGAAATAATTATGCATAATTCTTGTAACCCTTGTTTTACCTCCTGAATACATCAGCTATGTAAAAAAAAGGGTATTTACACAGAACTTCCCTTTTTATTTATATAGGGCGATCGCTTTAAAAAATTATTAATTAAGACATGAGATATTAGAATTATAATTGCAATGTAGTTAGCCCTATTATTACAAAGAAAACCTGATAACTTTTTTCCATCATACTTACTACATCATACTCTATAGTGGTGGGGGATAAAATTTTCATTTTTTTTTTAATAATTTTCGAAACATTTTCTTGTTTAAATAGATTTAGAAGGTGGAAATTTTAAGACTGAAAAAAAAAAAATTCATAGTGGATAAAATTTTTTTTATTTTCAAAATAATTTTATTTTTGAAATATGTTTAGAATGTCATGAAACGTGAAAGTTTTAAATTTGGGGGAAAAAGATTTTTTTCATGCATTATATAAATAATTTTCAAAATTTGTTCTTTTTGATTTTCAAAAAAACAACATTTTTTAAAAATATGTTTAAAATGTCATGAAACGTGGATATTTTGAAATTGAAAAAACAAAAATTTTTTACAATCCATTTTATACAATATTTTCAAAATTTCAAATTTTTTTTCCATATTAAATTTTCAAAATTTGTTTTTTTTTAAATAAGTTTAGAATGTCACGAAACATGGAAATTTTAAACTTGAGGAAAAGAAAATTGTTTCCATCCATTTTATAAAAAATGTTCAAAATTTTTCTTTTTGATTTTCAAAAAAATATGTATTTTTAAACATGTTTATAATGTCATGAAACGTGGATATTTTAAATTTGAGGAAACAAAAATTTTTACAATCATCCATTTTATTCAATATTTTCAAAATTTCATTTTTTTTTGTTATGAAACGTGAGAATCCGAAAAATCTCGAAGGGTGATTTTTACAATACAATGAATACAATACTTCCCTTCGGTATGGGAGGGAAGTAAAGCATAACAAAGTATGTGTAAATATCTTTATTTTTCCAAATCTACTTACTATAAAATATCTATATCATATTATTAATGTCGAAAAATGTCTTTACATGTCAACGACTGTAATTTTTACCTTTAGTAAAGTGTTTACGAAGTCAGTCGATACAAGTTAAAAATAACAACTGGTGGCTGACTGGGGCTGAATCTTTCATAAGAAATGCATTGCTGTCAAAACCAGGCGTAATTTGACAATGCATTTTTTATGGGAAGTTTCAATCACTATTCTTAGGTAAATAACGTGCAAATTCGACGACGAAAAGTTACCCTCTGCCAGTCGGTAATCGAAGAGAACTATGAAACTTTTAGATCGAGCTCCCCCGACAAAAAATGTACCCATCGAACACCTCAAATTCAATAGGTGAAAATGGTTGCAAAACACGTAAAAATCATGTTATGCCTGCCAGACTAGTAAAAATTTGTTAATTGTTATTACCTATGAATTTTTTAATTAAAGCTTAAAAAAATTATTCTTCTTTTCAAAACATCTGCTTGAAATTTACGCAGTTTGTGGTATCTATTATAACTTATCTGGCTGATAATTTTTGTTAATTAATTTGTCAGACTGAATTTTGCATGTGCAGCATCAATGCATCAGGATCAATCACTGGTATCTCATAACATCTTTAAAAAAACTGAAGTTTAAGATCTCCACTATACACAAAAATTTGTCTGTTATTGAAAAAATGTTTTTCACCATGTCAGACTTAAGTTTTAAGCAATAAAGTTCTTTTTTAAAAACTAAGCTTTCACAATTTCCGCGTCAAAACACCACTCTTTTTCTGTAATTAAGATTAATGCATAAAAGAGATCTTAAACTTAAATACAGAAAAAACTAAGATGTCTGATAAACTAATTAACAAAAATTGTCACACAGATAAGTTGTAATAGATAGGAGAGATCTTAAATTTCATTTTAAAACAAAAATCAAGGAGGTGTTATGAAGCGCGCTTTCATAAAAAACATAATTTATAACAAAAGGTCTGCCAAAAGTTAATTAACAAAAATGGCCGCCAGACAAATTTTGGTCAAAAATTGTTCATTATTTAGCATAAATTGCGTAAATTTCAAGCAGATCTTTTAAAAAGAAGAATCATTTCTTTGAGCTAATCTGGCGAGCGTAACGTGATTTTTACATGTTTTGCAACCATTTTCACCATTTAAATTTGAGGTGTTCGATGGAGTACCTTTTTTGTCATCACCTTTAAACAAATTTTGTAAGAAAATGCGAGCGCTATAATCACTCCCGATAATCGTAGATTAGAAACTAACTACCTCAAATTTAAAATATTATCTTCACGCATGCGCCATATGTTAAGATACTTGGCAACAACGTCGGAGCTCGTCTTGAGACATACTGCTCTTTTCATACATTAGAGGATCTCTACTTGTGCGTAAATTATTAATAGATTCCAACGGATCACGTCCTGCCAAACTTTTATAAAAAAAATCAAAACATTATTCCTTTACCCATCTCGGCCGATTCGACTAATACCAACGATTTCTAAGCTAATTATAGAATACTTACTCTAAAATTACTTTGATTTGTGGCGGACCTCGGGTAGTCCAATTTTTATCCGGATCTCACCTTGGTAAGAAAACGTATAGGTCTCTCAACATAGTACCTAAGTCTAATGCCGATCGAGGATTCTGCTTTATATAAATTATTCGCGAATCATTAATACATAATAAGTTCTCTACTTGGCAATCATGCTTTTTACCTTTTCTAAGTTTTTCAAAGTCTGAACAAGAAATTGGACATAACTGGAAAGAATCATTAGGCGGTTTCAATATCTCTATGACGCCGCACCGAGGTGATCAATCCATTTGTCGTTACTAGATTCTTCAAAACCACTTTGAACACTATTTCCAGACGTTTGTGCTCTTGTTGTATCATATATCGTATTACTTACGCTGTTACTCAATTTTTTAATTCATCAGAAGTTATGACAACCCTTGACAGAGCACCTGCAACAACATTTTCTTTGCCTTTTATACATTTTACTGCAAAATCGTACTCTTCGAGAGCTAACCTTAATTTTGTTAACCTACTAGACGGGTTTCTCATTCCGAATAAATAAATTAATGTTCTATGATCAGTTAATATTACGAACCTTCTTCCGTATAGATGTGGCCTGAATTGCTTTACTGAAAATACTATACTTACTAGTTCTAATTCGCAGAAGCTGTAGTTTTTCTCAGCTTTATTAAGATATCGACTAGCAAATGCAACAGGTATGTCATCGCCATTTGATAGTACGGCCCCAAGAGCATTTCCAGATGTATCGGTTTTCAATTGAAAACAATTATCAGGTGAAAAATTTGGATACTGTAACACGGGAGCAGTAACTAAGACTTGTTTCAGTTTTTCAAAAGAATTCTGACATTCCTGAGTCCAAACAAACTGAATATTTTTCCTAGTTAAATTATTAAGGGGCGTTGCAATATGTACGAAATTTTTAATACATTTTCTATAATAATTAGCAAAAGCAACAAATCTTTTGATTTCATTAGAATCTTTATGAACTGGAAATTTTTGAATCACTTCAATTTTTGAGGGATCAGGTGAAACATCTTCTGAAGAAATTGTATGTCCCAAATAGAGAATTTCCTTTTTCAAAAATTCACATTTATTCGGATTTAACTTTAGATTTACTTCCCGTAGCTTTTGAAATTTTTTTACTAATTTTCTATTATGATTTAATAAATTATTTCCAAAAACAATTAAATGGTCCAAATAAACAAAGCAACATTTATAGTTTAAACCTGACATTGCAATTGTCATTGCTCGAGGAAAAGCACTAGGACTAATTTTTAAACCCATTGGAAGTGTCGTTATTTGGGACTGACCACGATCTGTTGTAAAAGCTGTTTATTTTCTACTAGAATGGTCAAGTTCAATCTGATAATATCAAGTTAAGAAAAATACATAGAACCAGATAGTGAATCTAAAATTTCTGTGACACAGGGCAACGGAAATGTGTCATCCTGTCATCCAGTTTATTTAATTGCCTATAATCTACAACGACTCGCCATTTTTTAATTCCGTTCTGATCAACTTTTTTTGGAACAATCAGCAAAGGCGCTGCCCATATTGACCTTGTTTCCTCTATAATTCCTTCTTTTAACATTTTATCAATTTGTTGGTGAATTTCTGTTTTTTTGAGCGTGAGGTAGCCGATAAGGCTTTACATACACAGGCTTAGCAGATGAATTTAATTGTATTTTTCCTTTATATATAAGTATTAGTAGTTGTTAATGGATCCCCTTCTAAATGAAATACATCAGAGTATTTAACGCAACTTTTTTCAAAGATAGATTTTTCCTCTTTATTTAAATGATCTACTTTAATTGTATTTAATAATTGGTTCAGTCTATCCACTGAAAAATGTGTCTTATTTTTAAATTCAACTAAATTATGTCTCTAATGTTTCTGCTTTAGGCCCAAAATTTTTTAAATCGACTTTTTCATTTCGAACATTGAGTATTTTAATAGGAATCATATTCTGCTAGAGTCCCAGTGACAAAAATACCTTCGCATAATTCGGCCGGTACCCTGATAACAACAAACGTCCCCAGGGCGCACACTTAGGTTCTCGTTAGGTCTGAACGTCCCGGGTTTATATGGTACGTCCCAAAGACGTCCGTTTGCTATTGTCCCTAAAACGTTCTGAATAAACGTTTTAAGGACATCCTGCTAGAGTCTAGTCAAGACAAACCTAAACACATTTGTGAAATAACCTCTAGGAGTGATGTTTTTTTGAGCAGATGAGGACATGATTAGAGAGGAAATTAAAAACTGTAAAACTGAAATTAAAATCCTTAAAAAGTTTTACTAACAAAATTTCTTTTGACAACAAAATATTTTTATTTCTCTTGGTCCATTTAAATTTTATCAATTTGATTTTTCTGATTTCAGAATTCTTATATTCGTTTCAACTATTTTTTTCATCTTGCGAAATCACATTAATTTGTACTTTTTGACAGTACAGTGTAGTTATTATACTACTATCCTCTATATTAGTGTGCTACTATAATTTTAGTACGAAAATATCGCAATGAGAATAAATGGAAATACTGGAATGAGTAACAAAAATATGTTATAAAGCTCTTTTATTTTAAAATTCCTGCCAAACGTCGTGTTGTTTGAGATGGAGGAATTTCGGTTAGTTGCTGTCAAACTATGGGGAATTCAATTTGGCAGCCCTATGGTTATTGCATTGCATCATTTTTATTTCGTCCGCCCACTAGTCACTTTTAACGGCTACGAAAGAAAGTACCAAAAATAGGTAAGTCTATTTAATTGATTTATTAATATATAAGTATTTAGATCGATATTTTATTCTAGATGAATTTGGTGCTGCTTATTTGTAGGTTATAGCCTATATATAATAAATATACTACCACGCACCTTATTTGCCACTGTTAAAATTCTATGGAAGATCACCTGTGAACCTGGGTATGTAGCTTTTAGTTGCTTATTATGGAGCGAACTTATTCACTTTAAAGAAGATTAACATTATAAAAAATTGAAAAGAAGAAGTACCTACTCAGCGTGTTAAACGTAGTGTTAAATATGGTTCGACATCTGATGAACAAGTGGAGGTGACGAAACTTGTAATAGGTAAGGTTTGATACATCGAGTAATGAAAACATTTGCCAGAAAACATCAGCAAACTTGTAAAGCATTTATAGGGATTTCAGTAAATTAATATAAGGAAAAAACAAATAAAGGTACTTTTTGAGGAAAATTTACAATTTTGTAACTATTTCTTATATTTTTTCTGAAATTACGCTGTACATACGTACAAAAACTTTTATACATCATGAATGTTCACCCTAATAAATCTGCTTCTAACCGTAAATCCTAATGCATCTTAACCCACAGCCATTTTCTTTACTTGAATTCTGTAATAATATTGGCAAAAAATATAACGTTAAACTTATAATAATATTATTAATCTGGTAGCATTAGTCACAACATATATTTCTTCTTCTCTCGGTCTTTGGTATTATTTGTAGAATCGATCATTCATATAAAGAGGTGTTCTTAAAATTTTTGAATGAACAAGGGAAACTTTCAAATGCAAATTTCGGTTAAACAAAAAAATGTTCACATTTAAACTGTGATTTTTCTTTAAATAGGACACCAAGAAAATTATAACAACAATTTATTTTAAATATAAGCTTGCCTTCATTTGGCATATATTAGTCTTAATGTTTTTTGCCAAGATTTCATCTGAAATGTTAATTTTTCTTTTATTTGCACAGGGGCTGCTGAAGTCGCTAACGCTTCCAAGTCTTGGAAGGACGCCGAAATGGCTACTGCATCGTGATTGAAGAGAACAAAAGAAAGAACAGAGAGGGTGTCAAAAAAGTGAGAATATTAGAGAATAATATAAACTAAGATAATTATAAAAAGACGAAGTGTGCAAAACGTTAAGAGAAGGTGAGATATACATTTATCTTACGTTTTATTGCACACTTGGCTTATTTCTTATAATATAATATTCAATATGACTTAATGTATACTAACTATATTATACTGTACTAGGTATTATAATATATAACTTTTAAATGCCATAAAAATAGTATTTTTGACACTTGACACTTGAATTTGTAGAGTAAGAAGTTAATTTAAAAAAATACAAATGCCATAACTTATTTTTCAATAGTAGAATAGAAATAAAATGTTCGCATAAATTTGTCATTTAGTGTTGATAAATAAAAATACCAAGTATTAAAATCAATCTAGATGGTAATTATATATTGTCATATTTTTATCTTTTTGACTTTTCTAACCACATTTATTCCCTTCAAAATAGAATCCAATCACTGGATTTTATTTCGAAAGAAATGCATGTGGTTAGAAAACCCAAAAATAAACATAAATATTCTCTCTTGTGAATACACCTTAAAAGTGGTGGAGGGGGAGGTACCTATATGTTTTGCATAGTATGTCCCAACAACATTTTCAGGACGTCCTCTCTAGACCTACATTCGTCCCACATAAGTCCTGGGTTGGACGTCCTCGGGACACTCTGTTTTGCTGACATGGAACGTCCCTCAAACGTCCTCGGTACGTTTTAGGTCGGTAAAGTACGTTCTCGGGACGTTTTTAAGTCCTCTGGGTACGTACTTGGGACGTTTTTGGGACGGCTAAAACAATGCAGTCTACAGTTATGTCAACATTGTAATATTTTATTATTTCGCACCTTGCAGGAATTTAAGTATAAAATGCATGTTCAGATTGTAAAGGAATTAAAATCTTTTCATTATTATATCAGAAAGAAAATAAAAATTGTTCGTAATCTATTATAGCTGAATATTTACAAATGAAATCTGAACCCAAAATACCATGCATGTTATGGTCAAAGTCGTCGATTAGTAAGAACTGATGACATAGCTGTGTGTTGTTTACTTGTAGCGAAATATACGTTGAACCTTTTGATACCATTGACCCAGAAATTCCCTTTAATTTAATTTTATTTGATAAGTTCATTGTTTCATGTTTGGCTAAATATTTACTAAAAATAATGCTAATTGTTGATCTAGTGTCTATTCAAAATTTTAATTTATTATTCCCATAAATTAATTCAACAAAATTAAAGCCATTTATTGCTAAAACATCAGACTTAATCTCTCGTTGGGTCTCGAAAAAATGAATCAGATGCTTTGAGAATTAAATCATTGTCTCGCAGCCCATTTGCGAAAGTATTTATTGTAATTTCTTCATTGACTTTTCCTAATATATTTAGAGAATTTTCATTGCCTTCACTCTGAGTAATTGTCAAATCCGTTTATAACTCTTCAATTGTGTTGCCAAATTGCTCGATGGATTTTTCACCTTCTTGGTATTATTTAATTGTGTGGATATATATGACACAGATTCTTTGGTGATAAAATGATTTTTCAAATCTAGTATCAATTGCGCATTTGAGTCATAAGTTTTATTAAGCCAAATTTTTGCATTTTCTGACAAACATTCTTTAAAATATAGGTTGTCAACAAGAATTTACCGGCGGGGTCTAGCATAGAGTCGTATAAAACAATAGCATCGATAAGTTGTTTTGTTACAGTTTCGCTACCGTTCATAACTGGCAGTAAACATGCAGCTGTTTCTAATTCAAATTTTTCAGATATTTTTGCTTCGGTATTTGAGCACTCTGAAATTGATGAATCGGAATCTACTGAAATTTGTAATGATTTTTCATCCCTTTCAGACTGTTTAGTGCACGATGACTAACCTTTCATTCAAAATGGATTCAATCCCCTTTAAATATCTATTAATAGTGCCTGCCTATCCCTTAATTAATTTCATCCCTAACTTTAATATCGATGTTCGATTTATTATACGAATCTTTCAAACTAACATAACTATTTTTAAACTTATCTAATTTTCTTAACTTACGATTTGTTATATCACTGTCCTTTTGTCTCACTACACTATCTTTCGCTAAATTTCTATTGAAAACTGTCAACTCTTCTGATAAATATTTAAAATCTTTGGCAATGTTCATAACTTTGTAGCAGATTCCATACTAAGCACATATACTAATTTCATACCTAAAAAAAAATGAAACGGCTGCTATGCAATTTCTTGGCTGGCTCTAATTTCTGCTCTTATTTTCTCTTCGAATTTCCTCTTGCATCTGCCATAGCAATTTACCACCAACGACTACTGCCAAAATAATGACTACTATTTCGATTATATCTATTGTAGAAACGGCTCCCACTAAAATTTCATCTGTCTGGCCACCACTATTTTCGGCCACTGTAACCATTACCATAACCATAAAACGACCATTTAACTTATTTTTCTTTATAAATCCATTTATATAACTATTTACACTTTTGCACTTTTTCTTTTTTATAATATTATAAATATAATATACAATTGTTTTATAACTGAACAAATTGAACTAATTCTTATAACCAGGACTGGCAGGATCGCCATGTGATATCCTTTGACATCTTTTATGTTAAAAATCAAACACGACCATCTAATTCAAAAGTATAACATTTATTATATTTTATTAATTATTACATGTTACGAATTGGACTTGTCTAGTGACAACATTCTGCCGAAACAGCAATAATCATAACTTAAACTAATAAACTAAGTTCTTTGAACTTTCATGGCATACGCGTGTGTTATCAGAATAATAAATTATACCATTACAATATATAAGAACATAAAGAGATTTCCGATAAAATTGGTAAAAGCTCTACCATTTCTACAATTTTTAAGATAAAAATCTGGAACTTTCATATATTACTCTTGAAATAATGTGTAGAAAGATTCAATAAATGAAGAAAATCTAAAAAAAATATTTTTGAAGATGTGCACTTTCAAAATTTCAAGATCTTGAGAAAGTGATAATATTTTATATGTATAACTAACTTTAACCACCTATTACTCTGGTATAAATCACGTTATTAGATTTCTGTACGTGCGATTTTTAAAGCTTGAAACATGAACTTTAAGATGCTTCAAGGGGATTTACCTTAAAAATGAAATTAACCCTCTATATTTTACGAAAATAAAAAAAAAATTCTATGCTCCAAAATTCGTGAAACTAGTGGTAAAATAAGCGTTAATAACTTTTATTAAAAAAATTATTTGGCATACCTATCCATCGGATCTTCTTATACATTACTTCAAGAATAATATGTGAAAGTTTCAGATTTTTATCTTAAAAATTGTAAAAGAGGTAGAGCTTTTACCGATTTCATCGTAAACATCTTTCATGTTCCAACTTCATATATGTACTATCCTACATACAATCATTTTATATTTGAAAATATGATAATCCAATAACCACATGTCTCTTGTTTCTTTTAAACTTTGTTGAGCCCAATTTCATTAATTAGTTCAAAAGTTACAACAAATTTAGTGTAGCGCATCCGATACCGCGCACGCTTCGCGAGCCATACTTGTGTCGCCACGTTCCATTCTCGCGCGTTAAATAAAAAAATCTGGAGCCTATATTTTCAATATTCAAATCCCAGCATATAACATTTTCCAGAAAATAAGGCAATAATGTGAGTAAATATGTGCATTCACCCTTCAGTAAGTCTTCACAAGTGATTTTCTCAAATTCTCTTAGGTAGACAAGAATTTGTTTCTTAATCGCCATGCTGCCTGATAAACTCGTTGACAAGCGTCTAGGGAAACAGAAATGCGAAAGCTTCGAGCTTGCGCATTACCTTGTAAAAGTGTAATAAATTCGCGCAAGTCGAGAAATTTAAACATTTCGTGTTATTTTGTGAAAAAGAGACGGGGGGACAACCCCCTTTTCATTGTCTGCGGCGCTAATAATTATTAACATTTAAATATCATAATAAAAACCTACTAACCTAACCTAGAGAAATCAGAAAACAATTTGTGGAAAAATATATTAATCGTTACACAATTAAAGAAGAAAACTCAGCGGACGTATGAATTCGATCCCGGGACCTTTCGTACTATAAGCGAAAGCGTTACCCATGCGCTAACCATCTGGCCGAAGTTAAACACTAGAGCAAAAAAGAAATAGTCAGACAAATGATATCACGTTTTGCGCATGGTCGAAGTTTTCAGTTTCCCCAGACGCTCCTAACTTGTTCTTCTAGACATATCCCGTAAACGATCAGGTATATTATTAATTAAAAAAAATTCACTGGCGCAATTAATTTTTTGTTATTGGGATAAGTTTTTTCACTTCTGTTGGAAATGTGTTCATAATTATCGATTCTAGTTTGTCAGCTGAGAATGTTATCGGTTTATCTAGAGAGGGATCAGAATTATATTCGTTATATAATTCGACGTATTTTTCACAGACAATTCATGAACAAGCAATGTCCTTTCTCAATAATTTTGAGACGAAGAAATTCTACGAGCTTCTCGCTTTGCACATGGACTGTCGCTTTGCTTTTCAAAATTTTCTGTTTCATCTGATTTCTCGCTGGTATGAGACCAGTCGTATTTTCTCCAACAAGGTCAATGATAATAAAACTCTTCATCATCCTTTATTTCCGATAATTTTCTGAGAAAAGCTGTAGGCGTAAGTTTCTTACCCTGCAACAAGGGTAGTTTACGATTCCTACGCTGCTTGCTGTCTTTGTCGCAGAAAATAGTACTAATATCTTCATTTAACTTCGATATACGTGAGCTGTATTTCCTCTATCACCATATCGTTTTCATCATTACTAGGGACAGTGCTGTTGAAAAAATACGTAGTTTAACGGAAATTTCTCTTCAAGGTGTTGCCCACGAATTTATAGGTGTAGAAAATGAGCATAAGCAACATCACTCTTAGGTACGGTACCCTGGGTAATACCCAGATAGCACAAGATATTCTAAGGATAATCTGAAAATCTTCCCAAAAAATATTATTCGATTAATTATAAAAATTATCTTCAAATTATACTCTGAATAACTAAATAATTTATTATTATTTTTAGAATATCTTCTAATAAATAACATTAGAATAATTGAAATACATAAGCAGAGAATATATTTTGAATATATTTTATGAATAATTGCAAAACTTATCTTTGAATTATTATTTTAAAATTACTTCATAAAATAATATGATAAAAATATTTTAATAGGAGAAGTATAGAATATTTAAAAGTGAATTATTTGTTTGCTTATAGTAATGAAACATTTTCTTTATAGGATTTTGCAAACAGTGGAAAGAAAAGCTATCTATGAGAACTAAAGGAAAAACTATATATATACATAAAAATATTAATGAAATCTTTGCATTATTTCGATAACCTGACTTCTGGTTATGCTAACAAGTAAAATTCTGATTTGCCATTCTCATTTTAACACTAGCATCCAACCTAGTCCCCTACGGCTAAGCAGGCTAAACCAGTATCTACATGATCCCCTACGATATGTAAATTCAGTTAAAAATGAGAACAAAGGCCTGAAATGAATTTATTTACGTACCTTGTCTTTAAAAAATTTTTCATTCAAATGAATTACATTTTCATAAAATCTCATTCAGTTTCTTGGAAATTTTAATTATTTTTATTATTATTATATTATTATTTATTTATATAATTTATTTTGAAACGTTTTTCGTCCTTATTGGGGACTCATCAGAAAAGCCTAAAGCCACTCATAACGATGTTCCATGCAAAACTAAGATATTTTCCATGAATGGTATAAAATAATTATAATTGACATTGACTGATAAAAAACAACAGATCTTCACTTATCTATTAGCTAACTAGTATTGGAGCCTATATACTCTATGCATGTTTAAAAGTGAATTATTTATTATTTGTTTGCTTATAGTAATGAAACATTTTCTTTATAGGATTTTGCAAACAGTGGAAAGAACTAAAGGAAAAACTATATATATAAAAATATTAATGAAATCTTTGCATTCTTTCGATAACCTGACTTCTGGTTATGCCAACAAGTAAAATTCTGATTTGCCATTCTCATTTTAACACTAGCATCCAACCTAGTCCCCTACGGCTAAGCAGGCTAAACCAGTATCTACATGATCCCCTACGATATGTAAATTCAGTTAAAAATGAGAACAAAGGCCTGAAATTAATTTATTTACGTACCTTGTCTTTAAAAATTTTTTCATTCAAATGAATTACATTTTCATAAAATCTCATTCAGTTTCTTGGAAATGCTTAGCCTTTGAAACGTTTTTCGTCCTTATTGGGGACTCATCAGAAAAGCCTAAAGCCACTCATAACGATGTTCCATGCAAAACTAAGACATTTTCCAATACTAGTTAGCTAATAGATAGGTGAAGATCTGTTGTTTTTTATCAGTCAATGTCAATTATAATTATTTTATACCATTCATTGAAAATGTCTTAGTTTTGCATGGAACATCGTTATGAGTGGCTTTAGGCTTTTCTGATGAGTCCCCAATAAGGACGAAAAACGTTTCAAAGGCTAAGCATTTCCAAGAAACTGAATTAGATTTTATGAAAATGTAATTCATTTGAATGAAAAAATTTTTAAAGACAAGGTACGTAAATAAATTAATTTCAGGCCTTTGTTCTCATTTTTAACTGAATTTACATATCGTAGGGGATCATGTAGATACTGGTTTAGCCTGCTTAGCCGTAGGGGACTAGGTTGGATGCTAGTGTTAAAATGAGAATGGCAAATCAGAATTTTACTTGTTAGCATAACCAGAAGTCAGGTTATCGAAAGAATGCAAAGATTTCATTAATATTTTTATATATATAGTTTTTCCTTTAGTTCTCATAGATAGCTTTTCTTTCCACTGTTTGCAAAATCCTATAAAGAAAATGTTTTATTACTATAAGCAAACAAATAATAAATAATTCACTTTTAAACATGCATAGAGTATATAGGCTCCAATACTAGTTAGCTAATAGATAGGTGAAGATCTGTTGTTTTTTATCAGTCAATGTCAATTATAATTATTTTATACCATTCATGGAAAATGTCTTAGTTTTGTATGGAACATCGTTATGAGTGGCTTTAGGCTTTTCTGATGAGTCCCCAATAAGAACGAAAAACGTTTCAAAGGCTAAGCATTTCCAAGAAACTGAATGAGATTTTATGAAAATGTAATTCATTTGAATGAAAAAATTTTTAAACTCAAGGTACGTAAATAAATTGTTCCCATTTTTAACTGAATTTACATATCGTAGGGGATCATGTAGATACTGGTTTAGCCTGCTTAGCCGTAGGGGACTAGATTGGATGCTAGTGTTAAAATGAGAATGGCAAATCAGAATTTTACTTGTTAGCATAACCAGAAGTCAGGTTATCGAAAGAATGCAAAGATTTCATTAATATCTTTATATATATAGTTTTTCCTTTAGTTCTCATAGATAGCTTTTCTTTCCACTGTTTGCAAAATCCTATAAAGAAAATGTTTCAAGTATAGAATATGTTTTAAATATATTTTATAAATAATTTAATAGGTTAACTTTTGACTATTTATTTCGAAAATATAATTTAGGTAAGTATATAGAAAGTATGGTGTAATGTTTATGTGGTCCTTATATTCACTATTTTACTTTCATGACTTGTGTAACAAGTTACACGTTTTATACGTACGTTTTTTTAAATAACGTATTAAATAAGGCTGTTTCATAAATTTTCCGATGTACCCATATAGCTGGTTTAATTTATATTCATGAGTGTTCCGAAATTTTTGTTATTGTTTGAATTATTACAGGAGAGTATTATTCAAATAAACTTTTTGTAGTTACACCAACACAAGGGAACTCTTTATTAAAAAATACCGTGAAATATTGCGCAGGCGCGTAAATTGTAGGTTTCCATGGTGTGCTTGACAATTTGGGGTTTGCTTGTATTAGTTCATTGTTCGTTATGTTTGCAATTATGTGCACTTAAAAAAACAATTAAAGAAGGTAAGTGAATCGATAAATTTGTTGTCTATTTAAATATATGCATCTTGGATATAGACAAATCATTTTTGTCACGCCATCAACATCAATTAACCTAACCTAACTTTATAAAGCTATTTTAGCTGGTTTTAAAAGGAATATTTGTGTCCGTTATGAGGAAGAAAATAGGTATTAAACTTCACTTCTTCTTTACATGACATCCTTTTTTTTAAATATTTCTGTTAAAGTAGTATTATATGATAGGCAGTATTACATGCAACTGAAAATAAGCGGTACGCTTCCGATTGATCTTTGGCTAAACCTGTTTACTAGGTCAGTGTCACTTTTAATGTTTACATATTTTAGGTTAGTAATTTATTCTTCGCTTACGCATTATTATTTGAAAAAAAAATAACAAATACAAAGAATGGCCCACTAATCAGGTTGGACTGTCCCGTGCTGGAATCTTAAATTCAGATGAGTATATAAATTCTGTTCTGTTTTTAAAAATTTGCTCGTGGTTTATAAACTACCATTAGCACATGTCTATAAATCAAAGTTATACTAAAGTAATAAACAATTCTGTTTTTTTATTAACAGGTGAACAATCTGCCGAGATTGGGTGGTGGAACGTATTAAGGATGCAGAAGATTTTTGACAAAACTTATCTCTGTGGATGTTCCAATATTATTTACTTTACATGGGCATAGAAAATGGAAAGAATCTTTGGAGATTTTATTTTATGCAATGTGATAATTGGTAAGGCTACGATTTTATATGCACATATTTTTTTCTGTTTTATTTAGTGTGAATGTGTGTGAGTCATTATGAAACCAAAGTTGACATATCCAGTTTCTCCATACTATACTGCTTAATTGTCTAAGGCTATAAAATGTATGGGTATATGGTATATGTTCAATTTCAGATGCAGTTTAAAAAAATAATATTGAGGTCAGTTCAAAACAAATTGAAGTTTATGGCTAACTAAAGAATAGAAAGAAAAACCAGAACCGTTAATAAGCAGTAGTCTTTGCATTCTTCAAAGAAGCTAGCAGAGACCTACATGGACTGAAGTATGTATTTATTATATCGTGCATCTCCTAACAACTTAATTTACTATTTAAGTTTTGTTCCGTTATTGGAATTTTAGAAAATGTTACGAGTAAATATTGTAACAAATAAATCTTTAACCCAATTATTAGGAGTGTCTTATTTTGCTTTTATGTAATCTATATATTCCTTAACTAAAATATTCATAAACTGCCTGAAATGTAATTATTGTATTTTTTAAAGAATAAGCTCAAAATACGGACAAATGGAACATTCTGTATAACAAATTATTCCAAAATAAGAATATTTGTAGTTACTCGTAAGGAGGTCATTTCCTAGGAAGAGACATCCGATAGGAAAATCTTTATTATTTTTGGCCACAATCTTTTTTCTTAGCACGTATATTTTAAAAACTATAAAATTAGGTACCTAAGTTGAACCATAACAAGACTATTACTATGAATTTTCACTCAATAATTTCAGTTGTTTGCAAAATAGTTAGATTTAAATTTAAAGATTATGCTAGTCTTCCTATTTCGTAGTTTTAACAATTTTGGAAACGAATGGAATTATTGAGTGGAAACTCAAGTAATAGTCTTGTTATGGTTCTATTTAGGTAGTCTTATAGTATTTTAAATGTACGTGCTAAGAAAAAAAGTAATGGTCAAAAATATTATATATTATTCTGAATTAATATAAAGATAACCTGAAAATATGTTCCAAGATTAAGCATAAAAATATCCTAAGAATAATTTAATATTATGCACATATAGTTTGGCATTATAGTGCGAGATTTCATAGTGTGTGCATGTGTACATGTGCTGTTATACTTTAATCAATATTAATCCCTTCTAAAGGCAATATTAAAAGATATATTTAATACCAAACTGTGTGTAGAATTATGCTGTACAAGATGGCATAATGAGTCTCTTGGGAACTATTTAAATAACAGAATTAAATAACTAAAACTAAATAGTGCTTAGTGATAGTAAGGTGAAAAAAGAGGAAAAGAAGAACAAAAAAAAAAAAAAACCATAATCCATAATTAGTAAACAAAAACTTAAGTGATTAATTTTATATCAAAGGTCAGTGGTGTAGTGAATTTGAATTGAACAAAGGATATTTAAATAATAATGGTTGGTTAAATTAAATAAAAAATTATACGATGAATTGTACCGAGTGCAAAAAAGAAACACCAGATGATAAGCTGCTAATATGTGCAATCTGCAAATTGCCAACGTGTCTTAGCTGCTCAAAGTTGTCGGTTACTGAAATGCGATCTGTTAATCTGAAATCAGGGAGTCGCTTAAAATATCATTGTATAAGCTGTGATGAAAATTTTGTTGTAACAAGTAAAGAAGATGACAGGACATGTGAGGGTGATTTAAAAAATGTAATCCTTGATCTATTAAAAATAGTCCGAGAACAGAATGAAAAAATTATTTTTATTGAAAAGAGTATTAAAGAAATAAAGAATGGCAATAAAAGTGAAACATTGGGAGTTAGTGAAACTAAAAATAGGTCATTTGCAAATACAGTTAGAGGACCAGCAATATGTATCAAACCAGTAGCTGAACAGAAAAGTGTTGAAACTAATAAAGAAATCAAAATCAAAGAAAATATAGACCCATCGAGAATTACACCCCAACCCATTCAGCTAAATCAAGTCAAAACAGCGATTATGCAAGCACAAACAACTGCTAAATTTAAGGAAATACAAAGTTTAAATGAAGGTAACAAATCGGAGGTTAGTAATGAATGGCAACAACAACGCAACAGACAGAAACGTAATCGCAGGTTTGTCGTTGGAGGAAATAGCGATGCAAACACAGATATTCAAACAGTCCCAAAATTAATATCACTTCATGTGACAAGATTAAAGCCTACTACCAAACCAGATGACTTAAAAAAGATGCTAGTAAAGGAATTTCCAGAGGTTGTATGTGAAAAACATAGCTCCAAGTTCCCGGACTTGTATGCATCAATGAAAGTTACAATAAGACAGGACAATTTTAAGAAGGCATGGAGACGGGACTCTTGGCCCGATGGAGCTCTAGTGTCTCGTTTTTTTGTAAAAAAGAGGATGCTATCACAAGCACACGAGCAGATGGATCCTCAAGCATAATTTCCAACATCTACCATAAGCAGACTATAACATTATCGTGCTTCATCAACGAGGAAATCCCTGCATCAGGCATAACAGGTGATGCCGATTCTACAGACTTGGGTACACCTTTGTTTAAAAATCTGAACGATACGGATACTGCAGTTGCTCAAGCCGTAAAAACTATTAGTAATGTGTCAAAAAGTTCAGAAACATCGAACATAAATCTAATGCATTTCAATATACAAGGAATGTTAGGGAAAGGACTCGACTTAGAACTGTTGCTTAGTATATACCAAGTGGATATAATATGCATAACAGAACATTGGTTAAAATCATACGAAATAACATCATTTCAGTTAAGTGACTATGTACTAGTTAACAATTCCTGTCGTAAAGACTTTCAACATGGTGGTGTGTGCATTTTTTCTAAAGAAAAGTTTAAAATGAAACCATTACCATATAAAATATATATAGAAAAACATTTTGAAATAACTATCGCTATTGCAGATGTCATGAAGAGTGGAGCTAAATTATATATCATAACAGTATACAGGTCACCAAGTGGTAATTTGAAAATATTTATAGATAAAATGTATGAACTAATGTATTATATATACAAAGGTAATAGTTATTATATAGTATGTGGTGACATTAACATAAATTTTCTGGCACAGACTAGCGAATCAAAAGATATTATTAATCTCTTTAGTGAATTTGACATGCATAATCATATCAGTGAACCTACACGAATAACGGCAACATCAGCAACTTCTATAGATGTAATATTTTCTAATGTAACAGTAAAATCTAGTTTGGTAAAAGAGACACACTTCTCGGATCATTGTTTTCAAATATGTGAATTTAACTTACCGCTATTGAAGAAATGTGAAAGCGAAATTATATTTAAAAGAGATTTCTCTAGTAGTAATCTGGTTACGTTCAGAAATATAATAACAAATGAGAGTTGGTCCGATATGTATAAATCTATTGGTTTAGATAATAAGTTTAACAGTTTTTATTCAACAATCATGTTTCATTTTAACAATGCTTTTCCATACAAAAAAATACAAACTAATAGAAGTAAAAAACCTTGGTTTAATCACCAACTTAAAAGCTTGCATCAAACACTATGTGATATGTCTAAAATATGTAAAAATACTAATAATGCCGTGATAAAGGATAAATATAACAAACTAAAGATTGTATATAGGGAGCAGGTAAAACAAGCTAAAGCAACTTTTAATAATAATAGAATCAGTAACACCAGTAACATTATGAAAGAGAGCTGGAAAATAATAAACGAAATGAAAGGTAATATAAAAAAATATGATTCATTTCACATAAATATTAATGGCGAAGAAATTGTAGATAAAACTAGACTAGCCAACCATTTTAATAACTTTTTCTTGGATATACAAAGCTCTAAGCCTGATACTAATAATCTCAAATTCGCTCCTCATTCAGAAAATACGTTTTACTTATATCCTACCACACCATATGAGATAGAAGGGTTCATTATGAAAACAACTTTAAAGCCAGCTGCAGGTATTGATGAAATTTATGGTAACGCTTTAAGGATAATTAGCGACCTAATAAGTATACCGTTGTCCTATTTGATTAATGAATCATTTAGCGAAGGAAAATATCCAGATTCACTAAAGATATCTAAATCTGTACCAGTATTTAAAAATAAAGGGGCAAGAGATGATATAAATAATTATAGAAATATTTGCTTGCAAAGTCAGCTAGCCAAATTGTTTGATACATGCTACAATACAAGGTTAACTCAATTTTTAGAAGTACAAAATCTATTAACCACCTCACAACACGGTTTTAGATCCAAGAAATCTACCTCAACAGCAATCGCAGAACTTTGTAACAGTGTGTATGAATGTCTCAATAATAAGCAATTTCCAATTGCACTTTATTTTGACTTATCACGGGCCTTCGACACGGTTGACCATGACCTGCTCCTGGAGAAATTATATCGCATTGGTGTACGAGGTGTCGCCTATGATTGGGTGGCATCATATTTACGAGGGAGAAGACAGATTGTGGTCATAGATAAATATAAGTCAGAGTCAAGAAATGTTAATATTGGGGTTCCTCAGGGTTCAATTCTGGGTCCTTTATTTTTTATCATTTTTATCAACGATATAATATATTCATGTACTTCTTCACAAAAAACAATAAATTATGCAGATGACACAAACCAATTAGTAACAGGAAACAATTTAATACAATCAGTTGAAACAGCTAATATATCTGCATTAGAATTTTATCAATGGTGCCAATATAATGGAATAAGAGTAAACGTAAATAAAACATTTTTTATGGTATTTCAACCAAAGAACGGTAAAGATGAATCTAGTCAACTCATTAAGATGAATCATAACACCATTGAACAAGTGAATTTTATAAAATTTTTAGGGGTTGTAATAGACCAAAAAATGACCTGGGAGCAACATATAGATTATATTTCTTCAAAATTAAGTACTATGTGTTTTGTTGTAAGACAGCTGCGAGCTACAGTTTCTTTGTCCATTCTTAAATTGGCCTATTATGGGCTTGCGCAATCTATTTTAAGTTATGGTTTAATTTTTTGGGGACGTTCAGCCCACTTTCATAAAGTCTTTGTTATACAGAAAAAAATTATCAGATGTATGGTAGGAGCACATCCTCATACATCCTGTAGACAAATATTTATTAATTTATCAATTCTAACTTTGCCTTCTCTCTATATAAGTATATTTAGTTATATTAAATATAAAAATGAGAGAAAATTCATTTATGAAAATAAGCAATGTGCATAAATATGATACACGTAACAACAGTAATTTATACCAACCATATTCAAGATTAAGTGTCTCTCAAAATTCGCATATTTATCAGGGCATTACATGTTTCAACAGGTTTTTAAATCTTTGTGGTGACGTTAGTATTATTCAGAATTTTAATCATTTTAAACAAAAACTGTATGAATACCTAGTGAGTAAGGCATTTTATTCTGTAGAGGAGTATCTAGGCCATTGACTATTTCGTTTATTGTATGTATGTTGAGTGTTAGATTGCTTTAGTGTATTTGGTAATGTTTATGTATGAGTGAGCGCATTGTGTATGTATATGTATGTGTAATGTACTATTTTGACTAGTTTGATAAGTTTTACCTTTGTATGTAAAATTAATGAATTAATAAAGTATCTATCTATCTATCTATCATTAGTATAAAGATAACTTGGAAATATAATCTATGATTAACCATAAAAATATATTCTCGAAATATTCTAGATTTTCCAGAGAATACTGTGTGAATTATTCTGAAATTATTCTAAAGAGACATATAGTTGTACCGTTTGTTACTTCTAGGAATATTCTTAAAAGATAATAATTATTTTCGTGTTATTCTAAGAATAATGAAATATTCTGTAGGAATAATTTAGGAATAACATAAGTTTATGTTTGTGCTATCTGGGTATTCAAGTTACATCGAAGGATCGCCTGTGATAAGCTTTCAGTACTGTCAATATCGTTTCAAATATGCTCAAATGTGTTGCATAAAGACTAACAACAGAAGGTATGGTTCCCCTGGTTAGATTTTCCTTCTTAACAAAATCCAAATTGCATGCAAATTGGGCGAATTTTATCATTAAACCTTCGCCAACAACAGATCGGAAAAAATAATTCACATTTAAACATATCGGAGAATTTCGATGAAAATCGATGACGGTTCGGTATATCGGGATTTTACTCTGTGTTAAAAAACACACCTATCAGCAAGTGGCTGCGGTACCGGTCCACGTGACTCGAACTTCCGAGAAGCATCATTCTCGAATAAAGTATCAGAACTTTTAGGAATGGGAATTTCTATTTCATTGTTCGTTATTCCACTGCCAGCATCCTGAATTATATATCCAGTAAAGAGTCTCCCACATTTTCCACCCAAAAAGTCCAAATCATTACGCTCGAGTCCGCGCCTTTCATTTGCTGTTAGAATTAATCGACACTTTTCAATTGATTCTACCTTAAACGCAATAACATTTTTAAGCGGGCACCCGTACTCACCGAAAATACAATTTTTAGTGACACTCATTTCGGGAGTATAATCCATACGTGAAACACGTAATATATATTTCCGATATCAAACGTCACGAAAGAAAGATGGAGGGAATATAAGATGCTGTATACACGATGCTCTGTATTGACACAGTAGAAAGAAGACCAGTAGTTCGACTCCTCCCCTTTTCTTGGTCAAAATTTACAGTGCGCTTATGCTGCTTCTGGGATACAAATTTTTGATGCGCAGTGAACAGAGTAGGCGTGGTAAGGTTTGTTGATATTATTTCTATAGCAGTCGCCATTGTTGTATTTTTGAGTTTTGAAATTATGCTAACATCCTAGTATTTGTTTTTAGTAAAGTGCCTAATTACTTTCTGACAATATTTACTTTGTGTTTGTATGTTTTACAACAATGATTAAAATTGCATACAAACGTAATTCCAGGAAATGCCCTGAGATAACCTTCTTTAGATTTCCTAAGGACAAAAATAGGTAAGTTTTATACTTTTCCTAGGCGGTTACATATTCTGTATACCTACTAAAAAATTTAAGAAAATATAAGTGACAACAAATTTAAATTGTAAATAAAAGCAGCTCATAGAATCCTAAAGTTTTTGGTTACGTTAGGTTAGGTAACCCTACTTTATAACGCAATTTCTTTATTTTATGTAGGTAACTGCTATTTTCCTAAATTAAAAATAGATTTCTAAAAATTAAATACTACCTACTAAATTTGAAAAAGAAGAGAATAAGGTATTAGCGGTTATGGCTCAAAATAAGAGGAGAATATATACCCATCTGTTTGCTTATAAAATAATTAAACTTATTCTGACCACAGCATATTGATATTTTTTAGTGGGTTATAGATTTAATACTATGCCTACTATATCAGTGATTAAAGTACATACCTACCCCATATATACATATTATATGGATTATTTTTATATTTTAGGTGCATATATGGAAAGCAAATGTAAAAAATTCAGATTTGAATAATTACAATTCAACATACTGCAACATATGAACATTTTAGAATATGTAGTTTACATTTTGAGTATTCAAGAAAATCGCCTAAAAAGAGACGCAGTTCCATTTATATTTGAAGTCAACAGTGTTTTATACGAGGGACAAAGAAACAGTTCGGATGATGATTCTACAGGAGATGTTGAAGATATAGGTACTTATATACTTTGTAATTCTCTTGCAACACTTATCTACTTTTCCAATTTTAGAATTATTATCACAAGTAACATTAATGGATAGAACACCTGCTAGTATTTCAAAAGATATTAATGTTCTTGATGCTCCTGGTCCCTCAACATATTATCCTAGGAGATTATCTTTTGAAGATGAACATGAGGCTTTTGGTATGTATATAATATTTATATGTATCATAACGGCACCAAATAGAATAATATGAAGGCTGTAAGTGGTTAACGTGGTCTAAGTTTTAAAGTACTTATTTCCAGAAGATATCACATTAATTTCAAGATCTAAATCATCACCAAAGACTTCACAGTAATACTGTTAAGTTTGAATATCTGTAATTGTTTTATAGAGGACTTTAACTGCCGACATAAATTTAAAATTTTTCCACAAAAATACAAATGTGAATATATATGTGTATCGTACCTACAAATATTTAAAAACTCCACTAATTTTTAATTTTATTATTTAGGTAACGAGGCAGGTGAGGGAATGATTGGCTTTGAACGTCCTACAAGTCCGACAGATCAGGAAGACTTACAACTAAAATTAGCAGTCCGAAAACCCAACATTACATTAAATTTCAAAAGTTTTCGATGACAATTATACAGCGACTATCAAACTTCATGAAAATTCAAATGACTCTTTCACGTCCACTGATGGAGTGATAAAATGTCAACAGTTTGTTTCTGACGGCATTTTTTTAGGTAACGAATTATTTCTTTGTATCAATGTTTGTAGTATATTAAACAGAGACAATATGTTGTACAAAAACTGTAGTATGCAACTCACACAAAATGGTAACTTTGCCCTAGTGTCAATTGCAGAATTCACCCTCGACTCTTCTTGCAAACTTCCATACTCATGCAAGGTGAGCATCATTTTGTGCCTGTTGCATCATATACTATTTTGTGATTTTGTGCTTGTTACTTTGACTTTGTATGATGTAATGTACAATTGTATGTATTTTTGACGTTCATAAAGTACTGGTACTGGCTAACTTGAATAAATTATTTAATTAGTTTCCTAGTTTTATTTAAAAAACTAATCCGCTCTCCAGCCTTCAATTATTAGGTAGAGATGTAAAAATTAAAAAAAAATATGCATACATTATTAGAGTCGGATCTGGTCATTAGTATTAATTACGTTCCCAGTTCTTTTAGTAGATTTATTAGTCGCTAGCTACAAAAATATTAAAAGATTTAAGTAAAAAGTACAAACATGATTAGATACATTTATTAAACAATATACATACCTATAAAAATGACCAGGCACAATAATAAAAATTATTCAGCAATATATAACTATTACTAGAACCAAAAAGGTATATAACTAGCAGACTTGACCAGACAATTATCTCTAAGAAAGTGCTCTCTCACCAGGAAGTCAGCCTGGAAAAAAGTCACCAAAAAAAGAAGTAGTGTTCATCAAAAAAGAGGCAATTTTTGCAATACCTATACCTATTCATTTCCAAGTGCACTTAGATACCAGCATAGCGCCGCCGCCATAGGCAACAACCTATACAAATTTTGTCAAACGGGTTGCATACATTCACACTAAATTATTTTTGTTTTGCTACAGGAGATATTATTATTGTTACTCAATTTGTATAACAGACAATAACCTATATCAGTTAGTTGCAATTCTAACACATCATTTATTTGCAAGCAGGCACCTATTTGTAGCAAGCTGTACACATTTGTGTTCCACCGTCGGCATCGCTGTACAACTTTTAGGTAATCTCCTGACATGGCAGTTAATGTAATTGGCAGGCGCAGCAGCCTAATCGATAGTTCACGGCCTATTCGGCAGCCGTACACAAATTTTTATAGGTGCTTGACCCCTTGGTAATAATATAAAGTCATACATTTTCAGTCTGTGACGTCAGACGCGGATGTTATGTAATAAATTTAAGTAAAGGTAGGTCAAATTTTAATTCGTCACTTATTGATTAATCAGTAAACATTAAATCCAATGTCCAAAAAAATATTTGCCAAGGATATAATATCTTCGAACCAAAATTTAGTGTCATTGCAAGTGTTGGCCAGTTTATTAGTATTTTCTACCTCGACCAGTGTATATGTGGATGGCCGTGGGATACAAATATCGGATGCGCAGTGGATTCATAAAAAATAAAATCGAGTACAACAAATCTCAAGAGTAAGTGGGACTACTGGTCTTCTTTCTACTGTGGTATTGACAACAGCACTGAGACATGCGCAACACGCGGTTGGTAGTGTAACTAAATAAGATGAAGGATAGTTTGCGACATGCGATATTGTAACCATAGTGAGCAAAGAAATTTAGAGTTTTTTCGATAAAAAGTGCATTCCAGTCAACATATCACAAGAATGTTTATAAAATGTCATATGTTTATTTAGAAATTATGTATGCTACGAACGAAATGAACTAATGACAGGTAGAGATGGGTATGCCGCGGCTTCAAAGATGCAGAGGAGCCCTCGACTAGGATCTTAGACCGCATCGCGGCATTTCGATTATTTTTTAATAGTTTATTACTCCCTGAAGAAAACGTTCCACTACTACTGACATTTCTGGCATTGCTGAATCTTGTTTTCTATTAAAGATAATGTTAGACAATGTAAGAAAAACAATAACTGACATTTCCTGCCCCGCCCGCATCTCTAGAGGAAAATTTCCAATTTTTCGACACTTGGAAAATATTATCATCATGGTACGTCAGTTTCCCACATAATTACATACTTTTTGTGCCAGAGAACCTAGGACAAATAGTAACTGACAATTTTCGGACGTATCGAATAATGAATTATAGAATTTATCCGGGTAATCGTGCCACCATTTTGAATTTCTCAATTTAAATTTTATATTCGTAACCTGCTACTTCAATAACCCCCACATACCGATTTTCAGTCAAATCCTATAAAAATCCTCTGCCATTTTGGCGCCGCCATTTTGAATTTCTCAATTCCTATGTCAAATTCGTAATCATTGATGTCGAAAACCGTAACCTGCTACTTCAATAACCCCCACGTACCGATTTTCAGCCAAATCCGATCATAAATGATAAAAATCATCTGCCATTTTGGCGCAACCATTTTGAATTTCTCAATTTCGATGTCAGATCATCGATATCGAAAATTCGCGTTTACCGATTTTCAGCGGGATCGAACGACAAATAAGGAAATTATTTTAATGTAATTTCCGGTTATTTTTTCACATCCTGTATATGGTGTAAACGTGAGGGTTTTTGAGGACCGTACCTTACCTGGCCAGTAATTTGAAAATTTAATAACATGGATTTTTCAAATGTTCATAACTAAGTGAGTACGTGGAATGGAAGGTCGTTTCAAGTCTCCATGGAAAGAGGAAAGTTGGCGTTTTATTCTGATACCAAATCGCAATGGTGGAACCGGAATGAAAGAAAAATGGAGTTTCTCCTAAAATTTGAAAAATATGGATTCTTCAAAAATTCATAACTAAAAAAATACGTCGACATCTCTATGAAAAGCGGAAGATTGGAGCTCTACCCTGGTACCAAATTATACCAGCAAAATCTGAAAATCGGCTAGGCAAGACTGAAAGATGGCCTATTTGGACCTCTCAGAATATGTTGAAATTTAACCCAGAAAATTGAAAAACATGGAATTTTCAAACGTTCGTAGCTAAATATTTTTAGTGGAAGCTCGTTCTATGGCCTAAAATCGAAAACTCAGCTAGTCACGAACGAAATAAAATGGGTATTTTTTGACGTCTAGTAACTTTTGCGTGGGATGAAAGTGACTGAAAATGAATTTTCACCCCTTTCGCGACACTTTTGTACTTTGCTGCAAGGAATAGAGGTTTATTTTGATTGGAACTAAAAAATTTTCGTGAATTTAGCCAAGCTGCGATTACACGAAATTTTGGCCGAGGACTTACCTACTACCACATTATGTCTGCGTAGCAGCTGAAGAAAGCCGTACTACCTGTATAGTTTTAAAAATTCATTCTCGCGTCTATTGATCCAAATTTACACAATTCTAAAATTCTGCACAATTCGGTACGAAATTAAATATAACCCGGTAACTACCTGAACATAATTTCCATACAGATTCTGCTGTAAAACGTAAAAGTCTTAAAATCCTTCTAATTCGTACAGTTTTAAAAGTATCTGAAAACGCACACATCGAGCAAAGCTAGGAGGTTCACATTGATAAGCCACTCAGTGTTATTACTGTAACATAAACGTTCTACGCGCTAACATAAACAAATCCGGGTAGTTTTACATGAGAACCAAGCCTAGAATGACGCAATGCGGGGAGGCAACGTCACTAACTTTGGTCATTTTTCTGGTATAAATACTCTGGAAAAAGTTCACCCTAGATCGATCAGTTTTGACAGTTTTGGTGGACATGTCTCGCTGAATTCATTTTCTTAAGAGCTATTCACCTAGTTTAAAAGCACTCTATGATTTGTTGGCAGCTAGCTGTTAACATATTATTTAGTAGGTACTTTGAATTATTTCACGGGCATGTCTCGTTAAACTTTGGTTCTCCAGAGCAATTCGTGCAATTGATTAGATATTAATAGTTGATTGAACAATCATCGGTTAATTCGGCAATACAAATTTTTACAGACAGCTCCGAAAATAGTATTATTCTTCAGAGCCAGTCACTGCATGGATTGCCAACGGTCAAGGAATTGGGTATTGACAAATTTACGAGGCCATGACTCGTAGAATATTATTACAATGGGTTGGGGTTGTTATTTTGATCGGTTGGGCAACGCACTCAAGGCCTCCTACAGGTCATTAGGCGAGAGACCGCCTCATTGAGCCGCCGAACATGTCCAGCTACGACTCTCACCTGGACATGGGGGACACTGGCAATAACACCAATTCCATCCCGGGTCACCTCGCTGTATATCAAACGCCAGGTAAAAGATGTTCAGTATGTGTATTTTATATTAGACTAGTAAACTTAATAAAATCAAATCGGGAAAATATATTTTAATTTCGAATTTTGTTATTTACGAATATGACTCTATAGTTCGCGTACGACGGTATGGGAAACGCGTGGGTAGTTTATTCTGGCACTTTGGTAATTTCAATTAGAGTAACAAACTTAAGTAATTTTTATGTTAGGTTTACAATACTGTTTTTTGTAAATTCTTTCACTCACCTAGTTTTGTGTTCTTACGTTATTTTAAGAATCTCTTGAAGAAATAATAACGGTCATATTATTCATTATGTTTTAATTTACTGATATTAGGTAAATTTTATAGAACTTTATGATTTACTTTCAGTGGCAGATTTTGTTGGAACTGAGTTGGAAGTTATTCTTCGATTCAGTTTATTGGATGTTCAAGGAATACAACAATATTGTATTATTTGGGCAGTTCACAGCTGTTCAGACTGTCGGTATATTTATTGTTGACAAGCGGGGTGCTACTGCCAGCCACTTGTGTCTACCACAAGCAATGACCTGCTATGTGTCTCCTAGATGGCTTAGAATAATTAAAAAATTTAAAAGAACTATTACATGTTAAACTTTGTACAGGGTATTTTGTCTGCATTCACGTGCAGTGGCAGCTTTCAAAGCCATGGGCGAATTGAAATTAATTTTTAATTGCTTGTTCATACATTTTTGAACAAATGCAATCTTCTCAGTACAAGTCAATTGGCTTGGTTGTGTATCTGGATTTGGGGCAGAACACCAGATCAACAAATCGTCGCAACTTCAAACAATGTTTCATTGAGCAATTAATTGAGATTTCAATTTCCTTTCTATTTAACTTGATCATTTATTGAGAGATTTCGCCACCAATACAAATGTTTCATGTACCGAATTCAACACTTTTGCTTACTTCAATTTGTATGAGGATTCTCGATATAACCATTATCATTCTTAGTGATTATTGTTGTACAACATTATTTTGTCTACTGTTTTGATGTAAATTTGTGATTATTTTTCACTGTATATTTATATTATTCCATGGCCGTTGCCATAACGTTTATTTTTCGTTCCTGTATTGTAACCTGACAATTGTCTGAATATACGAATTAAACCGTTCCTTGTTACTACATTTTGAAAAAAAATGTAGTATACGTTTAGCATTTTTCCGGTGGACCATCGAAACCCGAAAAAACGTCGGATCGATTTGAAAGTCATATCTATCGATTCGAGAGCGAATTTAGAAAATTCCGTCCGTCCGTCGGTCAGTCGGTCTGTCTGTCTGTCTGTCTGTCTGTCTGCCTGTCTGCCTGTCTGCCTGTCTGCCTGTCTGCCTGTCTGCCTGTCTGCATGTCTGCCTGTCTGCCTGTCTGCCTGTCTGCCTGTCTGCCTGTCTGCCTGTCTGCCTGTCTGCCTGTCTGCCTGTCTGCCTGTCTGCCTGTCTGCCTGTCTGCCTGTCTGCCTGTCTGCCTGTCTGTCGGTCTGTCGGTCTGTCGGTCTGTCGGTCTGTCGGTCTGTCGGTCTGTCGGTCTGTCGGTCTGTCTGTCTGTCACGCCCAGCCCCCTTAATCCGTTTTCGGATTGCGATGAAACTTGGGTAGTTAATAGGAGGTCTTTAGAAAACCTTAACGCCCGAAGTTCGGCTCCGTTCGGAAACCGGAAATACCCGATATAGACGTTTCGAGTTTTTCGGGAGAAATTCAATAACTCGATAACGGGTAGTCGGATCGAGACATTTCAAAAAAGAAATGGTGCCGCTGGCAAAGCTATACCAATAAGTATACCAGAGGCTATGTCGAAAAACAAATGAAAATTGATTTTTTTTGCAAAAAACTGGTTTTCTCAAAATCGAGCTAAGAAGCACGATAACTGTCCAGAATATTGATCGTTTTCGATGAGACTTGGTGGGATCAAAGGCACCCGGCCACAAATCAAGCCTATTGCTGGCGGCCCAAATCCGTTGACCGCAAGTATGTTTTCCAGGGCCGAGTATGATTTTTCAAAGAAATTAATAACTCCCGAACCGAAGGTCCGATTTTGATTTTCAAAAATGGCAATTGTAGGGCTCGATTAGGTCTATTAGTTGACGTTTATGAGAAATTTGAGAAAACAAAAGCGAATCTACAAATCCTGGAAAACTTGATTTTTTTGATAAATTCTACAAATTCCGAAGAGTTTCCTAATAAAAATCAAAAATTAACTATTCCGTCGATCGATCTCTATAACCAGTATAAGGCATGGATCTTTTTGGACAAAAAATCTAAAATAGAGGTTTTTCGAAAAACTTAAAATAAACGAGTTATTTACGAAAATGCATTCCATAGAATTATTTTAAAAAATATTACCAATTGATAAATTCTCCGTGCGATATAGGTGCAAAAAATAATGTAATGTTATATTTAAAATATCATCATTCATATCCTTATTTTCATTTACTAAATATCATCCCAACAAATTAGACAAAAAGCATATCAAAATGTAGTTCTTTTCACTTGTTTTTAATTAAGTACTTGACCTTTTGCAATAAATAAAATAAAAGTCACTACGACCATTAAATGAACTAAGTAAACATAAGGTTTGCTTTAACTTAAAGAAAAGTTAATAAATACAATAAACTAAGTAAACATAAGGTTTACTGTAGCTTTGAGACACGTGAATAAAATAACATCAAATTCAGTAAAGGTAAGTTTCCTGTAACTTAACAGAAAGTGAATAAAATTGAAACCTAAAATTAAATATTAAATAAACAAAGGTTAACCCAAATAAAGATATGTCTGTTTCTTAAAGATTATACAGGGTATTGTGAAAATACTAAATTATACTTATCAAGTAAAGTGCAAATTCAGAACAGAAATCAGTGCCTAAATAAAGTACCGAGTGTAATTTGTTTCAGTAAAGAATATTTAATCAAGTGTAGTAATAAGTTTCTATAATTAAAGCTCTAACAAAGTAATTCATATCAATAAATAGAAACATTAATATCAAACTTTCAAAAAGAATTTATGGTAACAAGTACTACAAAATCACAAACGTAAATTTGAGTCCTACCACAAAACTAGACGATCACACAGCCAATTTAGTTTAATTGTTTTAATAATTAGACATTCAGGGGAGAGGGGAAGGTAACTGATAATTAATAAACCAGAAATTAACTAGAAAACAATAGAGGGGGAATAGAGGTGGCTCACAGAAAAAGATCATGAAATGACAAGCATACCAAAAACATGAAATTAATACATTACTTACGGTGTTTCGTCATAGATTCTTTAGGTAATGTATAATCTTCTGGATTGAAATGTTTTTTGCAGACACGCGAATGCCTTGTTGACACAAATTTATTTCGACAAATTGCTATCAACCATTTCTTTAAGAGAATTTGGTCACAAGTAAATTTGTAGCCTCATTTTGCTGCCGAGCAAAGTGGCACTGAATAACATTGAGGCATTTGTCTCTTAAAACAACACAAAAGTACTGAAAAAATTGAAATCTCTAGCAATTTACACACAAAAAAATATATTAAAATATTACCGCGCAAGGGGTAGTCCGCGAACGCTTCGCATATCGCCATTTATATACATTAACGAAATATGAAGATGCGTAGGTCCAGACCCGTCGAGACGGGATCGGGACGGAATTACGATCGAAGTAGGCTATACTCGATTCCAGTATTTTTTCGGGTTTTTCGGTTATTAACGGACGAAATTCGTCTATCTCTTTCGCCCGAAAAACCAGTTGAGGCAGTAAAATTTAGGGGAGTACCGAGAAATAAGCCGAATCGATTTGGCGAAATGCTATTTCTCTTTCAATCATGCCGGACTGAATTTCCGATTCCGCTGATACAATTAACGATGCCTATAAATCACCAATGTTCTTCTTTACACAGAGATATCGCACGATCTTTCACTCGACGTATTTATTTAGTTCTCAACGTTTGAAGAATTGAATGTTTGCCTATAGTTTCGTCGGAGAACCGACGAGATTATGGTCAATTTTAAGCTTGGAATCCGCCGTAACAGATCATGATAAGCGGCGTATATTTTTAAGTGGATTCCCGACTTCGAATCCCGCACAGGATAACTTTTTTTATTATTAATTTTTTTAACTTTTTGCAGATATTTTTCATTATATAATAGCTCTTCGCTTATTTCTATGCGACTAACTTAAAGTTATAAATTTTTATCATTTTTTCTGATATTTCGGCGATACTTACGAGAATAATCTTTCTAATTTATTTTTAATTCTTAAGTAGAAATGGTGGCGTAGTGGTCAGAATTCTGAATTCCTATCCAAGAGACACGGGTTTGAACCACGCGCCCGGAAAAATTTCTTTTACATTTTCTGTCATAATCTGATGCTCACATATTATCTATATATCACAAGCGTAAATATTTCTTTGATTTTCAATCAGATTCAAAATAATTTTGTTGCAATTCGAAATGCGCGAGAAAATTTATAATTCAAATTTGAATTTTATGAATCGATAGAAAACCGGATAAACAGAAATGTACAGAAATATCAAAGAAAACATACAGGGTTAGCCAAAATGAAAAAAGAAATTAAAAAATGTTTTCTTTATGGTCTGAAACTCGACTGAAACTGTATGCATGGGTTATCGATGAAGCAGATTATAAATATAAGATAGAACATTTAAAATTCAAAATGGCGGACAAACTTTTCATTTATGGTTCAATTCGACTGAAAATTTTTATCCGACCAAGGTAGTCGATTATTAATTTGAGTTCGAAACATAAAAATTCAAAATGGCGGCTTCAACATGGCGGACCATTCTTGTCATTTATACTCTGATTGGACTGAAAATCAGCATCTGAAGGTGGTCAAGGTCGTCGAATAATAATGTGAGATCGATACTTTAGAATCCAAAATGGCGACGTGAACTGGGGGTCAAATTTTATAATTTTTGGTCCGATTTCGCTGAAAATTGGCATCTCAAGTCATCATGGTCGCCGATTACAAACATGAGAACGAGACCCAAAAATTCAAAATGGCTGCGTCAACATGACGACCAAGTTTTATCATTTATCAACTGATTTAACTAAAAATCGGTATCTGAAGGTAATCAAGGTCGCAGATTTTTTGAATCTGCGACCTTGAAAGTCAAAAATTCAAAATGGCGCCGTCAACATGAAGGATTAGTTCTATCATATATCAACTGATTCGACTGAAAATCGGTATTTTAATGTAATCAAGATCGCCGATTATAAATTTCAGATCGAAACTTAAAAATTCATAATAGTGGCGGACAAGTTTTATGATTTATGGTCCGATTCGACTAAAAATTGATATCTAAAGCCAACCGAAGTCGTCGATTATTAATTTAACATAAACATTCAAAATGGCGTCTTTGACATGGCAGAGCAGTGTTGTTGTTTATACTCTGATTCGACTGATAATCGGTATCTGAGAGTAACCAAGGTCATCGATGAATAATTTGAAATCGAAACTAAGAATCCAAAATGGCGGCGTGAACATGGTGGTCAAATTTTATCATTTATGGTCCGATTCGGCTGAAAATTGGTATATGAAGGTCATCATGATCGCAGATTACAAAAATGATAACTACATCCAAAAATTCAGAATGGCGGCATCAACACGGCGGATTAGTTTTATCATCTATCGTCATATTCGATTTCTGAATCTAAAGGTAATCAAGGTCGCAGAGTTATGTATTAACATGTATTTTATAAGTTAAGGCAAAGATTAGCTTAAAACTGAAATAATAAAATATAATACGAACTTAAAAATGTAATTATTTTGATTAGATAGGTAATTGATACAAGATTAACAAAAACATGTTTCGCGCTCGGTGGCGCAATGCTGAAGGTGTTTGGCTTGCGACCGCGGAGTCCCGGGTTCGAATCCTGGCCAGGGTATGGATGTTGGTGGCGTTTTTTCATGTGTTACCGAGACGGTAGCAGTGACCTAGACCGCTGTAGGGTGGCACAACATGTCTAGTCGCTGTTATCTCTCCTGAGTTCGAGTCTCAGCTGCGGTAGATGGCAATATCGCAGGGAATGGTTGTTGTGTTGATGTCTATGTGTATGTGTCCTGGTTGAGTGGTAGAGCAGCAATAGCTGAACTCCGCCAGGACGTTAATATAAATAAGGCATTAAAAAAAAAAAAAAAAAAATAATAGAAGTCAATGTTGGATCTTGGAGTATTTATTAAGAGTACAATCATATTGCTAAAAAACACATAAAAACTAACTGTGATAGCTCAAGATCAGCAACTCTCATAGTTTAAAGTAAAATTGAACAATCGTTCACAAAATTTTCATTTACTACAAAGGAATCTAGGCTATTGACTATGTAACTGATTTGGCTTGGATTTTTGAGAACGGAGTAAATTAGTCCACTCTTAAGATTTTTAACTATAACTCAGAAACTATGTATTTTTAGTAATACATATAATACGATGGTTTGTAGAGAATAAAATTTCCTATCGAAGTGGCACTTCATAAAGTAAAAAAAAAAATGTTTTTCAACATAATAAATAAAAAAACTATTTAAAACAAACAGAAATATTTAATTTTTTTAAAAATGTTCGTGTAAAACTCTTTTCTGAGTGGATTTAGGTATAGGCATCATTTACAAAAAAGAAAGCTGCCGTAATTTCCGTCAAAATGGTGACCAATAAAAGTATTTTTTTTATACATACCTACCATGTTATTTTTGACTTTTACACGCAAAACTTATTTTTATTCTATACAAAAATTATTTTCAGTTTATCAATGATAATGACAAAGGTATTTGTTTAAAATTTTGATATTCATATGATCTCAGACATAAAAGAACTGAATATGATGAGAGAGATAAAATTCATAAAATGTATCAATAAAAATATTTTATCTTTGGAGAAACATTGGAAGTAATTTTAAATAATAATGAAGATATCAGTTTCGCATCTGAACACATCGTAATATCTCTGTATGGCATTAAGACCAGCAGTATAAGTAGCTGTCGCTTACACGTTTTTCAAAGATTATCAAAGTGCACAAAATTTTCTCTAGCACATTTGCCACCAACTTCTGATGCCACTGAACAGTGCGGCTTAAGGACGTACCACCAAATTCAACAGTGGATTGGAAATATTTTAAATCCTTTTGAGTGGTGTTGGAAGAAATCTAAAAATGGATTAATGCCAATTTGCACAATTAAACCTCCTGCACCGTAGACTTTACTGGAGCCAATAGCTTGTGGGTGCATAAAAGGTTGTCACGGAACTTGTGGCTTCAGAAAATAAGAGCTGCTCCATGTTCTGTAAAGTATGTATTGGCTTAAATTGTGGAAAAGCTGATGTTCCAGAAATTACGGAAGAAGATGTGCAAAACGATGTTGATAAAGATATTATTCAATTCGAAAACATTATGGAATAAATATAATAGATATGTAATTTTCAAAAAAAAAATGTCTTTAATACAGCTATAAATTAGTACAACATTAAAGTTTTTTTTTATGTGTAAGGTCATATGAATATCAAAATTTTAAACAAATACCTTTAAAATTATCATTGACAAACCGAAAATAATTTTTGTATAGAAAAAAATTGCTTTTGAGTGCAAAAATTAAAAATAACGTGGCATAAACTTAAAAACTGGTAAAATCGTAAAATAGTAGGTAACTTTGCACGACTGTATCTCAGTCAATTCTTATAAAAAATCCTATTGTTGGTCACCATCTTGAAGGCAATTATGAACCAATGCCTATACCTAATCCACTCGGAAAAAAGTTATCCACAAAAATTAAAATAAAAAATTGAAATTTTTCGTTTTCTTTAACAGAGTTTTTGACCTATTTTGTTGAAAAAAAGAATTTTTTACTTTACAAAGTGCCACTTGGATAGGAAATTTGATTCTCTACAAAACATCGTATTATGTGTATACCAGGTGCCACAAGTAAGTGCCTCACCCTTATATTTCCTTTATTTTTTAACTTATTCATTTGAAATTTGGGGTGCATAAACTACCTGTAAAAATGGATTTCTTGACATGAAAAATTGCATGAGACCATTACCGGTTTACCGCAACTTTCGAATTTTAAATGGAACACCCTGTATATTTTTTACATATTTGGATTCAAGACAACATTCTGAGTATGCTATGAGAATTTTGCGAATTTTTGATTTTGCATTTTAAAAGAGAAACAAAATAAACGAAATGACACTTCTTTAACTGAAACTTTTAGTTAACTATTGCAATTTCGCATCAAGTTACCCTTGCATTTTAAATGAGAAACAAAATAATTGAAATGACAGTTCTCTAATTGAAACTTTTAGTTAAGTATTGCAATAATGGTGTATACAAATAATGAAAAAGTTGACATGCTTCTTATTTACGGGGAATATCGTAAATATGGAGGGTGCACACGAAATTTATAATGAAAGATTTCCAGAAAGAATATGTCCATCCCGACATTATTTTAAGAAGATGGAAAAGAAAATGCGGCGGGAACCAAGGGTACGCAACACAACGTTCGTAGTAAGTGAGGAAATGGAAATTAATGTGCTAGTCATAGTAAACTATGATCAAACTGCTTCTACGAGACAAATTGCAGAGGAATTGGGTTCAAATAAGGAAACTGTAAGACGCATATTAAAAAAAACACAATTGTCATTCTTTTAAATACAACTTACACCAGCATCTTTATGAATCTGATAATGATCGAAAGGTACAATGGTTACTTAATAAATATGGAGAAGATAACAGATTTTTAGAAAATGTGTTATTCTCAGATGAATCTAGATTCACAAATAATGTAATGTTTAATCGACACAACACTAGATACTGGTCTCAAGAAAATCAACATTTAGTCAGAACCAATAATTTTCAAGAACGTTTTGGCATAAATGTATGGGCTGGAATTTATGGACACCGCATAGTAGGGCCTATTTTGTTTCAAGGAACATTATCGGGTGAAAGATACCTCGAGTTTTCTACAAAATGAGATATGGGATGAAGTTGCAGAGCTACCATTAGCTCTATTTAGGAACTTATACATTCAACAAGATTGTGCTCCTCCACACAATAGCAGAATTGTTTTAAATCATCTCACTCAGACGTATGGTGAATAAGTGATAGCAACTCATGGTCCAGTACGGTGGCCTGTCAGGTCTCCGGACTTAACCTGTTTGGAATTTTATTTATGGTGATATCTCAAGGATAAAGTGTACGGGATACCAGTTTTGACATTAGAAAGTCTAGAAAATAGAATAAGAGCTGCATTCAATACTACAACACCTGAAATATTGGAAAACGTCATTCGAGAGACAGAACATCGAGCAAGAGAGTGTATAGCTCGTGGGGGAGGCCACTTTGAACAATACTTGTAATTTTTGTTAATTATAAATATTTTAATTTTGATTCAGTTTTCTTACAATGCATTGTTATTTAAAAATTTTGATTTAGAATTTTAAATCATAATAAACATACGTTTTTTTTCTTTAAAATGCAAAGGTAACTTGATGTGAAATTTCTTGATAGCCGTATAATAATAACCACAAGTACGATCTGTTTTTACAGTTTTTTAAATAAATGTTAATAAAAACCCAAGCATAATGATATCAATGGATTCGTAGAAAAGGGCAATTTAATGGATATAAGAAGCCACCACCGTCCCATTTGAAAAAAAGAGTTATTTCAAAAAAACTAAATTACTTGCATTAAAATGCCCACAAAATGGTTAGTAATAGTAATTAAGTATAAATATTTTTTTCTCTACAATCTAAAATGACTAAGTACTTATTTTTTTATTTCATAGCAGTCTAGATTAAAATTTATAATTGCTATAAAAAATAACAACTTGCCATAAATTTATAAAAATCACCACACATGTTCAAAAATTCATTCTGAATCCAAAAATGTAATAATATACAGGGTGTTCCATTTGAAAATTAAAAGTTAGGGTTATTTCCTGCGAAACCGGAAGTGGTATTAAATTACTTCATATGTCAAAAAATGCAGTTTTCTGTATGACCCTAGGCCCCCTAGTTTCATTTTGATATGTTCAAAAATAAAACAGTTATAGGGGTGAGCCACTACTTTGTGTAGATTTTTTATTTATAAACAAATTAAATAAAATAGAAAAACAAATAGCATAGATTTGAAATGAATATCAATGAATTCAGAAAAAAATCTATAATTTATTGAACACAATGAGGCACCACCTTCCCATTTGAAAAAAAAAAATTTCGATAAAAAGTGATATGTTCAACTTTGGAGGCTTCGTAAATGGTTATTAATGGAATTAAATGAAAAATTATATTTTTCCCTTGGACTTTACATGCCGTGGAACAAATGTTGGTATTCCAAAGCACTCTAGACGAATATCTTAAAATGCTCAAAAAAACTGAACATCGACTCAAAAATTCGCGAAATTCTCATGGTATACTCAGAATATTGTCGACTCCAAATGTGTAAAAATATACAGGGTGTTCCATTTAAAATTTGAAAGTTGCGGTCATTTCCGGGTAAACCGGAAATGGTCTCATACCATTTTTCATGTCCAAAAATCCATTTTTACAGGTAGTTTATGCACCCCAAATTTCAAACGAATAAATTAAAAAATAAAGGAAATATAAGGGTGCGCCACTTACTTGTGGCACCCGGTATACTAAAAATGCATAGTTTATTGTCTAGTATGTCTATTCTCAATGGTTTTCGAGATATCCGCTGGCGAAAATCACAAATTTTCGAAAAACGCCTTTTTTGCCTCACGCTTCTCGACAAACTTTGCCTTCTAGCGCCTCAGCCTTTAGTTTCACGGTAATGTCTTCATAATAGAGCATTAGTTGTAGGGTATTCAATTTTCTTTAATGTGAGTTATTAGTAACACTCTTCTATTGGCTTGACCTGTAACACTTTAAGCAAATCTTACGAATCATTTTTCGTCCACTTCCAGATGTCGTATTGACTTGAAATTTGGCATGTAATATCCGATCATACTGAAAATTGGCGACTGGGGATTCTTGAGGTAGAAGATTATAAATATGTGTTCAAATCTCAAAATTTCGATATGGTGACGTCAAATGGCTGATAGGTTTTATCATTTATCGTCTGATTCGACTGAAAATCTATATCTGAGGATTATCGCGCATGCAGAATACAATTATCTCATCCGAATTTAAAAATGGCGGCGTCAAAATAGCGGATGAGTTTTGTAACTTATGGTCTGATTCGTATGAAAATCGGTATGTGTGGATTTTTAGGGTCACAGATTATAAATATTTTGTCGAAATTCAGGAATTCAAAATGGCGGCTTCAGGATGACGAATAGGTTTTGTCATTTATAGGGAAGGACTTATATCGAACAAGCGCACTATTCCAATTGCAACAGAATTAAAAAAATATAATAAATAAATAATTTAAAAAAATAATAAACACGTTTTTGATTGATTGATTTTCCCGCGTAAGGTGGGCATTGCTGTCGATTCCGGACATTCAATCTGAAGGTTCGTTCCAACACGCAGCCCGATGGCCCGCTAAACGGCCAACTGTAGTCGCTCAGTCATCTATTATTACATCCTTCACTCGCTGTGACATATTCACGTCATGACTGGGCGGCTGAATTGGACATGGGACATACTTGTTGCCAGCAGCGAGAGCCACATGACGCGTGGGGAAGTGTAGGTGTATGTGAGATGCTTCTATTAAGTTTCCATGCTTCTCTTTAGTTTTCATCTGTCATCATCAGATCGGAAGTGTAGGGGTTTGCGAGATGCTTCTTTTTAGTTTCTGTGCTTCTTTTAAGTTTCCATTTATCATCACCCCTTTATCTATTCTTTTTCTAAGTTTTCTGCTTCTTCGATTTCTGAATCTAGCAGTGTTCACCGCCTGTTGCCCGCTTGCGTCGATAGGTATGTGGTTTCATGTTTCCCAGAAATCTGCGCTCGCCGCAATGAGCTTTTATTTATATTAACCGTTCCACAGGTAAATATCCATTTACGGTGGAAGTGTCGCTTTTAAACACAAATTATTAAAAAATGCATTAAAAAGAAGAAACCAGTGCTAATAATAATAGTAATTATGTTAATAACCATAAAAGCGTGGGGCACTAAAAATACTTGGATGAGCAGAAAATTCAAGTAATCAGGCGCCCCACGTTTTTACGTTTATTAAAATAATTATTGTCATTATCAGCATTATTTTCTTCCATTTAGGGCAATTCTTAAGTTTCAAGGTGGGTTTAAATAGGAACGTGTTATGGGTGCAGGAAAGCATCAATGAATCGTTCCCCAGTACGCAAAAATTGCACCAGGAGAATTATCTCAATAGCGTCCGTGTGTTGGACAATGAGGGTAACGATGCTGAAGAGATGGAGCATCTACCCATATCCTTTGAAGACATGGAAACTGAAGTGGAAGAAAATATAGATAAAGAAAGTGAGGAATATGGGCCACATCTTGTACCAGTTGGCGGATCCTCCCATCCCAAGAGAGGCCAAAACAGCAACATTTCCATATGAACAGCTTTTCTAAATCTGCAGTTACGCCAAAAAAACCATTTTATTTGTCATTTTTTACATTTTCATTACGATATTTAAAATTAACAGTAGAGTAGTCGAGTAATATCTTTACCATTATGTGTACTATACTTTTTTTTATGCATTTATGATATTTAACAAGTGAAATTTATATAAATGGTACAATTACCTTCTCCTCAGGAATCATAGTGAAAATACACAATATACAGCTTATACAGAAAAATGTGAACCTTAAATAAAGAAATAGTGCAAAATACGATTTTCCTTCGGAGTCTCAAAATTTGCTATAACTTTCAAATTGCCATAACTTATGATCACTTGAAGATAAAATAGCAAATCATTTCTCATCTTAAAGAAAATTTAGTGTTCTATAATTAATGCTCTACTGTGAGAACATTGCTGTAAAACTACATGCCGAAGCGCTAGAAGGCAAAGTTCGTCGAGAAGCTTGAAGCAACAAAGCGTTTTTAGAAAATTTGTAATTTTCGCCAGCGAATATCTCGAGTGCTATTATTGGGAATATAAGAGTAATGAATAGTGACAATCTTACCGGGAATTTTGTCAGCTTTAATTTTGAATACAATAACTTGTTCACTACGATGCACCGTTTTCGAGATATAAATGACAGAATCTATTCGTCATCTTGGAGCTGCCATTGAATTCTTGAATTTAGACTAAATACTTATAATCTGCGACCTTGAAAATCCACAGATCCCGATTTTCATACGAATCAGACCATAAGTTACAAAACTCATCCGCCATTTTGACGTCGCTATTTTGAATAATTAAATTCGTACCAGATAATTGTACTCTGCAAACTCGATAATCCTCAAATACTGATTTTCAGTCAAATCAGACGATAAATAATAGAACCTATCCGCCATATTGAGGCAGCCTTCTAGAATTTTTGAGTTTTGATCACATATTTGTAATCTGCGACATCATGAATCCCCAGACACCAATTTTCAGTAGGATCGGATATTAAATGACAATAGACTACCCGCCACCTTTGAAACGCCATCTTGGATCTTCTTATAAAAGATGTCAAATGTGTTGTCACGTAAACCGTATACACACGCAAATTCAAGTCAATACGACCTCTGGAAGTGGGTGAAAACGAGTTATAACATTTACTTAAAATGTTATAGGTCAAGCCAATAAAAGAGTGTTAATAATAAATAACTTTAAATAAAACTGAATGCTCTACAATTAATGCTCCATTATGAAGAAGTTACCGTGAAACTAAAGGCTGATGCGCTAGAAAGCAAAGTTTGTTGATAACCATGTGGCAAAAATGCGTTTTTCGAAGTCAAAACTTCGGTCCCCGACCATGTCCTCTACACCCCACTTTGATCGATCATTGACTAGACTAATTAGTGCAAAATCTATATATATATATATATATATATATATATATATATATATATATATATATATATATATATATATATATATATATATATATATATATATATATATGAACAAATATAAGGCCATGCAAAGGAAGGGAATCAATAGATACAAAAGAGGGGAAAAAGAAATAAAAATATGATGGAAAAAACGAAGTTATAAGAAAGACACCGTCGTATTCAGCACCCTCGAAAATCTTAACCATTAACATGACTATATGTGTATATTATGTACTTACTTCAAAGCGGAGGACGAATTAAACAAAAAACGATGATTAAAATGGCATTCTGCCACCACTACAGCAAACATTACAAAATTAAGTATGTAATATTCGACTATAATACAAATAGGAATACTGCCATCTGCATTCAATGAAAACTCAATTTTTTCTAGTTTTAAAGCATGCAACTCCCTTTCATGAAGGAATATTTGAAATAACTTTTTTTACCCACATGAACATAAAATCCATTGCTTAATTGAATAACATTCACTCTTCGCACCATAAGTATTATTTATATATTATATAGAAAGCTATGTTGCATTTGATTTTATTAATGCACAAATTGTACGGTTATGGCTAAAAGGGAATATTATGCTTAACCGGATACCCAATTGCCAATATTAAATACGCTCTTTAAAGCAAAATTGTCATGAAGGACAATAGCCCAGTGGAAGCGCACTGGCCTACCATGTTTATAACAGGGTTTTACTAATTTTTCCCTGTATACTCGATTACTCACATAACCAATTAAATTTCACTTATTTATCACAATACTTTTATTTTCTTTTAGAAAAATCCATTAAAATATCAAACATAAATTTATACAAATGTTTTATTGCAGCAAATTAATCACGATCCAACATATAATTAAGTCTCCAGCCATACCAACAGTGGTCAATATATCTGATTTATACTCGTATAATGCAAATATATTGATAAATGAAATAAATGAAGTACCACATCATATACTAGTTCATCATACTAGTTTAATAATAACAGTTTAATAAAAATTCATTACATAACTAGTGATGTAATGAATTTTTATTAAACTGTTACTATTAAACTCATCATTTAGAAAAAAAACTTTAAGAGTAAGGCACAAAAAACACTTTATTAATAAAATGCAAATAGAAACTTTCCGCCGTCTGCATTTCTAATAAAACTTTTAAAGTTTTCTTCTGTTAAAATGATAAATTTTTTAGCGTGATAACCTGAAGATTTTCTCTTCAAAAATGCTATTAATATGTTATATTCTTTATGTCAATGTTTCCTTTGGCATTTAATTCTTTAATATAGATTCTTACTCAATATTCATATCGTGATGATTTATAGGTTTTCATCGTTTCGAAATACGCTAAGAGAATCTTTTCACATACATCTTATTATTCCTTTTTGTTGACACCAGTTTTCAAATTTCGTATATTATACTTCCTCATATATGCTTTTTGATTTATCAGGTATTATTGAATTTACTGCTACTCTTTTATATCAGATGGAATATCCACACCTGAATCAACAAATTCTGACTTAATTTGTTTAAAAAAATTCAGAAGATTGACAAATGAACTTTGTTAATACAAATGTCAACCTATACTAATGCTCAGGTACAGCGATAAACACAAAACTTATTTGTACCACTTGTAGGTGTAACAATGTTTGAAACCGCAAAATAAAATTCAATATAAATTGCAATTTCTTTTCTTTAGAGCAGGATTAGATAAAATGTTGTCTTTCTTAACATGTTATGAAACAGTAATTTTACTTGACTCGCGTAATTTGCAAATATTACATTCGTCAAGTAAAATTAGTCTTTTCATAACTGTCTACATAAATATATTGTTATTATTATTAGAATTGTTGTCTGTAATTAATTACTAATTTTTATATCATTTAATATATACTCTACTCAATATGTTTGATATATGTTGTTTCTTCATTGTGTCAGTTTCACAGCTTACTTGTTTTCAACAGCTAATTTGCAAATCCCGTCGTAAAGATCTGACAATAATTCATAATTTCAACTTTGTTTACTAATATCTTCCGTTAGAGAAAAGTTATCGAGTTGCGGTTTTCACTGACATCTGAGGTTTTTAATTCTCTATTTTACCGTGTAAAAATAAATATACCATTCCATTTAAATTTTTTAAGAAAAAGCGCGATATTTATTGTCATGTCAAATAACGCCCTCTAGCGGAGACGGTAATAATCAAATGGAAACAGCGCAAAGTGCACTCGATAGACTAAGAAAAGCACTTTCCAATGAGACCAAGATTGTTAAATTCCGTTAAGGCTAATCGGAGTAATCGACATTTGAAAAAATGTGTTTTTGGCATCTCCCCACCACTTTATTCTTGAAGATACAAAAAAAATTGAAAACTGAAAAGATTCAAAATTGTCCTAGGATTATGACGCATGTATTTTTAATGCCACTTAATTGAGCAAAATACTGAGAGAAACCTGATTTTCTATTCGGCTATAGCTGTTACGCCCCCTAGCGGCCATTTTAGAAACTCGAAAATATTTTCCAGCGATTTTTCGTGGCCACTTTACTTAAGGTAATTTTTTCCCTAAGTTTGTGCGATGCTTGGTTTCTGAGATATGGCCGACCTCCATTCTTAGTTGCCCACCCTGTACATATAATTATACGTCACATTTTACATAGCATGTTACTTCTGCGAAACTTCGTTTACGTAGTATTTACGTATATGCTATATAATGGTGTTTGCTGGGCAGTATTTACTTAATCCAGCAATCGTTAATCGTTATCGTTGACAACCTAACCTAACCCTACTTTTGTATTTTCATTGTTTGGGTTATTGCATATTTATATAGTGAATAGTACACCTATATATTATTATATAATACAATATGGACAATCTCTGAATTTTATTTTTAATTGGTAACATAGAGAGGGTTAGAATTTTTTTGTTTGATTGCTAAATACCTGTATATTTGTCATTGTTTAAAATTGGTTGTTACCTGCTAAGCAACTTCAAAGCAGTAGTGCCTTAAAGGTCCGATTTTGCAATTATGTGCAAATTAATAAATAAAAGGTTCGCATTATTTTAAAAATATAAATTAAAAGAACATAAAGTAAGTAGTAGAAAAAAAAATGAATATAAAAAAAATTGAAGAAAATGAAATCCACCAAGAACCCTGAGATAAGAGCGATTGAGCCAAGTTAGTAAATAAGAGGTAAAACTCATTATAAAGAACAGTATTACATCCTTATCTGAGTGTGAAAAAAAAAATAAGCAAAGAAATTTATTATATTTACAAAATATTATAGAGATAAGAGGGAGAATGTAATATACATGAGATCAGAACTCAAGAATTCAAACTGGCGGCATCAACATGGAGGTAAGTTTTGTCTTCTATTAAATGTTTCGACTAAAATCAGGTTTCTGAAAGTATTCAAGGTGGCTAACTACAAATTTGAGGTCGAAACTTAAAAATTCAAAATGGCGGCGTCAATGTGGCGAACAAATTTGATTATTTATGTTCCGACTCGACTAAAAATTGGTATCTAAAGGTCACCATGGTAGCAGATTACAAAACTGAGAACGAAATCCAAAGATTCAAAGTGGCGGCGTCTACATGGCCGACACATTTTATTATCCATGTTCCGATTCGACTGAAGATTGGTATTTGAAGTCATCATGGTCGCAGATTACAAGAATGAGATCGATACCCAAAAATTCAAAATGGCAGCGTCAATATGGCGGATTAGTTTTGTCATTCATGGTCCGATTTGAATGAAAATTGGTATATGAAGGTCACAATGGTCGCAAAATGCAAATATGAAATCGAAACTAATAAATTCAAAATGTAGACGCCAATATGGGTGACATGTTTTATCATTTATTGTCTGTTTCGACTGATAATTATCGAGGCTGCAAATTACAAATATAAGATTGTAACTAAAAAATTTCAAAATGAAGGCATTTATATGGCGGGCATATTTTATCATTTATCGACCGGCTCAACTGAAAGTCAGTGCCTAAGTGTTATCGAGGAATCAGATGATAAATATGAAATCTAAACTCAAAAGCTCACAATGTAGACGTTAATATGGCAAATTTTGTACATATCGTATGCAGTGCACTCAGATTTGACACTAATTCAAAGCACTCAACTAGTACACAAATAAAATAAATAAAATATTCATAACACTTGAAACGAATTTTGACAGATAGCTCACAGTTCAGTGGCGCCAACTGGTGAGTCAAGATATGTTAGCCCTCGTTACTATGGCTAGTGAACTAATGACATTTATTTAAAAGTATTTTGTTAGCCTCCTTTAATAGTGATAGCTTAACTTTAACAAATGCTATTAAAGGCGTAATAAAAGTTATTAAGGTAACATAATTTTTTGTCTCGCTCACTTGGCCTTGGATGAACCATCAGCCAGTAGTTTTTGATTTATAACGTATCGATGCACGTGACGGTAACATAAAGCAAATAGAAATTTGGCTTTATTGGAAAATATTTATAAAAATGGCTTTAATAGCTCTAAGGCCTCGGCTACGATACGAGCGGTGAGCGGTAAGCGGCAAAGCGGTAAAAATACAGAGCGGCAATGATGTAAGCGGTGCCGGCTACAACACGGGCTGCGATACTCCTGCGGCAGTCTCGATCAGTCCGAGCAACTTGTGCACCTGTTGCTCTTTTAGAAAGTAAATCATTATAGGAATCAATTGCAGAGACACGGCCTTTACTGCTCTTCCGATATCAGTTTGGTTTCACCATTATTTAGCTGACGTGTTAATTTCACCTTTCTATTTTCGTTTTTTAGACACCGTTCACCTTCACTTTGGATTTTATCATGTACAATAACTTCATCCTAACTTCCCTTACAAGATTTTCGTTTCAGGGAAGGCCCAATGTTTGTGGAGGACATATCGCACTGTATTGCGGCGAGCGGCAACCTCCTAATTTAATGTTTGGACCCTGCGGCGGGCGGTACTAGGTACGCGGCGAGCGACACCGTCCTGCCGCTCCACGTTATCCTAGCCGCCGGATGGAAGTGCTTTCTATACAAAATCATTCAACTAAAAACCTTAGCGGCGCCGCTGAGCCGCTCAGATAATTGCTGCTTACCGCTCACCGCTCGTATCGTAGCCGAGGCCTTAGTATTTTAAAATGATGTAAGTATTAAAGTCGTAAAAATGGTTACAATATTTTTAATAAACTTTATACTTTATTAGGTCGAATTCTCTCAGTATCTAGGTAACTCTCTTTAAAGGAAAACATCTTCACACTATATTTGCACTCTAATATATGGAAATAAATGGTAACAGAATTTTAATATTTGAGGAAGATGTTATAAAAAAATTTGAGGCGTTGATTTCTAGTATATGAAGTTTCTGGACTCTTATTAGCTTGCTCTACTTATTTTCTCCAATTTCTACCCCCAACCCCTTCAACGGAATCATGTCAATCAAATGAGTCCACATAATAGTAGAGTAAAACTAAAATTTGTAGGGAATTGTCTTACTATAACAATTTTATTGCTGGAACTTATTGTAGACATTACAAGAAGATCAGGAAAAAGTTTTGGATTAAATCCGTGTATGGGAAAGCTGTTGTTTAAACAAAAAAATGTTCAGAATCGTGTTTCTCCGCAGTTTTTCTTCAATACCTCCGGTTTTATGACACTTATCGTAATAAGGAAAGAGACACAAATTATTCACAATGAAATTGCGAAGATAACTATCCGAACTCTCTTGGTCAGTTGGTTAAATTGCAAAACATAGAAACAATTGTTGGTGGCCATTTTTAAACAATAACAATAACTTAAACAATAATGCATTAAATTTAACCAAATTTTAGACGAATATGCAACTAATGGAGATAAATTATGATGCCAAATTTCAAGTCGAAATGTTCATAACTACGGCTCAGACAATAACAAAATCGAAAATTGAACAGTTGACCGTGTTTGGGCATCAAGTCGTACAACAAATTTTTTTTTCAGATCGATGCTTGTCTTATGTACTTTTCAGCGGTGCTAAAATAAACATTTTTAGTATTTTTGAAAACCATTTTTTTTCAATTAAATTTTTGTTTTAAACAAATGCATTTTACTCATCAATATTTTACCCAAAATTAAGAATCATTAGCATGCATTAAAAATACATATGACAAAAAATAATAAAAAAAGTTTTATCTACGCCAATTGGGAGCCGAGATATGACATTTATTGCATTTTAATTATTTATAAACAAATGATGAAATAGTGACTTGAAATTAGCACTAAATATTTCATAACATTTAAAACTATCAATTGACTATGTTGAAATATTTTTAATCACATAAATTATTGCAATACTAACGAATTTAATTTGCCTAACACACTAATGCACAGCCTACTCCTGCAGTATAGAACGTTCTAGCACTCACTCGAGGTGTATTGCATCACCCTTCAATTTCATCGTATCGCGATGTTTTTTTTTTGTTTTAACAATTGTTTTTTCTTGTAGATTTGAGTTTTGCTGTGTAATTTTGAGATGAACTATTTAATTCAGCGATACTATGAAAAGTTTAAACTAAAATTTTACAATCGAGTAAATTGTCACAAGGCTTTTGAAATAGGTTCTGCAGGAGGAAAAAATATAATTGGCATTTCATCATAATTAAATGCCAAGCATATTTTTACATCACATATGATGAAAAATTCCAAAGAAATAGCGAGTACTGCCTTTAAGTATTATGTATTCAACTGTAAAAGTGAATAAATAGATGTAGCAATCGATCCTACTCTACTGTTTCAAAGAATGATGAACAACCTCAAGAATTCTTTAAATATGAACTTGCGCCATACCCTTTAAGTATATTTGATCAAGATGGTATGCGCAAGACCAAAATCAGCCTTTTACGATTTATTTATGCCAACTTTGAAAATAGCTATTTATGATACGAGCGTGAAAAATGCATATTTAAGGCATGCGTATGAAAGTTAAGTGTAACTCATACAAGTGCCTTAAACGCATTTTCACACGAATGTAATACAAGATTTTGTCTCTACGAACGCACAAATATTATAAAAAAGTTATTGAGAAATATTAAATATCTTGACGTTCAAAATGTCAAAATATTTTGAATTTTCATCTTGACGTTTCTTGGAATAATCAATTCTATCAAATGTCACAGTACGATATTTTGAATTCGAAATCACACCATCTAAGAAAGTTATCGTACTATCGTTTCTAAGGTAATAAAAGTTTGTTTTTATTAATTATTGTTTACAAGTGACGCTCAAATCTTGCAAAGTTTAAACAATCTTTATTTATTGTGATTTTATTATTACTATTAAGCAACTATGAGTGATTTAGATACCGAGAATAGTGACAGTGTTGCGTCCGACGTAGAGGAGTCTGCAAGAATGGCAATTGATGCACTATTACCTGCTAAGTTCAAATCTCAATATGAGACGGCGTATATACGCTTTGAAAAATAGTGTAATGAGAAGAGAACGAGGCACCCCACGGAAACTGTATTGTTAGCATATTTCCAGCAAAAATCAAAAATACAAAAGCCATCGTCACTTTGGAGCCATTACTCAATGATGAGGACGATGATATCCAAAATTCAAAATGTTGACATAAGTAGACACAATTTTTAAAAAGGCAATCTGAGGGCTATAAACCGAAGAAATCCAAAGTATTGAGTAAAGAAAATATTCAAAATTTTTTAACGAGCTGATGATCAAGATTTTTTTATGATGAAGGTATGTCTAATCTTATAGAATAAATACAGTTTATTTGTAAAGTGATTTCTTTTAAGGTTACATTAATTATTGGAATCGCAGGGGGATGCAGGAGAGACGAGCTAAGCCGCATGTAAGTTGAAGACATCGAAGGTCAAGGAGATGTTTACCAAATTATCATCCCCAGTACTAAGACGAAACGTCCTCGGGAATTCATAATTACTTGTGGGAATGTTCAAGGAGTGAACTTAGTTGAAATGATCCGCAAATATGCACATTTCCGTCCTTCACAAACTCCCCATGCTCGATTTTAAATTGGTTACAGAAATGGTAAATGTACAAAGCAACCCATTAGGATTAACATGTTTGGTGCTATGTCCAAGAAGATAGCTTTATTTCTAGGATTATCTGATTCTTCAAGATACACAGGACATTGTTTCAGAAGATCTTCTGCATCACTGTTGGCAGATTCCTGAGCCGATATTTTAACGCTCAAGCATCACGGAGCTTGGAAATCGTCCAACATTGCAAAAGGATACATAGAAAACTCTGCGGAAAATAGGACAGCTCTTAAAATATTGAGGGAGAGGAGATAATTGGTCTCCAATTTCGAGATAATATAGCCGAACAGCCACCAGAGGAAGTTGGAGATGCAATTCTGATGTTTCCATCAGAATTGCATCACAATTTCGTCCGATAAGCTGCCGTCGGGGATAACTTTCAACAACTGCACGAAATGCGTCCTAAATATATATAAACAAATAAATTCTTAATGTAAAATTCCAATAAATTTTTACAAAATTATAATAAATTTTGATTTGATTTCTTATGTTATAAATTTCTTTTTATACCAGTGCGAAAAGTGATAGTACTTTTATTGAGTGTGAAAAGTGACAGTTGTTTTCGCATTGGTCCACTGGTGCGTTAAAGTGACGTTTTTCACACTAAAATGACAGTTGAAAAGTACGATATTTCGATAGTGAGTTAGAAGAATCCTATTTTTGTTATTGATGGTGGTTCTCTTCTGCATAGAACAAGCTGGCATCTAGAATTCACGTATGAAGAAATTATTTACTCATATAAGATTATATTCAAAAATATTACCCCGAAAATAGTTTCTTTGTTTTTGACGGATACTCTGACGATTTCCGTAATACAAAAAATACAGAGAGAATTCGAAGGTTGAAGGAAAAAGGTATAGCTGGATAAGAATTGACGATTTGTCCCCAATAGGAACTGCCTATAATATCTATGGTATCGTATAGGCAAGTCAATGGGTAAACGATGTATGTAGTTTCTTCAGTCCAACATTCAGCTGCTGCAGAGATGTTTGAAAAGAATGAAAAAATGGGGACATTTTTCAAAACTTTATTTCTCATATACTACTTAACTTAGAGAGATGATAAAATTATTATTTATTACGAATTCGGACGTGCGAAGTCACATCATATGAACATTCAAAATCAATTAAGAAATCAATTTGCACGGTTTGAAAAATTAGCCCCTGATTTGTTCAAATATACTCTACATAATATTGAGATTATTATTATACCTTCTTTAAATACTGCAATTATTATAAAGTATTTTCATAACGATTTAATATACTAGTTATCAGCATGTAGGGTAGCAACATATATTTTTAAAAGTTGGTATAACGTTAACGTCCTCATATGATGTACGCAATTTGGAGAAATGCGTGTTTATAGAAGTCTATACAAGTGTTTAAACGAGTCTATACAGTTAATATTGGCGATTCGCGGCTATGCCGACTATCGTCAGTTGGATTAGTGATTCACAAAAGTAAAGAGTTTGTGGTTTTATTTAAATATATTACTTGAGTGTTACCTGAATTATTAAAAGATGTCTAAATGCCTATCTTGCAATTTCTCTTCGACTAAAAGTCGACGCAACAAAGTCATAAAAATGGGAATGAGGTAAACTTATATAGTGCTGTTATAACGAAAGTCATTGCTATAGGCGATATTTTGTGTAATAAATGTCGATTAATACTATATCGAAGTTCCAGTTCTAGTAAATATCTGGCAGAAATAGAAAAAAGAGAAGAACAGAGCTTGAGTAGTGAGGACTAGGTAGAAAACGAAACTGATTCCGAAATTGTCTTTCATATAGATTTTGATAATTACGTTGAGTTACCTATAAGGCGAGTCGTCTCTACACTTAAAGTATTGTATTATATGCCAATCCGAAGTAAGTATCCATGTTATACCTCGTGAAGCTAGGTATCGAGCTTCTGTAATGAAAAAAAAATGTATACCTGAGGAGGAACATTGCTGAAAAACTCCTCTGATAGCTAATAAATTCTATGCAGATGAACTTTAGAATCTTCATATTTATTCAAACGCCAGTAGTGTCAATGTTGGCGAAATAAGTGCCCTAGTAAATCTTACTTCGATTTACTGTAATTATTCCCTTTTTAATAATTTAGCCAACTCCACCATACCGGAAGAGAAATTTAAAACATTCACTGGACTAACTTAGGAGAACATTATTTATTTGAGAAATATGTTAACGTCGATGAGAGATACAGATTCTCGTAGTGTGACGCAAGCTTTAGTTGTGTTTCTATTTAAGTTCATCATCTGTCTTTGGTCTAGAACGAGAGCAGCAAGTATCCAACAATTATAAACAAATATTAAAGGGTTTTAAAATAGATATTTTACCACAGCATTTTGGATTTATTGCAAATATTAGAGACGATCTAATTAAAAACCATACAAGTTATATAGGTACCTACTAAACTGTTAAATACCGACCACAGCCAACTGGCACTGATTTTTGATGACACTTGACTTCGCCACGGTAAAAATTTGGCACCATAATTTATCTCCATTAGTGGCAGATTCTTCCAAAGTTTGATTAAATTTAATGCACTATTGTTTAAGTTATTACCAATTGGTGAAGAATGGCCACCCACCTTGCTCTATGTTTTGCAATTTAACAAATTGATCAAGAGAGTTCGGATATATCTAGTTCTCTTCGCAATTCATTGTAAATAATTTGTTTCTCTTTCCTTATTACGATAAGAGTCATAGAACCAGAGTTACTGAAGAAAAACTGCGTAAAAACACGATTTTGAACATTCTTTTGGTTAAACAAAAGCTTTCCGCCACACGGATTTAATCCAAAACTTTCTCCTAGAGTTCTTGTAATGTCTACAAGTTCCAGCAATAAAACTGCTATAGTAAGAGAGTTCCTTATTAGGTGATTTATACTCTTAGTTTTACTCCACTAATGCGTGTATGGCACTTTCCATGTGCTTTAAATATATGGAAAGAACTATACGTCCGGTTATACCGTAAATCAATACCAACTTGCTTATTTTAAATAGAACAACCTATATGGTTTTGACTTTTCCAAATGATCATAATATTCTGAGTCGACAACATGTAGCATATCCTATAGGATATACCTTAACCCAGCAGTTTCGGAGATATTTGACTTCTCATAAAAAACTTAACGGGTGCAACTGTTTGCAAGAACCTTTATAACTTTCTTCCTGTAGGAGGTCCTTGTTTTCTCTTTGGAACGTAGAAAGAACACAAGATAAGTATAGGTATATGGTATATATTGGTAATTCCTATAGTATATAAGTATTCTAAACGGTATTTTATAAGAATCTATTCTGCAATTGATTACATATTCTCTACAAATTTGTTAAAGACCTTTCATTTCATTTCATTTATCTGAATGTTATTTTCTTTTTTTTTTCTCTCTTGCAAACCTTGGTTGCATAATAGTAAGTAGTTAACAAAAAGAAATTTAATTCTAAGGTAAGTGCCACAATCCCCACCCCCACACCCCCCCAAGGTTCAACCATGTCTACATTGACAGTAATGATCCCAATTCCTTTAATAATAGTAACCAACTCATTCGTACGGGACAAAATTTTAAATGGGCCTTCGTATAAAAAAGAGAATGTAGGTTTACAACATTCTTTGCGAACAAAAATAAAATACTAAGTTAAAATGTCAGAATTGACGAAAGATTTGTGTTTACCGTGATGAACAGGAGAAATGAAGAATACGTTATCAAAATAAGTTCACAATTTGTTAATAAAATAAGGAATGTCAGGAGAATTATATGATTAACGAAAAATTCTCCTGATAGTTGCAAAGTTTGACCAACTATGAGTTCGGCTGAAGAGTATTGCAAATTGTCTTTGGGGATCGTTCTAAAAGCTAATAATATAATAGGAAGTTCCACCATTTCAGTATTTTGAGGGTGATAAGTGGTAGTACGTATGCCATGCAACCCTAAACATATTGCAAACTAATTAAATAATTTTGATTCAAACTGGCTTATGACATATAATGATACACCAAAACGGCAAACAAAATATCCGCAATGCTGCGTACGTACATGGGCACGGGACCATACATTGCTGCGTCCTGTACAATATTGCGTCCGTATATAGGACGCATTATTGTTTTCCTGTGCTAGCATCAAGATAGTACACGATTGAACAATTCCCAGCGTTTCACACTGTTCTTTGTCTCTTGGGCTATATGTATGTACGGAAATAAGTTCTGTGCCATTTTAATTGAACGGTTAGTATAACTCAGAGTATATTTTTAGTTCAAACGATTTATGTTCGAGGGCGCTTCAATCTTTGTACAGAAATATACATATAATATACTCTATTCAGATATGGTATAATGATGTGTCCGACATTTGGCAACGCCGCATCTAACCGATATTTAGGTAATTCTTTCTCCTCGGACGAGACTTCTGATATGTGTGAAATGAGCCAGCATCAAATACATGATATTTTGAATTTCGGAAGATCTTGATGGAAGAAGCGGCATTCGATAGCTTACGGCTCACTGAATAAAAGTCTTTATGGGTGCAGAGTCCCCTATTTAATATATTTGTAGTTACGGAGCGTGGAAGCGGCTAATTTTAAGTATTTAATAATAGGACTTTAAGGAGCACTTTCTTCACTTGTATTGGGACAGGTGGCATTCGATACAGATTATGGATCCATGATCTTGCTACATATAATGAATATTTTTATCACTAAAATCAATTTTCATGAAATGAATGCAACTCTAACGGACATTAATATTGCTCAAAGGACATTGTTGTAATTAATACTTAAACAGTACCTTTTCCAAAATTGAATTGTGTAAACTTTTCCTCTTTGATATAATTAATCATGCTGACATAAGAGAAAACGCCAATACTTTATAACCTCTTTTGCTGTGGTTATGTTATATTAATTTCTAGATTCAAAAAGCTAAGTCAAGAAACCCTTCTCAAGGGGTGAGCAATATTCTCACAGCCAATTTGCTAAATCAAAAAAAGAATGTAGTTGACTGTCACCACAGGCTTACTATAACTTTTACGTAACTGAAAAATATTTAAATAAGCACAAAAAATAGAAGGATGCAACCCCTGGTCTTTATAAAGTTTACCGCAAAGACCAGGGGAAAACGGTTTAATTTAATGAAACGGAACTTGTCAAGGAATTGAAAAACGGAAATGTAACAACAAAAATATATTATCAGAAAATCCTTTACAAAAATACATGTACTATAATAAACATATAATAATAATAACAATAATAATAATAATAATAATAAGGGTACGGAAAGCGGACCGGCAGCCTCCATGCGGTGTACCTGGACAGGCAGAGGTAACTCTGCCTGACAGATGTCGGACGTGGGTCTCAGGGCTAACCACTCTGTGACCCATATCTCTGGTTCCAACGGGCAGAGAAAGGGCTCCTCACAACCGACCCCATACGGATGGGGGTCAGAGACAAGTTGAAGGGGCCATACCGGATGGTCTCAATGGTAACAACCCACGCAATGGACATGGACGCTTTAAGTGAACGAGGGAACTTCGGGATGACTTGCTGACCTGCTACGAGAGCAGCGAACCTGCGCGCAGGGGATACATGGCGCGATTGCATGAAATCTGGTGTGATCTGCACCCAGAGCATCGCGCCTTTTCTGAGCAACAGCTCATAGATCAAGTATCCTTCCTGGCTGTGGATATATTGCTGGCGCACTTTCCGTGTGATATCGGAGTCCACGGAAGACTGTCCAGTGTCGGGAACTCGCAATACTAAATAATAATAATAATAATAAAAATAATAATAATCTGCCAGCCGCACCGCCACCGCGGCAAATCGCAGCTGACGAGGAACATCCCATAGAGTACACTGATGTTGACTTAAGGACGAGGGTTAGCCTTAACAGCAGGGCTACCCTAAAGCCCCAAGACCTGGCACGGATGGACGCTGTTATCGATGAGGAACTACCAGAAGACGCCGACATTTGGCAGATCAACACTGCCGTGTACAACGCTGCTAGCCAACTGGTCCCCCGCGAAAGGGCAACCAGAGCCCCAAGCGGTATCGAGAAGGCTAAGCGGCGTGTACAAAAGATCGAAGGCAAAATACAGTTGGCTAGACAACATGCTTCTCGAATCCAGAGTGTAGTGGAATGCGTAACAGCTGGCAAGGCATTCACGCCTAAAGTCCGGCAAACAGCAGCCGGCCTAAGACGCCAGCACCACACACTGAATCTAACAGTGATGCTTACTATTAAGCAACACTGTTTAGATCGGATTCAAGCGCTCATGGCTATCAAGAAAACGCTAATAAGGCGGGT